>OX596383.1:17324403-17854403 GCA_951394425.1 Tipula unca | reverse complement strand
TATTTCGAGGACGTGTTCGTGAACAGACGATGCATTGAGCAATGACCCGACGACACAGGTTTCTTCCACCGATTATCCAAAATCGCTGTCGAAGGCTGTATAAGAGGGATTGAGGACCGGCATGAAGTAAACGATGATGCTCATTACGTGCTAGTAGTTAAGTGAAGTTGTGCGATCCAGGCAATAAAAATTGATGTTTATAATCATATGGGATATTAGCATTATTTAATCTTCCGCCGACTCGAATTAATCCGCTTTCATCTAAAAATGGACTTAAGGATCGCAGATTGCTATTTTGAGAAACCATTTTATTTTTACGAAGGCGGCGAATGTCTTCGGCATATTCGATTATTTGGATATATTTAATTACCGCTTTAAGAGCGTTATCCAGTTCGACGGTCGAAAGTTGCATAATTGTTCCGTTCATTTCAGAAATTTGCGAATTAAATGGTACGCCAATCGTTTCATTTTTTGATCTTCGAAGAGTACGTTTACTTTTCAAACACTCCAAAAATCGAAGAACATATCCAAAACAACGTATGATGGTATTATAATTAGAACTTTTCTCGAAGATTGATTCTGAAAGTTTTACTGGATATGATTGAACGTAACTTTTTATTTTTCGTAATTCCAATTGATCGGACCAAGTTTTTACGTTGGGCTGCTCAGGTATGACTAGATTTGAACAATTTAAAAATGATGGCCCAGTCCACCAGTTCTGGACTTTTATAAATTCCGAAGGCATTAATCCTCTTGAAGCCATATCAGACGTATTTTCTAACGAAGGTATGTAATACCAATTATCTGGTGAAGATAAATCTTGGATTTGCGATATACGGTTTGCAACGTAGATTGTATATCGTGATGGAACAGATTTGATTCTATGAAGGGTAATTTGAGAATCTGTCCACAAAAATACCGATGATAACTTTATGTCAAGAGCACAAATAATTTTATGTGTTAATTGGGCTAGCAACAATGCGCCACACAACTCCAGTCGGGGAATTGTTTGTGGTTTTATCGGAGCTACTCGACTTTTCGAAGATACAAATTTAACGAAGCAATTGCCGATGGTATCAACCGTTCGAACATAGACAACGCATCCAAAACCCTTTTCGGAAGCGTCTCCGAAGCCATGGAGTTCAACTAATTTTGCTGAAGGGGCAATAATGCATCTTGGGATTGTAATTTTATCAATTGAAATTAGTTGTCGCTTAAACTCATTCCAATAGTCACAGAGCGAAGCTGGAAGCAAATCATCCCATTGATAGTTCGACGACCATAAAATTTGCATGAAAGATTTCGCAATGAAAACGATGGGTGTACATAATCCTAATGGATCAAATAATTGTGCAATTTCTGATAAAATTGATCTCTTTGTGCAAGACTCAGTAATGGTGTATTGTTGAAATGAGAAATTAAACATATCATTGACAGAATCCCAATTCATTCCCAGAACGTGAATAGATTTAGATTGCGAAGAATCCTGTACGGATGAAACATTGGAATGATTGGATTGAATTTTTTGTAAATCGAAACCTCCGCGGGATAATAAATTAATGAGATCATTTTTTAACCGAATAGCATCTTGCTCATTATCTGACCCAGTAAGAACATCATCGACGTAAAAGTCGTCTGTGATGACTTTTGATGCGATGGGAAACTCAGCTTCCACATCTTTGGCTAATTGAAAAAGCGTTCTAATTGCGAGGAACGGACCGCTAGCCGTACCATATGTTACCGTTCGAAGTTTATAGCATTTAATTGGGTCTTCCGGAGAATGACGCCACCATATTCTTTGTAGATCTTGATGATCAGAATTTACTAGGACCTGCCGGTACATTTTGACTATATCACCGGTTATCGCAATCTGATGTTTTCGAAATCTTGTTATAATTGAATAAAGATCACTTTGGATTGTTGGCCCTACCATCAGGCAGTCATTAAGTGAAAGCCCTGACGAAGTTTTTGCCGAACCATTGAAAACCACTCTAACTTTTGTTGTCGAACTAGATTCTTTCAACACCGAGTGATGTGGTAAATAAAATGTTTTATTAGTCGAAGAATGGGTTATATGGGGATTTAATACTTCCTCCATGTGATCAAGTTCGAGGTATTCACGCATAAAAGCCGTATATTGTAATCGAAGTTCTGGGTTACGAATCAAACGATTTTCCATGTATTTAAACTGCTTTAATGCACTATGGGAAGATTCACCCAGCTGGGAAATGTTGGATTTAATCGGAAGTGAAACACTGTATCTTCCACTTTCGGTTCGAACGACTGATTCAGAATAAGCATTTTCACAGCATTTTTCTTCGATTGAAAGCTTTTGGGGATTTTCTACATTTTCTGTTTTCCAACATTTTTCAATTTGCTGAGACAGATGTTCAAAAGAACATAACGATGTTAAATTATTTGAAGATTGTACATTCGAAGATATTTTTCCGACGACGACATATCCGAAGACCGAGTTTTGTAATGGAATTCCCTGACTAATATAACCTTCATTGAATTTCATTATTTCTGAAAAATATTCCGCTCCGATTAGAAGATCGACCGTACCTGGTTTAAAGAAATAGGGATCGGCGAGTTCAACACCCTTTGGTATTTTATTTTTATTAATGTTCACTGGGTATGATGGTAACAATTCTGACAGTTTTGTTTTGATATAACAATCAAGATGAATTTGAAAATTGGATGTTCGAGATTCAATAGAAATGTTGACCCTTTTGGTTAATGTAGAAACTGTTCCATTAATACCGGAAATGTTGACGTGTGTTGATTCTGTTTTCAATTTGAGAAATTGGACCATTTTATGGGTTATGAAATTCGCCTGTGATCCACAGTCGAGCATTGCCCGACATTTTATACGATCCCCAACGGAATTTCGAATCCACACTATTGCAGTGGCTACGTTTGTGAAATTTGTCCTAAATCTGTCCTAAAAGCAACAACAACAAATTACTATGCATGTGTGTGAGTGTGAAGATCAAATAAATGTTTCGTTATAACGAATTTTTATATTTTTATTGTGAATTATTAAATTAATAGAAATTAGTCAAATTACTAGCTTACCGGATTCACTTTTAAATTAAATTTAATGTATATTAGAGATCTACTGATATCTAAACAAAATAATTAGAATACGTCGAAACATGGCAAATATATTCTATAATTGTCGGTAGTATTTGAATTAAAAAATATTAAGCTTTAGCTTATTAAAAATAATAGGCACACTTAAAAAAAAGTAGGAAGTTTTAATAAGAGATTGTTCGTGTCCACTAAAAATGTTCACATAATAGAAAAACTCCATAAAATTCGGATACTTCGACATATGTATTTCAGTTTTGTTACTATGAACCAAAATTGTTCAATCCTAAGTACCTGAAAGCCTATATTTTGGAAAACCTGAACGGTTTTCCATTAGACCAGACCCACACCTACTCAAACATTTTTCGGCTATGATGGCCCCTTATTAGAAACACTCGAAAAAATTCGGACACTTCGATATATGTATTTCAGTTTTGTTACTATGAACCTAAAGTGTTCAATCCTAAGTACCTGAAAGCCTATATTTTGGAAAACCTGAATGGTTTTCCATTAGACCAGACCCACACCTACTCAAACATTATTAGGCTATGATGGCCCCTTATTAGAAACACTCGAAAAAATTCGGACACTTCGATATATGTATTTCAGTTTTGTTACTATGAACCTAAAGTGTTCAATCCTAAGTACCTGAAAGCCTTTATTTTGGAAAACCTGAATTGTTTTCCATTAGACCAGACCCACACCTACTCAAACATTTTTCGGCTATGATGGCCCCTTATTAGAAACACTCGAAAAAATTCGGACACTTCGATATATGTATTTCAGTTTTGTTACTATGAACCTAAAGTGTTCAATCCTAAGTACCTGAAAGCCTATATTTTGGAAAACCTGAATGGTTTTCCATTAGACCAGACCCACACCTACTCAAACATTTTTCGGCTATGATGGCCCCTTATTAGAAACACTCGAAAAAATTCGGACACTTCGATATATGTATTTCAGTTTTGTTACTATGAACCAAAAGTGTTCAATCCTAAGTACCTGAAAGCCTATATTTGGGAAAACCTGAATGGTTTTCCATTAGACCAGACCCACACCTACTCAAACATTTTTCGGCTATGATGGCCCCTTATTAGAAACACTCGAAAAAATTCGGACACTTCGATATATGTATTTCAGTTTTGTTACTATGAACCTAAAGTGTTCAATTCTAAGTACCTGAAAGCCTATATTTTGGAAAACCTGAATGGTTTTCCATTAGACCAGACCCACACCTACTCAAACATTTTTCGGCTATGATGGCCCCTTATTAGAAACACTCGAAAAAATTCGGATACTTCGATATATGTATTTCAGTTTTGTTACTATGAACCAAAATTGTTCAATCCTTAGTACCTGAAAGCCTATATTTTGGAAAACCTGAATGGTTTTCCATTAGACAAGACCCACACCTACTCAAACATTTTTCGGCTATGATGGCCCCTTATTAGAAACACTCGAAAAAATTCGGATACTTCGATATATGTATTTCAGTTTTGTTACTATGAACCAAAATTGTTCAATCCTAAGTACCTGAAAGCCTATATTTTGGAAAACCCGAATGGTTTTCCATTAGACCAGACCCACACCTACTCAAACATTTTTCGGCTATAATGGCCCCGTATTAGAAACACTCGAAAAAATTCGGACACTTCGATATATGTATTTCAGTTTTGTTACTATGAACCAAAAGTGTTCAATCCTAAGTACCTGAAAGCCTATATTTTGGAAAACCTGAATGGTTTTCCATTAGACCAGACCCACACCTACTCAAACATTTTCCGGCTATGATGGCTTCTTATTAGAAACACTCGAAAAAAATCGGATACTTCGATATATGTATTTCAGTTTTGTTACTATGAACCAAAATTGTTCAATCCTAAGTACCTGAAAGCCTATATTTGGGAAAACCTGAATGGTTTTCCATTAGACCAGACCCACACCTACTCAAACATTTTTCGGCTATGATGGCCCCTTATTAGAAACACTCGAAAAAATTCGGACACTTCGATATATGTATTTCAGTTTTGTTACTATGAACCTAAAGTGTTCAATCCTAAGTACCTGAAAGCCTATAGCCTATATTTTGGAAAACCTGAACGGTTTTCCATTACACCAGACACACACCTATTCAAACATTTTTTTTTTTCAATTTTCGGCTACTGAACAAAACTGAAATACATATATCGAAGTGTCCGAATTTTTTCGAGTGTTTCTAATAAGGAGCCATCATAGCCGAAAAATGTTTGAGTAGGTGTGGGTCTGGTCTAATGGAAAACCATTCAGGTTTTCCCAAATATAGGCTTTCAGGTACTTAGGATTGAACAATTATGGTTCATAGTAACAAAACTGAAATACATATATCGAAGTGTCCGAATTTTTTCGAGTGTTTCTAATAAGGGGCCATCATAGCCGAAAAATGTTTGAGTAGGTGTGGGTCTAATAAGGGGCTTATTGGATTGGGAACAAGAAGCGCTTAAATCTTAGTAAAAACTACTACTTATTTAATCATTTTTTTTTTAAATAAAGGGTGATTTTTTAAGAGCTTGAGAACTTTTTTTTAAAAAAAAACGCATAAAATTTGCAAAATCTCATCGGTTCTTTATTTGAAACGTTAGATTGGTCCATGACATTTACTTTTTGAAGATAATTTCATTTAAATGTTGACCACGGCTGCGTCTTAGGTGGTCCATTCGGAAAGTCCAATTTTGGGCAACTTTTTCGAGCATTTCGGCCGGAATAGCCCGAATTTCTTCGGAAACGTTGTCTTCCAAAAAGTCCAATAAGTCCAGAAGCCGTTCAAGAACTGCCCATGCATCCCGAAAAATGCACTGTTTGGTGTGGTTTGTACGCTGGTGGAATCATTGGACCGTATTTTTTCAAAGATGCTGTTGGACGCAACGTTACGGTGAATGGCGATCGCTATCGTTCGATGCTAACAAACTTTTTGTTGCCAAAAATGGAAGAACTGAACTTAGTTGACATGTGGTTTCAACAAGATGGCGCTACATGCCACACAGCTCGCGATTCTATGGCCATTTTGAGGGAAAACTTCGGAGAACAATTCATCTCAAGAAATGGCCCGGTAAGTTGGCCACCAAGATCATGCGATTTGACGCCTTTAGACTATTTTTTGTGGGGCTACGTCAAGTCTAAAGTCTACAGAAATAAGCCAGCAACTATTCCAGTTTTGGAAGACAACGTTTCCGAAGAAATTCGGGCTATTCCGGCCGAAATGCTCGAAAAAGTTGCCCAAAATTGGACTTTCCGAATGGACCACCTAAGACGCAGCCGTGGTCAACATTTAAATGAAATTATCTTCAAAAAGTAAATGTCATGGACCAATCTAACGTTTCAAATAAAGAACCGATGAGATTTTGCAAATTTTATGCGTTTTTTTTTAAAAAAAAGTTCTCAAGCTCTTAAAAAATCACCCTATAGAAAATTCAAATACAAAAACAGACGCATATGTGCATATAAATAGAATTCGTTACTTGTTTACCTTACGTGTTATTTTGAGGAAGGCTCCTGATTATGGTTACATTAGTAGCAAATCTCTGATTAAATGTGAATCCGTATAGATATTTAAAAAAAAAACCGAATTTAAATAATTCACAATAAAAATTTAAAAATTCGTTATATCGAGACTTTCATTATACTCACACATGTACACATTTATTTGTTGTTGTTGCTTTTAGGACAGGTTTAGGATAAATTTCACGTGAATCAGTGGCTAATAATATTTGAGAATTAGACGAATATTTATGTGGAACTGTCAATGAAGCATAATTTTGAGAATTAACGATAGAATCATTCGAGAATTGTTTCGAAGAAATTGTTTGATCGGACGTATTATGATTCCTAAGTTGAGATGAAACGACATGTTGGGGATTTTGTGGTGAATTTATCGCCGAATTGAATTGTCTTGAACGGCCAAAATGAAGTAACGAATGGTGTTTTAACGGGCACAAGGAACACGTTGGTTCTGTACATTCCAGTGTACGATGAGTTGCGATAAGACAATTTGTACATAAACTGTGTTGTTTTACGAAATTATAACGATCTTGCGGAGTTACCTTGTGGTCTTTAAACTTCATACAATAATCAAGCGAATGATTGCCTGTGCAGTAAAGGCAACTAAGGTTTTGTGCAACCATTACTTTCGACGATTTATTGACTCGATCGGTAGAAAACGAAAGTTTATTATTTCGATCATTAGATAATGATGATTTATATTTATATTGGTCAATGGAACTATTATTATTTAACGAGGCAGATCGCTTTGCTTCCAGAATTTTACAGCGATGCTGCAGAATTGCAATAAACTCTTCGAACGTCATTATGTCGGTAAGAGACGATTTATTAATAATTTCGATGCGAGAAGAATCATCAAGACGATCGTTTAAGTGATGAACGAGAAATAGATTCCATTTATTTACTGGAACTTCCAACGATTTAAGTGCTTCATAGTGTTTAACTACTGTGTCAATAAATGATTGCAGAGACGATGAGGAATTCTCGAGGGGTTTTTTAATTTCATATAGACGTTTAACATGTGTTTTTTTAATTAAAATTTCGTTGTTATAATGATCTGATAACTTTTTCCAAGCGATTGGATAGTTTTCACATGACAACGAGAGAGATTGGATAAATTTGAATGCCTTACCGTCGCGAATGCAAGAAGTTAAATAATGAAATTTTGCTACGTTGCTTATATTTGCATTTGAATGAATGAGATCGACGAAAACACTTCGAAAATCAAGCCAATTCAGTTCCGATCCGTCAAACTTTGGAAGTTCAATCTCAGGTAATTTGATAGATACCGCAGTATGAAGATTATCTGTGGATCTGTTTTCATTGTTTGTTAGTTTTGTTACATTTTTTGCATTGCGAATTCTGTCCAATATTGTAGACTCAACAAACCCGAAATCGTCTTCGAAATCATTTCTTTTAATATATTGATTTGTGTCTAGTGTTTCTAACTGGGTTTGAGTTTCATCAAATTTGGAATACGTTATTCGAAGACGGTTTAATGCCGATTCTAATTCCCCGATTGATAGATACTCATTATTTTCAATTTTATTTTTGAAATAAGTTATTCGAGATTTGTGGCCTGATCTGATCTTTTTCAACTGTTTGACAGTGTCTTCTATTGACGCTGTGGTTTGCTCGTCCTCCTTATCAGACATTTTGTTTGAAATTTACAATAAAATAATAGAACAACCTACGATAAACTAGTATCTGATTTAAATTAATTACACTGATTTACTTGTTAAAACATAAATATTGAACTTATGATAAGACAAAAACTGTCAAAACTTGAATTAGTTTAACTGATTTTAAAACTATTATACTTATAATTTGTATTTTCATTTACAATTAAATTTGATTTGTTTAAAAATTAAAATTTAAACAAAATATGTATGTATATAAATGAATTTAACAAACTAACTACTTATATGACTAAAAACCTTTTGACGAATCCGTCGACTGATGAACTGGAATCCCTCGACGATTATGACTGCTGTCACCCTCTTTCAAGTGTTTAATCGTAGTAAATGTGAGGATTTCCAAAGGATGCGATGAAAATTTGAAACGAAATAATCCGTCAAAGTATTTATAACCTCAATGTTACGTGTGAGCAGCGATGTACACGAGAAATACAATTTTGCATTTTCCTTTTATATTTTTGTATCGAAGAATGGTTATGATTGTTGCACGAATACACACACAACTTGATTTATTAATTTCCGATGTGCACGTGGCGATGATCAATTCGATGATGAAAAAATGGTGAATAGTACACTTTCGACGATATGTTAGGTTAGGTACACAAATATTTTTTATTTATTTATTTTTATTATTATTATAATTGTGTTATTAATTATTTTATTTACTTTTTTAATTAATCACGATGAATAACTTTTTAAATTAATTTTATTTATTACGACGATGATTTTAATAATATTTTCGGATTTAATCCGGATTCGATGGACCAAATGTTTCGACGTTTGCGTGGACTGTATTTTTGCGAAGCGAAGGATTTAATTGAAAAATAAAAGACGTGTTGATTGTTTCACTGACAAACCGGAACTACTCGAAAACATTTATTCATTGTTTTGTTTTTTGGTTTTGTTTACATATAAAGTTAGCTACATTTCAAAAATGCACCGTACATGGTTAATTATACAGTCTAAAATTATATAATTTAACATACTAAAATATTAATGCTAAAAGTTGGTACAAACCATTTAATTTACTTAACATACTAAATTTCTTTACATAAATTCATTAAGGATTTCTACACATGTTGTTGTAATTTTCTTTTCTGGCCTACCCTTGGAATCCTTGTGGATTAAATTCTAAATATTGTATTGTAGTATTCCAAAAACAAATTGAATTCTTTATAGACAAAAATCGAAAATTCTTAATTTCGTCAATTCCTCATGAAATTTTTGTTGTTTAAATCTTAGTGGTTGTATAATGAATATGTTTCAAAGAAAATTTTCATATGAAATCAATATTTTGAAACTGAATCTCCCCACATTTTTTTTAATTTAAGTGTTCGAGTCAAATTCTAAGACATTGGTTTTTCAGGCAATAAAAATTACGTCAATCACTCGAAATACAATTTTTAAATTACCAAAATTATCGGTAGTATTTTTATCTCTCGAATTTGATTTTTTTTATAGATTTAAAGATAGTATTCGAGACTAAAAATTTCATCAATTCTTAAATTTGAATTTCTAAAAGAATTCAAATTCGTGGGTTAAATTCTTAGCACTGTATTGTATTCCAAAAATAATTTAATTTTTTTTATTTAAATTATGAAATTATTGAATTACTCCAATTATTGAATTTATTATTGAATTTTTGGACCTAGATCTTTCTGACTTAAATCTTGGCCATTTGATTTACACAATTTTCATGAAATCTTAATTTCTTTTTTTCTTTTTTGGCTTAAAATCTTAGTAATTTTGCCAATTTATTCGAATAGCTGCACTTTAATTTGCACAAATTTTTAAGAATTCACAATTTCATCAAATTAAATTTAAATTTCCACCAAATGATCTATTTAATTTTTTGAATTGTTGAAATTTTCATTTTATTGTAGAAATTTTAGTCGCTTTGTTGCCAAAAAAAATTTACTAAAATCAAATTGTCCACAATTCATCGAATTTGAGTTTACGCACATTTTTTTTTATTTCAATTTTCGAACTGTTGAAACTCTTGGTCTGGACCTAATCCTTAGTGACTAACAAAATCGTAGTTGTTCGATTTCAAACAAATTGTTCATGAAATCTAAATTTCCAGAATTTGAATTTCCTCAAAAATTTATTAATTTAAGTTTTCAAATCGATACCAAAATTTTGTCAATTTTGTGCAAACGCTGAAGGAGGAATTGAAAAGTTAATTTCTTTATCGTGCTAAATGCGCATGTGTTTATATCTATGCAGAAAATGCATGTGCTCCTAAATGTTCTTAACCAATGTCCAAATATTTTGTTTTAAACAATCAGCATATTTCTACGATCTAATAAATTTGTATACGCTATTTCCTTTTTCTTCTGTGATCACAGCCTGCTCGTTCATTCTATAATAATAAATAATGTTTAAGGGCCATTACTGGTCCCTTACTGTGTTAATAATTTGGCTCAAACGGTTTTGATCCTGAGCTTGGTTTTCATACTGTCTTAGACAACGTGAACAAGCCAAGTCGTTCTCTACACCGTGGAGGACGATGGCTCCACGGTGTATAGAACGACTTGGCTTCTTCTGCCTGCAACGATCTCTGCGCCTACGAATCGTAACTAAAAAAAAAACCAGCGTATTGTGGATGCCAACTGCACACGTTTTCATTTACATATTTTCAAAACATTCGTGGCATTGCTTTAAAACCTACTGAAGTTTATTGTTTTGTTTGTGTATCTATATACATATATCCGGTTTATGTACTGGTTGATACTAATTTGAAAATTAGTATCAACCAGTACATAAATGCGGATGTTAATAGTGCGGAGTACTATCCAGCGGACTGCTTTGTTTACAGACGGGATCGCTCGGAGTTAAATAGTTCTAAATCTAAGCGTGGTGGGATATTCATTGCTGTCCACTCTTCTATCGTTAGTGATATAGTTGATTGTGACCCAACCATAGAACTACCATGTGTGAAGCTGAACATCTGTAAGAAATTAATATATATCTTTGGTGTATATATTCCATCGAATTCGGAACTTGAGGTGTATACTAGATATACAGAGTGTTTGTGTAATGTTCCACAAACAGTGACGAAGAATCATGCGTGTGATTTACGGTCCAAAACGCGAAATATATGGTACATACCGAGCTCTGTACAATTTCGAGATCAGAGATCTGATGAAGATCTCCGATCTTCATCATGAAGTAAGATCTCAGCGAGTGCGCTGGCTCAGTCACGTTCTGCGTGCTGATCCGGAACGAATTGTGCAGCGATCTCTGAAGGAGAGCCACCATATGGTAGGCGCAGAGGTCGTTGCAGGCGACGATGGCCCCACGATGTAGAGAACGACTTGGCCTCTTCAGATTGTCTAAGACAGTATGAAGACCATGCTCAGGATCGAAACCGTTGGAGCCAAATTGTTGACTCATAGTAAGGGGCCAGTAATGGCCTTTAATACTTTTTATTATTATTATTATTATTTGTGTAATGTTTAATTATCAACCAACACGTGCTGATTTTGGGAGACTTTAATTCACCTAAGGTCAAATGGGTATATGATGTGGCTGTAAACTATGCTATTCCTTGTAAGATTACATTAACTGTCGAAATTCCATGTATTAACTCCATCTTAACTTATGGATTAGTCCAAATTAATGTTGTTCCTAACTACATTGGTAGATTTTTGTAATTGAAAAATCGGTCCCATATATTGTTAATGACGTTAACCACAAGTCGATGGAGATCAATCTGAATCAATCAGAACTTTTACTGTCTAACTCTATTAAAAATAATTTTATGTCTAAATTTTATGATTTTAAACGTGCAGATTTTGATAGCCTGATTTCATATTTCTCATCAATAGACTGGAATACGCGCTTCTCATATAATTTTATAATATTTTGTATAATGATATCGGCAGATTCGTTTCAATTTCTGTTAAGAAGAATAATCGTAATAACCCTCCGTGGTTTAATAAAATTTTGATCAATTTAGGTAATCGGAAGATGAAATTATATCGGAAATGGAAAAAATACAAAAATGTTTCTGTTATATTGGCCTTTTCTTCATTATCCAATGAATTTGATAATATGTATAAAATAGCTTATAAGAACTATATCAATAAGGTTCAAAACAATTTGAAATTAAATCCCAAATCGGATTGGAACTTTGTTCAAACTAGGAGGAAAACAAGTTGTCTTTCGTCGACGACGTCTTACAATAATGTTACTGGCAATAATTCTGTGGATATCGCCAACTTATTTGGTTCTTTCTTCCAAAATACGTATAGACAAGATAATATTGATAAGGAAACATTTGCAGATACAGCATATGATAGTATAAATACCACCTTGGGTAGACCTTATATTACTCTAAAGGATATTATTGAATCACTCCGTCAGTTCAAAGATGGCTGTGGTCCAGATGATGTTCCTTCAAGCTTCCTACAAAAACTTTATTATATGATGGCATTTCCTTTGTCAATTTTATTCAATGGATCACTTCCGTTGGGATTTTTTCCTGCTATCTGGAAATCATCTCATATCGTTCCTATTTTCAAATCCGGTTATAGGAACGATGTCCCTAATTTTTGGGGCATTTATTTACTGTCAGCGATCCCTAAATTATTCGAATCAATTGTTTGTGCCCACAGGTATTTCGGATTGAAGTCATATATAGCTGATGAACAACATGGGGTTTTCCGTTGTAGATCTACCGCGTCGAATTTAATGGAATTTTCGAAACGTGCTTTGGACGTGATTGAGGTTAAGGGTCATGATAATAGCAAAAGCATGTTCCATGTTAGGATTTCTTAAACGAACCATGGAAGAGTTCAATAACCCGAAGGTTTTTATCGTGCTATATCAATCTCTTGTCCGTTCACAAAATGAATATGCGTCATGTGTGTGGTCTCTCCATTATGCTAATCATATTAGTAGAATCGAGAAGATACAATAAAAAATTCTTAATTTTATGCGTGAAAAACACACAGTTAGGGATCTACCTTCTTATGTCGATAGGTGCAACACTTTAAAGCTTGAGTCACAGGGCAATTATATACCCCGGAAAGGGGTTTAAGATCTCGCTCCCCTTTGAAAAATGAGTTTCATAGGACTAATGATGGAGACAACGAATCTGATATCTAAGTCATACAATGAATTGAGTAAATTTTGTGATTTAAAATTGTACTGGAACTTCTGGTTCCTAATTAATTTTCTAACAAATATGAAAAAAAAATATATATAAAAAAAAAAAATTTGTGTATATAGCTACACTTTTTCTAACGTAAGAAATATAACGTTATTGTCACTATTTCTTTCCTTTCTTTTGTTTTAGTATGTATAACAAAATATTTTTTGTTAACGTTAGAAACTTCACTCCGGTTGGATTTTGCATGTAATAAATAAAAATTGTTGTGGCTAAGTTCTCCGACGCAGGCAAATTTCCGGCATATCCATGTTCCGGTTTTATCAAGCTTCACAGTATGTATATTATAACATAGATCTGTATATCGAATTTTCCAGGAACACACGGAAAATTTATGCTTTGTTTAACTTCGTATTATATTTTAAAAGAAAAATCATAAACATATTTATGTATATATAATAAACGAAAACCAGCACACCAAATATGAAAATAAATTTAATCGAAAAAGAAAATGGGAAATATACAGAGACATTTTCCCCAATTTTATTTATCTGCGAATAGTATTTAAAGTATGTATATATAGAATAAAATACACAAACAAATAATATTCGGGGTGAAAATAAAAATGAAAATACTTAATTTGGTTGGTATTTTCACATTCGCACGATTGCCAATCTTGAATGTATATATATATATATATATATATATATATATATATATATATATATATATATATATATATATATATATATATATATATATATATATATATATATATATATATATATATATATATATATATATATATATATATATATATACTTTAATTTCCCAGGATGATTAAATCTGTCATACAAATACAATATATTTTTTACGTTGCCAGCTATGTACCTATGAGTGTATAAAAATTATTTTGATTCGATTTTTTCAGAATTTTCGATTATTTACTTCACAAATAATAATGATATGTATTTAATTAAAACTACGCTAATACTCAGGGATATTTGAAATTTTCTGATGTTTTTTTAGCTATGTGTTATATATCATATATTTTCATATACACATAGGTATGTGTGTGTGTGTATGTGTGTGGAATAAGCGTACACACCAAAAACATTTATTACACAAATTTTGTTATTATTGTTGTGAAAACAGAGGAAAATGGATTCGTAGAAAGTTTCAACCGAAAATTAAAATAAAAAACTGGAAAATGGAAAATTATGTTCGTAAATTTGTTTTTCTTTTCATATGAAATTTAATTGGAAGTTTATTATTATTGAATAAATTTTGGTTTCAATTTTGTGTCGGGTGGAAAAGTTCTCTTATTCTATAGAATTTATATAGCGAGTGTTGTAATCGGAAAATTTTGTAAAAAAAACAACAGGTAAATTATAATGTTTTAACTCCTAGGTTGATTCATTTTCTATATTCCCTAGACGTGAAGTTTCCAGAACTAGTATTTTTTAGGCATCTGGTTTAATAGGTCTAGAAAATCTTATATAAAGTTGGCTGCGTGGAAAACATGGTAGCGAGATTTATTTATTGTAACTTTATAACACAGGCCAACTGATGTGGAATGAAATTGAAAGGTGAAAGTATATCCTAGCGGCACCTAATAATCCGAAGGAATTGGAATTGAGTACATCTTGTGATTTTTTAGTGTCTCCGTGTCAGATTTTAAAATATTTATTAAACTTATAAATGACGTAAATTTCATAGCATTATTGCCTCCCTCGCGGTAGATTTTAATTTATTTTTAAGATTTTTAAGTATTGCTTTTAATTTAAAAAATCAAAATTTCCAAAATTGTAATTTTATTTTATACTCCAAAAACACAAAGACCCCTAGAACTACAAAAATTACTTTCCGGTTCCAAAAACTATTACGAAATATTAACACGGAAGACGTAATCTGGTGCGAAAAATCTATCTTATTCTATCAAACATAACGACCAAGAAATCAATTTTAATTCAAATGTTTAGCTGAGTGAACAAAACTCTTGGACTCACATTGAATTCGGACTGCTTTTTATCACCAATTTAATTAATTGACGTGCTGGTTAAACGTTTCGACCCATATCTTGTAATGTTTTTCAGCACAATCTGCTGAAGTTCGAAAATTTAAACCATTTTAGTTATTGTATCAGAGTCATTAGCTGTCTTTGTGTGAAATTTTTATAACGTATAACTGCTACAAAAAAAAAGGTAATTGTTTGGTTTACTGACGTTTGGTTGACGTCCTATAATTTGTCCTAAACTTTGTCAAGATTTTCCGAAATATAGGCTTTCAGGTACTTATAGAACTGGACATTTGTAATTCTAAGTCCGAATTTTTTTGAGTGTTTCTAATAAAGGCCCATCATATAGCCAAGAAATGTTTGGATAGGTGTGGGTCTACTCTAACGGAAAACCACTCAGATTTACCGAAATATAGGCTTTCAGGTATTTAGGACTGGACATTTTGGATTCTAAGTAACAAAACTGAAATTCTGTGTGTTTCTAATAAGGCGCCATCGTTGTCATTGTGAAATGCTCGAGTAGTTTTCCGAAATATAGTCTTTCAAGTGCTTAGGACTGAAAGTTTTTGATTCGAAGTAGTAAAACTGAAATAATAGAAGTGTTCGAATTTTTTCAAGTGTTTCTAATATGAAGCTGTCATAGCCGAAGAGTGTTTGAGTAGGTGTGGGTCTGGTCTAATGGTAAATACGTATGTACATCGAAGAATTTGAATTTGTTTCAGTTGTTTCTAGTAAGGGGTCATTTTGAGCGGGGACGAAAAGCACCCTACAGTTTTAATAAAAATTGCTACTTTTTTAAATGTGGATTTAATCGAATATTTCTAAATGCAAATACTACATATGATTATAGAATTCCTTATTTGTTTACCAAGTTTTGAAGAATGTGGCTTAATATCCGAGAATTATTTAGAAATTTTCTTTTCTCTGTACGGAACTTGATTTAGCTTATACATTTTTTCTATTGTAAATTGTTATAGAAAATATTAATTACGCTTCGATAAGTTTACAAAAATAAAAGCAATTTAGTTAATAAATAATTAAACGTGCATTTATAAATAAAACTGTTACAGAAAATTTCATTATTACTATTATCACGTCATAATGGAAACGAAAGGTAGGAGTCATCATGAGTAGCGATGCTAATGCGCATCACTCAATCTGGGGAAGTACAGATATCAACAGGCGAAGTGAGTTACTCTTTGATTTTATTTTAAGTACTAACCTAAATATATGAAATATCGGGTGTAAGCCAACCTTTATTACTAAAAATAGACAGGAAGTGTTGGACATCACAATTGTCTCGGATTTTTTTAAGGAGCGGGTATTGAACTGGAAAGTGTCCGAAGACCATTCCTTTTGTGACCATTGTTATCTCCAGTACGAATTGGATACTAAACCCACTAGGAAACCACCCTTCAGAAATAGGTGGAAAACTGATGGGGATTGTTTCAGGACCATTCTGGGTAACTTATTACCGGTATCGGTTCCAAACCCTCCTGCATCTACACAGGAGCTTGATGCTCTAGTAACCAAGCTATCTGATGCTTTTAGCAAGGCCATGTTAGGTGCATGTCCTATCAGTAGGCCCTTGGGTAAATCTCAGCCACGTTCAAGAAAGCGAGGAACACAAATGCTGCTGCAGATTGGGACTGTTATAAAGAAGTCCTCAAAACCTACAAGTACGAGCTGAGAGCAGCCAAAACGAGGGCTTGGAAGCTCTACTGTGGCAATATGCAGGAATACTCGGATGCGGCCAGGCTACGCAAAGTACTATGTTCTAGTCCTTCCATCCCGGGTTATTTACAACGATCGGATGGTTCATGGACTACATGTAGTGAGGAATCCCTGGAGCTATTACTAGAAACGCATTTCCCGGAGTACTCGGTACTAGCTCCGGAGAGACCCATGATAAATAGGGGCATAGACTCCGTAAGTCATATAGTAAAAAGGCGGAATATCCTATGGGCAATAAACAGCTTTAAGCCATACAAGTCGGCAGGACCTGATGGCATTATCCCAGCGGATATCCAGCGAACTATTGACTTAACCTTACCCTGGCTGGAAATTATCTTCAAAGGCAGCCTAGAACTCTGTCACATTCCTAGAAAATGGGCTGAAGTAAAAGTAATATTTATACCTAAGGCGGGAAAAAGCTCTCAATGCTATCCCAAAGACTTTAGGCCTATAAGCTTATCTTCTTTCCTGTTGAAAATACTAGAAAGACTAATAGAGGCTAACATTAGAGGCTCAATCAAGCCGGGCGAGATTTCTGCTGCAGCTGTGGTGATGAGGAGGAGGAGGAAAATGTGCTCCATCTGCTCTGCACCTGCCCTAGTCTAACGTACAGCAGAACAAAATTTATGGGAACTTCCCCTTTGAACGACCTCCGGATCTTAGTAAAATCGAGATCCGGGACTTTAAATGCTTCTTTTTAAGCTCAGGATGGTTTAGCGAGTGAAGAGGAGGAAACTTGAATGTGGTACAGCTACGGACCAATTTTGTGTCTATGCTAGTCCTTTAGGACAGCCACCCTTACCTAACCTAACCTATTATCACGTCAACTGTATGGCCAATTGGCAAAATTTCTAGCATCAGCTCCACAGAATTTTATGTTTAACCAAATTTGTTGTTTGGTAAGGGATATGATTCATGAACCAAGCTCTATGACCCTGACGATCCGCTAAAATATGGGAGGTATTTCATCATTATGGCGAAGGTCCTATCTATCATATCAACCATATGGTCACTTTAAAAATCTCTAGGATCAACTCCACAGAATTTAATTTTTAACCAAATTTGTTGTTTGGTAAGGGATATGATTTATGAACAAAGTTGAAAGACCCTGACGGTTAGATAAAATATGGGGGGGGGGGGGGTATTATTTCATGATGGAGAAGGTCCTATCTATCACATCAACTATATGGCCAATTTGCAAAATCTCTAGCATCAGCTCCACAGAATTTTATGTTTAACCAAATTTGTTGTTTGGTAAGAGATATGATGTATGACCAAAGTTGTAGGACCCTGACGAACCGCTAAAATATTGAGCGTATTTTTTCATGTTGGAGAAGGTCCATTCTTCCCCATCAACTGTATGGCCAATTGGCAAAATCTCTAGGATCAACTCCACAGAATTTTATGTTTAATCAAATTTGTTGTTGAGTAAGTATTTGATTCATGAACCAAGTTCTATGACCTTGATGATAAGCTAAAATGTGGGAGGTATTTTATCATTATGGAGAAGGTACTATCTATCACATCAACTGTATGGCCAATTGGGAAAATGTCTAGGATCAACTCCACAAAATTTTATGTTTAATCAAATTTGTTGTTTGGTAAGGGATATGATTTATGAACAAAGTTGAAAGACCCTGACGGTTAAATAAAATATAGGAGGGAGGGGGGTATTATTTCATGATGGAGAATGTGCTATCTATCACATCAACTATATGGCCAATTTGTAAAATCTCTAGCATCAGCTCCACAGAATTTTATGTTTAACCAAATTTGTTGTTTGGTAAGAGATATGATGTATGAACAAAGTTGTAGGACCCTGACGATCTGCTAAAATATTGAGCGTATTTTTTCATGTTGGAGAAAGTTCATTCTACCCCATCAACTATATGGCCAATTGGCAAAATCTCTACGATCAACTCCACAGAATTTTATGTTTAATCAAATTTGTTGTTGGGTAAGGATTTGATTCATGAATCAAGTTGTATAACCCTGATGATCCGCTAAAATGTGGGAGGTATTTTATCATTATGGAGAAGGTCCTATCTATCACATCAACTGTATGGCCAATTGGGAAAATCTCTAGCATCAACTCCACAGAATTTTATGTTTAATGAAATTTGTTGTTGGGTAAGGATTTGATTCATGAACCAAGTTCTATGACCCTGATGATCCGCTAAAATGTGGGAGGTATTTTATCTTAATGGAGAAGGTCCTATCTATCACAACAACTATATGGCCAATTTGCAAAATCTCTAGGATCAGCTCCACAGAATTTCATGTTTAACCAAATTTGTTAATTTATAAAGGATATGATTTATGAACAAACTTGTAGGACCCTGACGATCCGCTAAAATATTGAGCGTATGTTTTCATGATGGAGAAGGTCCATTCTATCACATCAACTATATGGCCAATTGGCAAAATCTCTAGGATCAGCTAATACGTACCAAGCTCTGTACAATATCGAGATCAGTGATCCAATGAAAATCCTCGATATTGTACATAAGGTAAGATCTCAGCGAGTATGCTGGCTCGGTGAGGTTCTGCGTGCTGATCTGGAACGAATTTTGCAGCAATCTTTGAAAGGACAGCAACCATATGATAGGCGCAGAGGTCATTGCAGGCGGCGATGGCTTCACATTGTAGAGAACTGTTACGACTGCATAGAAATTGTATTTTTGCTAATTGCATCAGCTGATTCTATTTAGGGAATACCTGAGTACGTCTATTTGTTTTGTTTAAAATATGGGTCAATCAACTACAAAAAATTTGTATATAGTACATCTCTTAGTACATAAATGAGTCATCATAAGCACAATAATAATACATAATATTTTTTTTTGGGTACAGTGACTGAAGTGTTTATATCATGTATATGTAACTTATATATACCAATACATATTTTAATTTTTTTATATACAATTCTGGAATTACTGGACGAGGGAAACAAACAATAAATAATAACTCGTAGTATAGGTGATCATTATATGTATATCGATAATAATTATGTATATAATATGTTGGTATATAGGTTCTATGTACTTGATTATGCAGTCAAGACTATTGGTATAGAAAAACATTCTTTTCCTCTGAGGTTTCCGCAAGCGCGCATCACGATTATACAAATTAAATATTTTTATAGACTTATATATAGTCGCAGTGGTGTAAAATAGCGCATGTTGGGATTAAAATTAAAGTACTCCATCATAAATAAAACCAACATAGTTTTATATATTTTCTTTTGTTTTAAATCGGTAAGTGATACAAATTATTTCTCTTACAACATACAATTGCTTCAACCACTTTCCCTTTAAATTATTTGCGCTGTAGGTATATTGTAGTACCACATAAAAAAGGAGAAGGTTCATAAAAATAATTACACTGTTATCGTTCCTATCCAAGCCGGTATAATCGACAAACGCGGAGACTCAGCTGCCAGTGAATTATAATAGGGAGGACTACCGTCTATCATCTCATCTTTGTGGTCGGATAAAAATACCGAATTTACCTGCATGATAGTGCGTGTGTTTTTACGTGATAATAGTGAGCACTAGCTACAACAAAAAAATTTATAAAAAGTTGTCAGGAAAGTTTTTGTTTTCAATTAAAGAAAAAAAATTCAAAAATTAAGAAATAAAGAAATAGAAAAAAAAATTAAAAAAAAATTATAATTCAATTATAAATAATTCGTATATAAATATCGTAGTATCTAGTAGCAAGTGTTATTTGAAGTGAATCAGTGTAGGGAGTATAAATTTAATAATGTTAAATTTTCAGTCACCCCAGTAACACCTCGGAGTACTCTAAGGACATTTGGGATAGGTGAGTTATTTTTTTAATATACATAGTGCTCCCAACATTGTTTTTGTTGTTTTGTTCTTTTTTATCAATAACACTGCCGAAGTAAATTTAAAAAGCTTTATTATTTAAATCATAAGTTTTATTCTTATAAATATATATAGAGAGTGAAAATTACAAAAAAAAATATGTTTTTTTGTTGTTATCTATATTATTTAAATTATGTTATTAGTTAAAGAAATAAACATGTTAAATTAATTGATTTCTTTTTATGGGATGATGATATTGGGGTATGGGAGTGCTGATGCTCGTTTTACGTTTAAAGATCACGTGTAAAAAAAAAGTTTGTTGGATCTTTTCTTTTGATTAACGGCGGCTAATAACCCTCCCAAACCAACTGTTTGCTACCTGAAATATTATAATAAAATACACGTGCAAGTCGTCGTATAGATCCGTAACAGAACGACTTAGCTTCTTCAGTTTGTCTAAGACTGCAGTATGAATACCAAGCTCAGGATTGAAGCCGTTGGACCTAGATTATTGACTCAGTAAGGGGCCAGTATTCTTGCAAACTGTTTATTATTTTTATTATTAAATTAAGCTTCGTGTTATACAGGTAATATCGCAGATCAACAACTTCGGAAATGTTTCGCAAAATTTTCACGTACGTTGTGGCTTACTGTGTTTAGATATCAGATTACACACGTATGCATAATAATTTGATGTTGTTTCTTTTAGGACAGATTTAGGACAAACTTCACATACATAAAATAATTTAGTTATGATTTTGTTTTCGAAAAGAAAGTAAAGAAGAGAGGTTCATGTAAAGTCATAATACGCCTACTCAAACATTCCATTGACTCGATTAAAGACAAATCCAAACTTATTGAATAAATTTAAACCCAAAATTAAAAATAAAATTTCGATACCAATAATTTAAAACGCTTACCAAGTACTAAGATTGACTAAAATTTGGTATGGAAATTTTTTTTTACCCGAATGAGACTTGAACTGGAAATTAAATGGCACTGATTTTATGATTTAAAGAATACTACATTATACGTAAACAAATTCCCCTTAAATTGAGAAATAATTTCCGTTTCAAAACAACATAAAATCAATTTTCTTCTGTACACAAGCATTATTTTTTTTCAATGTTTTTCTTCAACGTGCGAACATTATACGATATTTCCTTTTAAACTAAACATAAACTAGATGAATAGTTCCGATAAATACTCATATATCATCGCCGATTGATATATAAATACATAAATGTATATACGTTTATATAGAGTGCGATAAATGAGGTATAGGGAGAAAATGTTGATGAAAGTAAACAGAAACAGCAGCATTAGAAATTGAATTTTCACCGAATCGTTTTATCTCGCACATAAGTCATTATCAGTGTATACTAATCAATCGTTTAACCAAAATATCCAAATCGATATATTTTTGGTTGCACTACGGATTTATTCCCACACAGATATTTTATATAATATATACAAACAAATTCAGGAATGTATGTGGAAAAAAATATATTCTGATGCTTAGGGTAGCACATACCTATATGTACTTATATACTACTATACTGAAAATGTGATACATCAACAGGATAAACGGAAAATTATTAAATCTGCAAAATTGATCGAATTAAAAACTATGCTCGTACATAGTTAGTTGGATATGTATTGATATATGCAGAAAAGTTTTGATGTATAGAAATATGTGTATGTATAAATCAAAATTATTAAAGAACAATTGTGTGTGTTGGGAAAAATCCCAATATTACAACAAAAATAACTTGATAACCAAAATTAAAAATTATAAAAATATTTTCCATATACCGAATATATACGTATATACATGTACATAATATTTGTAAGATAAAAAGCATATATAGTAAAGTTTTGTGGAAAACATGGGAAAATTTTCTTTCAGTTCATGATAGTATACTCCGAAAAAAAAACTCATTTCAATATTAAATTTTAAAAGTGTAGATTTTCAAATTTTCTTTTCTTTCATTTTTTTTTGTATCTTTTCATTCTATCGGTTACATGAAAAAAATCAATAAAAAATTGAAAATTGAAAAAATCATATATTATACATATATACATACATATATACTTATGTGTATATATACATATAATTTTGGGTGGAAAACCTCAGTCTATATATAAATAATATCGCTATGAGATTATTAAAGAGAAAACACGATACGAGTTTATCTTTATGTATTATATGGTGGAATGCAAATTTTTCGACAAGCTGTGCTTTCTCGACGATTTTTTTGTAAAGAGTGCAAATATAGATTGGTACCATCCTATTGAAATTGCATGAAGTTGTGTATCTATAGTGGCTCTTAATTTGTGCTCCACGGAACGCTTGTATTATACGTGATACCGTGAATTCACCATTCAAAAATGCGTATATCCAGACACCGTACATAGCAGGTGTATATGTAGATTGTAGGCAGTGAGTAATTGGATTTACTCTGTTTCCTGTCCAATATTGGAATAAATAAAAATAAAGTAAAACAAAAACAAGAGTTATGATGTCATAAATCATAATGTTCTCTTTATAGTAGAGAAAATACCGTCTGGACCACTCGGTGAAGATGTTTCTGTAGTGTAACATACACAATATTTAAGAATTTATCTTAAACCCGCAGTATTGGTTTGTAATAGTGTTCTATAGAGTCCAGACGAGTATGATAATTTTGTCTTTCAAGAAGAACTTTTTTTTAATTTGAGAATCTGGAAAATGTCCACCATGAGCATGAATGGAAATGAGCTTCATCAGAAAAAATAATTGTTGAGAAATCGTTGGTACAATCTTGGACCAATTGGACATATAAGAATGTAAAGACAAATCCTTGCGTAAAATTCGTACGAACGTCATAAAATCGATAAAGGTGGGTTTCTCTGCAACACTTTTTTTCATGGTAGCAATATTTTGGGTTTAACGACCTGACCATTGGACGATTTATCTACCAAAAATAACGATAATTTTATGGAATGCTCCTTTTTACTCTATTTAAAAACAAAAATTTATTGGAAGACTCTTTCAGAAGCTCGGCCTTCCACTATTCTTGCTTCTTCCAAAGCTCGAATTACAAATCCGCTTAGCTTCCCCCTAGCAAGAGTAGCTTTGCGATTGTGAGACGTTGGTTGGTGCCCTTATGGGTTATATTTTGTTGCTTGATTGCAAGACGACACTCGTATCTTGGGTCTGACTTTTATCATGCCTAAAGTCTGCTGAGCAGCATTGGCAACCGAAGTTTTCAGTACCTCCCAGCTGTGTTCCCAGACTTGTTACGTATTTATTAAATTTACGATACTAGATATAGAGATAATGGCACAAATTTTTTGATGGCGGTTTTGAAACGAATTTTTGCATAGAATTCTTTTAGAAATTCTAAAAGAAAATTTATGTAAAATTATGGTTGTACCATTTATTATTAGGATGATGTCAAGTTAGAATACAGAAGATAAATTTATTAAATTTACGATACTAGATGTAAAAATATCATTACTGGAATCAATTACATCGAGACACAAATTTTTTAAAATTTTACAAATTTTTCCCAAAAATTAACTTAATTACTTTTTGATGTTGTGCGATAAATCTGTGGTTATTTATTATTATTAACTAGGTTTTATAAAATTAACTCAGTTATAAATCCACTAACTTACTCTAGTTTAATGTACAAATATTGGTTGCTTCAATTCGTACGATAACTACTATAAGATTCATAGGTTCAAGAATTATAGTAGTAATCGTACGACTTGAAGCAACCAATATTTGTACATTAAACTAAAGTAAGTTAGTGGATTTTAAACTGAGTACTATTTCAAGTTAAATGTTAATTCACTATAATTCAAAGTTGAATAATTAAACAAACCAACTGTTTTATTCTAAGAATATATATATATATATATATATATATATATATATATATATATATATATATATATATATATATATATATATATATATATATATATATATATATATATATATATATATATATATATATATATATATATATATATATATATATGTATATGTATATATATACGCACTCCATTCAAATAATGCTGCAAATCAGTACTGCAAATGATTTATATCTTAATATGTATAATATTGAACAATACGTGCAATATTATTAGATTGCACATCGCTCTAAAGGCCATTGCTGGCCCGCACTGCGTTAATAAATTTACTTCATCAATTTGGGGGCTTGTTTATGTTTTGTGTAGAATCGAACATTTTCATGATGTCTTTGATTTGGGGATTTTAAATAATTCGATGAATGACGAGGATGTTATTCTAATTTAAACTTGATTTAAAAACTAAAATAGTTTAATATCCAGAAATTGATAAAACGTTTAGTGCCTCCAACGACAGTGGCTACCTACAGCACATGGACATATAACTTAATTCTGTAATTGGTCAATAGAAATGAAAATTAATTTTTCATTTGGATCGTATAGAGCGTATTAGATAGTACTATATTATAAAAACAAAAGCCACCCTACATATGCCACCCTATAGATTCACACTAAATTTCATTTTTAGAGGAAAAATGTTTTATATATTTTGATTGATTTCCATGAATGGATTGTGATTTTGGGGTTTCCGAAAATTTATGGGTTTTCTTTTGTTTTATTATTATAATATATATTTAAAAATAATTATCCACTGAAGGGCCCCTGCCCTATTATCTATACAAGGATTTTTCCCAACTTTCTCATATATAGTGTATAAATGATTGCGCCTATGAACAAAAGTAACCTAAGAATTTACACAAAACCACAATTAGACAAACACAAATATTGCAATATTTATCTATATATATATATATATATATATATATATATATATATATATATATATATATATATATATATATATATATATATATATATATATATATATATATATTGTATATATAATATTACATACGAGTGTAGGTAAAAAACTATAAAATGGGAAACTATTTTACACTATTGATTAATTAATTATATTATATAATCTAAAATTATCTTCTCTATTTATGTACATATGTATATGTGTGTATATATATATATATATATATATATATATATATATATATATATATATATATCTATATATATATATATATATATATGTATATATATATATATATATATATATATATATATACATATATATATATATATATATATATATATATATATATATATATATATATATATATATATATATATATATATATATATATATATATATATATATATATATATATATATATATATATATATATTTAAATATGTATGTATATAAATATATTATGGAGTTAAGCTTCTTAAAACGTAAATAAATGTCTCTGTGTGTGTGTCTGAGCGTATAGTATATGGCATAAGAAATTTTCGTCTTAATCAAAAATCAATCGTATCAATTGATTCAATCCGAAATAACCATCCAAATCATTGAAAAACATCATGAATTCACAATACGGGCGGGCCGGCGATCAGATGGGTTCGGGGCGGCATGGGATGGTAAGACGACAAAAACGAACAATAATTTAAGAATAAAGAATTCAATTTAGAATCCTTTTTTTTGTTATTTATTTATTTATTTTTTTAAGAATCGCAAAATAAATTTGTTCCAATTTTTATTTGAATTCAATTTAAAAAAAAAAAAAAAAAAAGCAAAACAGGCGATACACGTTAGGATGGCAATGAATATCTGGATGAAGCAGAAAAAAATAAAAAAATGGAATCATAAAACACAAAAATAAAATAAAAAAGGTTCAAATGGGTGGAAAATGAAAAGAAAAACTTCTTTTTCCTATTTCCCGGGGAATTAGTCAAGACTTTACGTTTCTTCAGCGCGCTTCAAAAATTTTCTTGTGTTTTGTCCTTTTGTGACGTCTTGAAATAATTATCATTTTATATAATTTTGATGTCGTCGTAAGAGAAATTGGAAAATTGGTTTGTTGAGCACAAAATAAGTTTTATTTTTTTTTTCCATTTTCTGTTTAACTTTTCATTTTTTTTTTTCCAAAAGAACCACATAGGAATAAAAATATAAACGCTAGACAATCAAATACAACAATAAACAATTTTAGAGACGATAAAGTTTTTCATACTTTAATTTTTATGTTTTTCGCAGTAACAAAAAAAAAGGAAAAACAAAAAACTTTCAGTAGATACATACTGAACTGTGAATTTTTTTTTTTTAAGTAAATCATTTTCATAAAAATTAAGTGAAATGTTTAAATTGAGCTTGAAAGTTTGTCTACATGGGCTATTTTTCACGTTCAAAAATAACTTGAAAGACTTTTGCGATAACGTTTGTGTTTGTGATTCCATTACTCGCGCGTTGACAACATTTCTATTATTATGCGATATACTTCAATTTGGGAAATTAATAATTTCTTACTGTACTTGTTAGTTCTTGGAATGAGTGATTGTCAATGTTGTGTATATGACGTATCAAAATCCCTTGCACATGATGCTTACAAGATTAACTGCATAAACCAAATGTGTTCAATCGTGTAGTTCGATTTAACAGAATTAATTCACTCGGTTTTGTTCTATAAGTTCTAGTTTACTAGCTCATTTTCTAAATTTTAGATTTCTAAGATTATGATGCGACTCTGTCGAATCGCAATACCCAAGGAAAATGTTTAATCTATTTTATGAGACAATTTTTCCTTGAAAATGAAAAACAGAAATCCTTTAAACAATCGTACATGAATCTAAACAAAAAAAACCCTTCTTTACACAGAGTATGATGCCATGCTGTGTTGAAAGGAAATCTCAAAAAAAAAAAATGTGTAACATCAAAAACATATTAAGAAAATCATGGAAATTTGAAATTGAAAAAAAAAGAACAACTAAAAAATCGAAAAAATCTAGGTTACACTCGCTCATATAAAATCCGTACATACATAAGTATATATAGTGCGAGAAGACGAGCGAGATTCATCTTCATTTCATCAATCACATATATAGAGTCGCAAAAAATTTTATATCTTTAAATAATTCACCTCAATTAAAAATGGACTCGATTACTCAAGTGAAAATATATTTACACAGAAGAGAAAATTGACATTAAAATTTTTTCTCATTTTAATTTTTTTTTCCGTCATTTTAATGATCAATCAATTATTTTATGAATTTTATGTCGTTTGTGTACATGTTCACCATAAACATAAAATATTGTCGATTTATCAGAATCGAATGGGGTTTATTAAAGTAGTCTAATAAAGTAGGAAGGCGGAGAAGGGAGTAGCTGGCTTTAATGGTTTGATTTGAAGACATTTAAGACTTATATGTATGTTAATTTTTCACAATATGTATAAGTAAATGTATAAACCAATACTGCGCTTTGCGTTGCAGTTATACGTTCAGCAAAATGAGGCGTACGCTGAATAGATTAAAATTGTGTCTATAAGCTTAATTATTTATTTTTATACGCCAAATCTGGTCAAATCATCAATTGCAAACTATATGCACACAGTAAGTTCATATCGTCATTGTTTGGTGAGCAAACTTTATAAATTCCAGTAGCACGTAAGACTATCTATAATAATAATAAAAAATAAAAAATTAATTATCGTTGCCAACATTTAATCTACTTTTCCCCGCACTCATATATAGTAAAACACACAAAAAATTGTCTTGCATCAGTGCTAGACAATTTATTGTTTATTCAACTATTTGAGTGCTTGGCAAGGTCGAGTAAAATTTGGTATCAAGATACTTTAATGAGTTTTTATTGTTATTATCTGGTTGATGTAGATGGTAGGAATTTAGTGCTGATTCTGATTCAATAATCTTTTATACAGGTACACTTTCTGTCGGCATCAAATTTATTAAAATTCATATAAATAACGTATACACCCTTTGACTCTTGGCTTGTGCATCAGAAGTCTCCAAAACTCGCGTCGCGATGTATTAAGAAGTTTTGACATCATGAAAATTCGTCCATATCTTAAATCGGCTTTAATGTAGGTTTCTTTCAGGAGGTATCAAAATCGATATGTTGTGGATATTAAATAGTGTTTTGCCGACTTATGGTACAACCAATTTCAACTAACAACCATATCGGTCGTTGTAGGATTATCTTTTGATTTCATTTTTATACAGCAAATCCCTTCCCAATGTTGAACACTAAGACCATATATGAAACGCATTACCACATCGAAATACATAATGTAAATTATAGATTTTCCATTTAAAAAATAATTATATATGAAAATTCTCTAACTTATGACAAAGTATAAATTTTATTATACATAGATCTAAGATAGAGCGCTACGCTTTCATCAAATATAATATTTTGTTTGTACTGTGTTTAGTACATAATATATTAGAAACTATAAACGAACAGGAAAATTGTGTATGTATACAGCGAATGAGAGTGAGTAAAGAAAAATTTGCAATTTCAATTTTAATTTTTTTGAGAATATAACAGACATGCAGATGGAAAATTTAGAATTCTTATTCTTACGTATACGGATTTTTTTTTTTTTTTGGTTTTTATGATTATTATTATTTTCCAACAAATACCTTCTTCCTGTTCATTTGCTGGATGATGATGATGTTGGAAAATACAGAAGAATAAAAAATAAAAAAACAAGTGAAATAAATGAAAAGAAAAATCCATCAAGAAAATTGAAATGGATTATTATTTTCTTTTTATTTGCTCCTTTTTTATTTTTATTTTTTTTTTCACAGAAGCACTTTTCTCTTAACTTTTTCCATTAAATGGAACAAAATTATTATGATTGTATTTTTATCTTTCACAAAATACGAAAAATGACTTAACGGGTGATAACAATTGTTGTTTCCCAATAATGAGAATCTCACACTTTACATTTTTCGTCCATCGGTGGTGAAAAGCGCGCGGGGTTGAAATTTTTCCAAATTTCCAATCATACTTTTTTTTTGTTGTTGTCATGGTATAAATTATATCTAAAGTAGCAAGAAAAATATAACAAAAAAAACTTTTTGTAAAAAGAAAAGAATAGTTTTCATTTTCCCATTGTCATTATTTTTCCCCTGGAAAGTGTTTCTTTTTTTTTGTTTATTTTACACAACTCTATCGAATTGTCATCTTCATTTTTTTTAGTGTGTGCAGTATTCATTTCTCTCTAGGTAAAATTGAATTCATTCATTGAATTTTCCCAATGCATTTTCACCATACCATTACTCTCGAAAGGAAAATAAATATTTTTTTTTAAATGTAGACAATGAAACAATGAAACTTAATCGTTATTACCGTTCGTTATTCATACCATAATTTTTTGGTCGTTCATGATGAGCTAATTTTTGGTTATGCGATTAGTGCTGATCAGTAGCCAGTTCTGATGTACATATATTGGTGTCACATATGCAAACTATGTGCATGCAAACTGTATTTTATAATTTAATTCCTTCCCGTCTACTTTAACGTACAACCAGACGTTTGTCTTTAGCCAACCTTGATAATTTTTTAATACATTCTGGAAGTGTTAGATTATAGCTGGTCATCTACACTAAATGGCTGTCTTACACGGATTATTTTTTGTTAATGTCAACAATTAAGACAATATCAAAAACTTAGGATATATTAGCGATTCGAAATAAAATTCGCCAGTTTTAACGAACCGTATTGGCAGCGTGGATGTCGATTACTAATCGCTCCTTATTTAGTGCCGTTCATTACGGAGTTTCATTTTTTTGATCATCTACTTAGAGCCTTGGCGTGGTCATGTTTTTGCCGGCTTAAGCTCAGAGAGTGGGGTGGGGTTTGCCAAGGATAAGTAGATGCTAGTGGACCACGAGGGATGTTAAAAGGAAGGATATTTTAGGCAAGGACCAACTTACTAGAATCTACTGCACGATACTTACCCGATTCATTCACTCACTATAGGCCTTAGCCTCTCATCCTGAAACTAAATCACGCGACACGAATAGCGGAAACACAGAACAAGAGAAAAAAAAAATACTACCCAAGAAAAGAAAATACTATCAGAAAGAAAAGAAGTAGTTAACAGATTCTAATTTATTTTTATAAAATATTAGAAAAAAAAATGTAGACTTAAATAATTTGATCCAAAAAAAAAATGTGTATAATTAACTACTTAATATTATATGACCTTCACCAACTAAATTAATCACCCAAACTTGAACTATCTATAATCTAATTATAATCCAAAACCAAAAAAAAATTTATATGAATTGTAAAATAAAAATGTTTACTTAAAATTAAGAAAATAATTAATAAAATAAAATGTCTTAGCTTAAATACAATTGTTTATGCGATCGCACGATAATTTCGGACACCATTTTTTTATTATCAAAAGAATTATCAAAAAGTTATTTTATTTTTATTTTACGTTTATTTGTGCACTTTTCGGTATAGTTTTTACACTACCATTTTCTTTTAAACATGTACATGTGGTCACCTTATTTTCACTATTTAATTTTTGTTATGATTTTTGATTTTATTTATTTTCTATTTTCCATGCGGTTTACACTAATTTGTTTTAGTTTTTGTTGTTGCATGTAGGTGACCACACAACCACTTATCATATTTTGTTTTCACACCAATTCGCATGTTTAAATTAATTTTTATTTTATAGTTTAGTTAATTTTATCACTAACTTAATATAATATTTCACTTAAATTATTTTATATAAATTTATGTATAATCTTATATCAACTTATTCTTATTATTAATCGAATCATAGTTCGAACCATTAATTTTACACATTCTTTTTATTTTTAGTTTATTTTACTCAATAAAAACAATTTCTTTTATGGTTATCTTAGCAGAAATATGTATTTATTTGTACTTATGTATATTTTAACTATTGATTTAATAATCCATTACTTTTTTTGATTTTCTAACTATAGACTTATATTTATTTCTCTCATATCAATTATTTTTAATATCTATATTTTTTTTTTCTTGTTCACGTCTCCTCGTGAATCCAAAAAATTGACTGACTTTTTTCTCGATCAATCTCTTTTATTTTCTTATTTTTATCCGTTTTATAACCAGTTTTTTTATTTTTCCCGCGCTTTTATGAAAATAAGCTGTATATATATATATATATAATACAATGGATACCAGGGTAGTTAAACCATAGCACTGGGACGACGAGCAACGTCTGTCGTTACAGATCGTGGGGACGTCCCACACCCCATGAGAGATGTCTCAAAGCCGGGCATTATACATACAATCATAATTGGTTTATTTAAATTTAAACGGGCACTGTAACGTTTTGCAAGGTAGTGGTAAAACAACCCAGTTTACTCGAATTCTGTAATTACAACAGGTATTACTATAAAGTGAAAATTTAAAATTTCATTCGAAAATGATAATTCAGTATAAAATTAATTTAAGAAATGAGTTAAATGTTTTCTTATCAGGATTTTATGTCCTTGATATGATATGTCCCAATAGAATTTCCATGTTCATCCACAAGTTTGAAGGCGACGTTCCCTACAGGTTCTTTAATAATAGCTTTTCTAAATTTTGGGGCTAGTTTTGCCGAAAACTTTTGAACTGCTGAACTTTGACAGAAATTTCTTACGAATACTTGTTGACCAGACAAAAATTTTCGGTTACGACTCCGTAAATTATACTTGTTTGCATGTTGTTTGTGAGATTTCCGTAAATTTTCAAGTACGGTTTTCTGCGCAAGCGTTAATTTATCTGCGTTTGACAGCTGAATTTCCTTGTCTTCCAAACTATTTAATTGACGGAGTAATCCATAATGAGATCCATGGGGAATGTAATGTTGCCCAAACACCATAAAGTGTGGTGATCGGTCTGTGCTTTCATGTTTCACATTTCGCAATGCGGATGCAATAAAGTGGATATGTGAATCCCATGTCGTATGATCCTCTTGAATATAGGAGCGGATTGCCGATAGTATGCTTCGATTTACCCTTTCTGATGCATTCGCTTGAGGTGAGTATTTTGGAGTTAATATGGGTTTAATATCGGATTTCTTCAAAAAGCCTCGATAAAGTTTGGATGTAAATTGTTTCCCATTATCGTTTAGTATCTGTTCAGGAACAGAATAAACACTTAGCACTCGGTTCTCTAAAAATTTCACAACATTTATACTTGTAGCATCTCTCATAGGTTCAAGCAGAACGTAACGGCTAAAGTAATCAAGGACTACAAATAGGTAAGTATTTCCTAGCTTAGAGCGAGGATATGGTCCCATAAAATCAATATAAAGTCTTTGAAAATTTCTTGGCACTTCAATGAAATGACCCATTGGAGGACGTAACACAGTGTTTGTTGCTTTACTAGTCTTACATATTTGACAATTGGTTATAAATTCATGAACGTCAGTCACCATTTTTGACCAATGGTAATATCTCCGTAAGACCTCTAGGGTCTTTTTTACTCCCAAATGAGAAGCATTAGGAGGAGAATGAGCTCTTTCTAATAGAATAGGAATGAGTGGATTAGGGATGCATATTTTCCAAGCTGGGATATCCGAGGATAGATCCGAATCAGGTTTAGGAAGAAGGAATATTTTACCATTTCTGATTTGAAGGTTAGATTTAATTTGCGGATTAGTTTGGATATGGTTAATTTGATTAATGTAGTCTGGATCTTGAAAATGGATGAAATCGGGATCTAAGAAGGATGGTCACCATTACATTCACTGAGAACCAATGCCTCTGCCTGGCGAGAAAGCGCGTCTGGCACGATGTTGTCTTTGCCTTTGCGGTATTCAATTGTAAAATTGAATCCTTGGAGTTTCAAGCTCCAGCGAGCGAGGCGCCCAGAAAGATCCCTTTGTCCCATTAACCACTTCAAACTTGCGTGATCCGTGATAATGGTGAAAGGGTATCCTTCTACATATTGCCTAAACTTCACTTAAAACAGCCGCGTAACATTCCAGCTCGGTGATGCTATAGTTACGCTGTGCTGCATTAAGTTTTTGCGAAATGAAAGCAATAGGGCGCTCTTCACCGCTGGATGACCGTTGAAATAAAACGGCACTCACCCCAGTCATGGAAGCATCGCACTGAATAAAGAACGGCTGTTCCCAATCTGGATTACAGAGAACTAGTGCTGAGGAAAGTGATAGTTTTAATTTCTCAAAGGATTGTTGAGCCATGTCGTTCCACTTAAATTTGGAATTCTTTTTTAACAAATTTGTGAGTGGTGTTGCCAATTCTGAATATTGGCGAATAAACCGTCGATACCATCCCGCCATGCCGAGGAATCTTCTGAGTTGGCGAACAGTTTTAGGGATGGGATAGGAAGTTATGGCAGATACTTTAGATGTATCTACCTTTAGAACACCATCTCCAACAACGTACCCGAGGTATTTAATTTCTTTAAGAAGAAATTTACTTTTCTGCAGGTTTATTGTTAAACCTGCCTTCTTCAACAATTCAGCCACTTTACTCAACAATTTAAGGTGCTCGTCGAAGGTCTCAGCGGTTATTAAGAGGTCATCGAGATATACGAAGATTTGAGTATGCAGCTCGTGAGGTATCACCCGATGCATAAGCCGGCACATAGTCTGCGGCGCATTACAGAGTCCGAAAGGCATCACAGTAAACTGGTATAATGGCCGACCTGGCACAGTGAAGGCTGTCTTATCTCTCGACCTCTTATCTAATGGTATTTGCCAAAAGGCGTCCTTTAAGTCAAGGCTTGAAATTGTCTTGTTTAGACGCCCCAGCAACCCATCAATGAGAGGCAAAGGTTAAGCATCCTTCACCGTGACCAAGTTTACCTTTCTTGCGTCTAGGCACAACCGGATCTTGCCATTAGCTCTACGGACTACGGCTAACGGGGAACACCACAAGCTGGTACTTTCCTCTATGACACCTAATGCAAGCATACGATCGAGTTCTTTGTCCATCTCAGCCTCAACAGCCGGAGACACAGCATAATATCGTTGCTTGACGGGTTTAGCATCCCCAACATCAATGAAATGTTGTAACAAATTAGTTCGGCCTAGACCAAGTACAGCGGATGATGGGAACCGTTCCTTAACTGTTTCCAATTGTTGTTGCTGTGACGGTGTTAGCTCATGATGAAGAGGTAAATTAGACATGTCCGCCTCGGATACGTATTGCGAAGAAGTACAATTAAGAGCAGGAGTACTAAACTCGAAAATTGCAGAAGGATGCAAAGTTTTTAGTTTGAATATCCGCCAAAAATCCACACCAAGATATAACTCTTGATTGAGGTTAGGAGCTAAATGCAACGTAATAACATTAGTTTGACCCGCAAATGTAATCGGAATTCTGACATGGCCTATTATTTGCTCGGTATTTCCGTTTGCGGTCTTTATAGATGACGGAAGATGACGAAAGCTTACGGTGGGGTCCTTGAGTATTTGTTCACAATTTTTCCCCAGTAGGGATACATTGGCACCGCTGTCCAATAAGCCTCGTATTTTGTTTCCGAGTAATTCAACTTCTGCGTAAGGTCGCCCGTCTAAAGAATCAGCTATTAATGATTCCAGGATCTGCGATTTAAAAGATTTTCTTACGCGGAAGTACTGGATGGATCTGGTAATGCGTTTAGGTCTAAAGCTAGGAAATTTACATTTACTTTGAGAGTATTTTGAGAAACTACATCTGTCATGTAGAATTACTTGAGGATCGAATGATACCCTCCGCATTTGTTTTGTGTTGTTGTTGATGAATGGGGGGTAACCGTCCTTGGCACGTTCACCCCATCCTTCCCGTTTCCCCAAATGGAGCAACAGTTAGGGCAATTGGTTTTGAGCACTTCGGGTGTACCACAACCAAAACAAAATGTGTGCAATATTCGCTTATTGCAATATTTAAAGAAATGACCTGTTAGTCCACAGTTCCAACAATGTTTAATCATATTTGGATTGTTCCTAGTTAGAATTTGCGGTGCTGGCACATTATGGTTTGATAAAGCGTTTACCATTGGTTGTCCAGATGTGGGATAGATTGGCATAATATTATAAGGATTCCGATAATCCATGTGTTCTTGAGAAGTTGAGTGTATGCCACCTGGATACGGTAACGCGGTACTATTCACAAAAGAAGGCTGGTTTTGATAATAAAAGGGGTTTTGTGGAGCTGATTGTGTGGAATATGGATGCGGATCTTGAGTAGCTTGAACTTCGTGAACATATTTGCGGGATTCGCCTAGTGTTTCTGGGATTATTCGATTTCGGATCCATGTATCCTCATATGCAACACATTGTCGCACAAGTTCATCTAGTGAAGTGAACTGGGTAACGGCCAGTCGGTCCTGCAACCCGGGCCGCATATTTTGTGTAATTATAAAAATCAATTCCGAATCTTGCATAGGATTTTCCATTTGTAAAGACAAGGATAGCATAGCATGATAAAAATCAATGAATTTCTCGTTTGGCCTTTGTTTCTTGGAATCTATACCTCGCCTTATTTCCAGATCTGTCCGTCTATCAGCAAACCGTTTAATCAATTCTGTTTTAAGCAACGCCCGATCAGCATTGCCATATCTTTGAATAAAGTCCCAATACCAATCAGCTGCGGTTCCTTTAAGGAAGTAGCTCATATCATTGGCAAGTTGCTGCAAGTGGATGCAATTTGTCATTGCTTGATGCTCAACCATACGAATAAATTTTTTTACTGGAGTTCCCGTTGGTGTACCATCAAATGAGATGGGCCATTTAGTAGGGTCTCGTTGGAGTGGTTGAAATGATTGTGTATAAGATACAAAGTTTTGCTTTGGCATACTATAATTGGGATACATTACTGGTGGGTTAGATGTTTCTTGGTTCCTTGAAGATATTTTCTTAGTCGATGCATGTGTCACTGGTATTAAACCAGGTTTATTCCTGGCCTCGGGTGTACCCAATTGTTGGCTCTGCCCTCTTCGCGATGCGACCCGAGAAATAACGGACTCATCGGATGAATCACCATCGGGCTACTGAGTGGCATCGCTGGTAGGAGCACCTTCATTAACTTCAGGATTTAAGGTTGCCAATTGTTTGAAAGATTCATTTAATTGATTTTCATCCTGCTCTTCCTTAAGATGATTAATAAAATCAATCAAATTTTTTTTTTTTTTTTTTTTTTATGTTTATTTATATTACGACTGAGTCTTGTACCCATTTAGTAATTTACATTGCATAATACAGTATTTTGAATAGTCGGCGTAATCAAGTGATTATCCCCAGTTAGTGTAACTCCTCCCTCAGATTTTTCGCCACAGTAAGTCTACTGACCTCCTGGTCGCGATAAGTCCAGTGGTTTGGTTCTTTGCAGTCTTCTTGTTAGAGATGTAGTCAGCATACAGCGTATGTCCAGATTTTGATGCTGGTGCAGACGTTGTAGGTGTTTTGTTGCATGATGCTTAATTTCATCCGCGACAAGCTCAATCTTGAGATCTCGATGGAGGTTGTCGTTTCGGATGTACCACGGTGCATTAACAATACATCGTAGGATTTTATTTTGAACTGATTGTATGATTTTGATATTTGTCTTCTTGGCACATCCCCAGAGTTGGCTACCATATGTCCATACAGGCTTCAGAATTTGTTTGTATAACAGCAGTTTGTTATGGATCGCTAGTTCAGATTGTCTCCCTAGGAGCCAATGCATTTTTCTAAATTTTATGTTTAGTTCTTCTCTCTTCTTTTTTATGTGTTCCTTCCATCTAAGCTTAGCATCTAAAGTCATACCAAGATATTTGGCAGTGTTTGCATGGGGTACTACTATTGAGTTTATCATTATTGGTATATGGTTAACTTTTTGATTTGTAAAGTTCACTTGGATTGATTTTGCTTCATTTAATTTAATTCGCCATTGCTTTGTCCAATTACATATCAGGTTAGTAGTCCTCTGTAATTTACTAGTGGAGTCATTGATGTTCTTTGATGTTGCAAGTATTGCCGTGTCATCGGCAAAAGTCGCCATTGTTTCTTCTGTAATTGGTATATCTCTAGTATATAGGAGATGTAGGATTTTCCCAAGAACACTCCCTTGTGGTACTCCGGCTGTTATTCTTTTTAGTTGGGAGTACTCATTCTCATACTTTACTCGGAAGTGCCTCTCTGATATGTATGATTTTAAAATTTGAAAAAATTGCTCCGGAAGATCTCGATGAAGTTTGAATTCTAGCCCCTGGTGCCATACTTTGTCAAATGCTTGCGCTACATCAAGGAATAGAAGTAGATAAGCTATGAGAGTTCCAGCGCAAAATCGCATGTATTTTACTATGGAGGTCCGAAAACGTAAAAATCCGCCATCTTGGATTTTATGACATATATTGTGGTGCGATCTGGTGGTGGAAATTGGAATCATTTAGTACTAATTTTAACTGTACGTATACGATAATTTAGGTTTGAAGCTTTGTTTGATAATTTTCTACTAACTAACACCATCTGTTTTCTGTTATTCAAGTAATAAGTAATATGCGCGCGCAAGTTACGTCATCACGGATGCACTACACCAACAACAACATCGGTCATCCACATTTTATAAGAATTTAAGAATTATATTTCACATTTATTAAAACTTTCAATTTCAATTTCTTATATTTCAATAATTTACATAAAAGCAAATTTTCATTTTATTTTAATCATATTTCAATTTATAAAATTGAAATAGTAAACCTTTTTTCACACAATTAAATTTTAACGTAAGCAAAAACTTATTCTAAAATAAAATAATTCATTTTAGAAAACATAATAAAGATTAGATTGTATTTGATTTGTGACGAATGAACATCGTCAAAGAATTCAAGTTAATTTAAAGTGATAAATAAAGTAAATACTAAAATATATGTTTTAATTATAAAAACCTAAAATTGGAGTAAAATATATGATTTTTATTATAAAAACCTAAAATTGGCGCAGTTGGTAAAGGATTAGTTTCGGTCTAATCCATAAAAATCCTACGGAATATAATAAAATTCAAATAAAATTTTTTTTGTGTAACTAAAATATTTAAGAAATCAAATGAAATAGCCCCCACCAGTGGTAAGCTGTTTGATATAATTAAATCAATAATAAAAAACCAAAAAAATAAATTTTATAATAAAAAGTGTTGTTAATCAATAATAATTAAATAAAACGTGAACTTTATATATTATCACTAACTTTAATAAATATAAAAAGTGTAAAAAAGTATTGTGCATCGTATCATTTGTGCATCGACATCAATCAATAAATTGTTCCGAGACATCCGAGAGAATATCGGACGGACAAGCCGAAGATCATGCAATTGCTGTACTTATTCTGGTAAGCGACAATATTTTTACAATTATATTTATTGAGTATTCCTTTTATGTCCTTTAAATTTCGAATTCTTAACAAGTGCAATTCTCAATCGACCGAAGCATACGGTCTTAGTGATTTAATAAATATCAAATTAAGTTACCCAAATAATTGTCAAAAAATGAGTGTAAAAGAAAAATTAGATCAATTAAGAATTCCAGACGCAATCACACGAATGCTGATGCTCTATCACGAGTTGAAATAAATTTAAATGAAATTAATGATAACATAAGTAATAATAGTAATAATATTAATAATAATAATAATGATGATAGTGAAACAATATTAGCAGTAGATTCAGCAGAGAGTAATTTAATCGGCTGTTTACCGATTTCAGATAGACCTCTAAATGAATTTACTCATCAATTAGTTCTAGAGAAAAATAATAGTTTAAATCGTAACGTAAAATTAAAAATACTATTTACTAATAAAAAGAGATATGTAATTAAACAAAATAGTTTAGTTAAAGAAGAAACCATTATAGATATTCTTAAGAATTATACCTTACCAAATAAGGTTGTAGCTATTTTAACAGACGCCAAATATTTAAGGTCATTCAAATAGTATATGATAAATATTTTTATAATAAATACTTTAAAATAGTTAGATGTAAAACTTTAGTAGAAGATGTTAGTAATCAAGATAGTCAAGAATCTATTATTAGGGATTATCATAATAAATCCAACCATCGGGGCATAAACGAAACATTACAACAATTGAAAAGACAATATTATTTCCCAAACATGAAAATAATAATAACAAAAATTATTAATAATTGTGACATTTGTGCAAAATACAAATACGAAAGAAATGCTAAACCATTAAAATTAGAGTTAACAGAAACTCTTAACAAACCTTTAGAAATCTTACACCTAGATATATATTCCGTACATAAAGAAAATTTTCTAACCATAATCGATAAATTCAGCAAGTTTGCCAGTGCCTATCTACTAAATGGTAGAAATAGTATAAACCTTATAAAATCATTAAGGCACTTTCTCTCACATCACGGAATCCCAAAAAAAATTGTTGTAGACAATGGAGCAGAATTTGTCTCTACCTTGTTCCAAGACTTTACTAAATTATATAACATACAACTACATACTACATCAGCAAAAAATTCTACAGGAAATTCTCCAGTAGAGAGACTTCACTCTACTCTGACTGAAATTATTAGAATAATTTTTAATCAAAACAAAACAAAACCAATAGCCGATATAATGGACGAAGCCATTATAACCTACAATAATTCTATTCATTCCTCGACGAAACTAACACCCTTCGATCGGGACACTATAATATATCAAATCCAACTTCAATTAAATTTAATCAATTAACAGAACAAGAGTATCTTCAGACCCACATAGAAAATTATGAAAACTTAGCTAAATTAATTCATGATAAAAATTTAGAAACAAAACAATAACTGGAAACATGGACCACGACGACTACGTTGAGATCAACAAAAACATAGATATTCTTAAATCAAATCAATATAATTTAGAACATCAAGTAAACAATCAAATAATAATCAATGAACGTATGATAGAAAGATTTAATAACATTTCCGAACATATTAATAATCAGCAAAATACTTTAGAAGATCATATTAATAAATTTCAAAACGACCTAGTAGATAAATTAAACAACGTAGAACATATATTAAAAGTAAATCAATACATCGATCTATTATTCTTTGACATCCAGTTGTTGAATAATCATTTGGAAGATATTTTGGAATCCATAACATTAGCTAAACTAAAAATAATTTCAAAACACATCTTACATCCACAAGAAATAGATTATATCCATGAAAAATTCAAACAACAAAACATTGATATTAAAGTCGATGAGAATATATACGAGTTTTTAGAATTAGATGCGTATTTTAACCAATCCAATATAATTTTTATCGTACAAATACCTATCTTTTATCCCGAACAATTCTCATTCTATAAATTAAAACAACTACCTATTAATAATACTTACACCTTAGATTTGAAATCCCAATTCCTTTTACTCAATAAATATTTTTATCAATATGTCGATAAGCCATGTACAAAAATCGAGCAAACAAGATATTGTTCAAAAACAAAACTATTAAAAAATACCGCGGAAAGATGTATAACAAATTTAATTAACAATAAAAAAGCATATTGCACTATGATAGAGGAGATAATCGAAGACACCGTTGAACCAATCGAACAAAACTACCTGTTCGTACATACCCATACCGAAATTGTGATGGAAACTACATGTAACAATGATACGCAAAATAAAACCCTAAGAGGTATAGCACTAATATACTTCGAAAATTGCACAATAAAAATAAACAACATCCAGTACTCAAGTAAATATCCGACTTTCTGGGACTCTGTACAAATAATCTCAACCTTATACAACGAGATAAATTCATCAATCACAACGAAAAATTTAACATTGAAAAAATTAAAACTATGGACAACGGAAAATACTGAAGCGATCAATTTATTAAAATTACAAAATAATAATAATGATATTTCCATTATAGGAGCAATATTCCTTACAATTTTAAGCATCATAGGAATAATCATCATAATACAGTCAATCAAAAGATAAAGGATAATGGTTCCAGATCCAGTAGTACCTTACCACATCCAATGCAGCTCAGTTGGCCATCGCTTCATTCTTAAGGGGGAGGAGTTACGTCATCACGGATGCACTACACCAACAACAACATCGGTCATCCACATTTTATAAGAATTTAAGAATTATATTTCACATTTATTAAAACTTTCAATTTCAATTTCTTATATTTCAATAATTTACATAAAAGCAAATTTTCATTTTATTTTAATCATATTTCAATTTATAAAATTGAAATAGTAAACCTTTTTTCACACAATTAAATTTTAACGTAAGCAAAAACTTATTCTAAAATAAAATAATTCATTTTAGAAAACATAATAAAGATTAGATTGTATTTGATTTGTGACGAATGAACATCGTCAAAGAATTCAAGTTAATTTCAATTTCATCAAGTTAAAGTAAATACTAAAATATATGTTTTAATTATAAAAACCTAAAATTGGAGTAAAATATATGATTTTTATTATAAAAACCTAAAATTCGCACGATATGTGAAAATTTTGCGTAACTAGATTGTGTGATGTCACAGTATTAAATGTTAGGTTTCTTTTTTAGAAAGAAATTGCTTTAACATACGAAGCGCGGATTCGATATTCAGTCTAAAGCGTAACGTCTAAAGCGTTACGCTTTAGCGCATTTTCTTTATAAATCATAGACGTTTACGTCAATTTTTCTTATTATTCGACCGAGAGAAATAAACATTTTCTTTATCAATCATAAACGTTTATGTCATTTTTCGCATGATGCGAGTAAAAATAAGCATTTTCTTTTCAGACATGTACGTTTGTGCCTTTATATAGAAAGATATCTGACTTTGAAAATAAATTTCCCCGGTGCAATGGTTAACTCTATAAATGGTTCATGAACAAGTTTAAAGAAATGTAAAGTTGGAATAAAAACTTTTCTAAAATCGGACATCGCAAATCCGTGGCGCGCCTGAACCTGTTCTTGTTTCATTTTTTCGTATATCAATTGAAATTGCAAGAACTTCCAAAAAGAAACACATGATCAATTACATCTATTAGGCTTTATTTTTATTTATTTTACATTTTTGTTATTTGTTAAGATTATTTTAACTCTATCATTAACTCTTTTTCTAATTATTTTTAGCATTGATGGGGATTCCTCAAAATAATCAGAAATATTTTCTGTATATTTTACTTTGTGGAATATGCCCATCAATGCACGGTCTTCCATATTCGTAAAGACGATGTCATCTGGATAATATTTATACTTGATAACATCAAAACTGGCCTTTTCTTCTTTTGTAAGATATATTCTGGTTATTGCAATTGTCGGATCATATTTTACACCATCTATTTCTGTCCATAAATGAATAGGTGCAAGTATTAAATTATCATATATCATCTTTCCACACATTAGTTTAATACCAAAATTCTTTAAATGATCGAACATCAGTAAAGATGCAGGTAAACATACTCCATACATTCTTTTCCGAATAAACTCTTGAGATACAATTTCCGAGATGAGGCATGCAATATGATGTTTATCGATTGACATAATGAGGCTCTTGCTATCTATTATCTTGATTGGTATTTTATTTAAAATCAGAACGAATCACTCTTAACTTAAACTACTGATCTACTCAAACGGTTAATCGTAAGTGAGGTAATGCTCACATTGTGATATACTTTATAATGTTTGTTATTATAATAGCATTCTTGTACTGACACAAAATAAAACAATAAATCAAAAGCATATTAACAATTTATAGTTACCGTTATTTTATTCCCTCGAATAATACTCTTCTAAACTATGTGAAGATCATTTCTATTAATCTCATATCTTAAATAAAAACTCCATCGTTTTTTTTTATTTTTTTTTTTAGTAATCAATTTTATTTGAATAGTTTTAATACACAATTAATAATTATATGTTTAATAAATTTATACATATTTAGTTGTGCGGGACAATTTCAGTAATTTTTACTATACACATGAATTTGTTATTTTTATAAATGGTTAATTTATTTATTTCACATTTATTTATTTTAGTTTAAATTTTCACATTTATTTATTTTAGTTTAAGTTGTATATACATATATTTTATTAAACTAATTTATTTATTTATTAAATTGTATGTACAAAATATAAATGTTTATTTAATTAATTTTGTTAATTTATTTAATTCACTTGTATATATATATTTATTAATTTAATTTATACACCACCACAATGACTATAGAAGAACGTGTGTCTTGGTTGTTGTTTGTTTGATAACACTTTTGGTAATGGACGACTATATTTTGTGTTGTTTTGTTTTTGTTGTATGACGTCGCCTTCGTGTTCGTTTTGTGTTGAAGGAACACATGCGCCGGCGACGGTCAACATTGCACTTATGTAGTGCAGTGGATATTTATTGCATCACCGAACATTGTTAGTTCGTGGTGATGTTGGTTGGATGGCGATGGTTTTACTATAAATGTTTTATAGTAATGGTTCGGTTATTGGATAGTGTTGGTTGGATAGATTGATATGTGATGGGGTTAGTGAACGCTTAATTCAAATAAGTTGGATTATATTTGAATTTCACTAATTATTTTGTTTGTGGCAGAATCGAATATCGGTGAGTCGAATATTCGAGCTGCTACAGTACCCCCTCTCCAGATGAGAAACCATTGGTTTTGAGACGTTATACGTTGAACCGGACGGTTTTATATCGTTTGCTGGCTGATATTTGATCAGCCGTGTTGAGAATACCGTACGCCGGTTTCAATCTGTCTATGGAGATTGAGTGGTGTTTGTCTTTGATTGAGACAATGAATTGCTTGCGTAAGCGGCGTATAACTTTGTATGGCCCATCGTATGGAGATTGTAATCCAGTTCGAACTTTATCAACCCGGACAAAGACGTAATCGCAATTGTTGAGCGATTTTGGAACGAATATGTTGTTTTCATTCGTTGGTCTTGTTGCCGTGGGGATAATATTTTGCATGGTGGTGCGGAGTTGGTCGATGACTGTGTCGGTTGTGGATGGAGACGGTAGAGGATGTTCGACGAAGAACTCACCGGGTAGCTTGATGGTTTGACCGTAAACCATTTCAGCTGGTGAGCACTTCAGATCTTCTTTAACCGTTGCTCGAATACCAAGTAGAACGATTGGTACTTCGGAGCTCCAGTGAATTGTGTTGCCTCGGGCCTTGAGAGCAGCTTTGAGCTGGCGGTGGAAGCGTTCGACCATGCCATTGGCTTGCGGATGGTAAGCCGTTGTACGTATACGATGCGAGCCGAGGAGTTTCGTTAACTCCGAGAAAAGCTTCGACTCGAATTGGGTTCCTTGATCAGTTGTGATGTCAAGTGGAACGCCAAATCGTGATACGTAGTTTTGTACGAATGTGGTGGCAATGGTTGCTGCAGACATGTCGCTCATGCAGTACGCTTCTGGCCATCGAGTGAAACGATCGACACAGGTGAGTAGGTATGAGTATCCATTGGATGGAGGAAGTGGTCCTACGACATCCAAATGAATGTGCTCGAATCGACCAGGTGGAATTGCGAATTGTCCAAGAGGCGATTTTGTGTGTCGCTGGACTTTCGATTTTTGGCAAGATAAGCATGCTTGTGCCCAATGGGTCACGTCTTTGTTGATGCTTGGCCAAAAGTATCGAGCAGTAATCAATTTACGAGTTGCGCGGACACCAGGATGTGAGATACCGTGTAGTGTGTCGAAGATGGTTCGACGTAGTTGCTCTGCGATGTACGGGCGATTTGCACCCGTAGATGTTTCGCAGTAGATTTCGAGGCCAGGTAGTTTGAAAAGCTCCAGTTTCAGTGATGAACTGGCGTGACAAGCGGAACCAGAAAGTAAATTCTGAAGTTCCAAGTCTGCTTTTTGCGCTTGTGCGATCTTATTGCAGTCGAAGTGAGTCTCGACTGTGGCCGTTTCGTTTGTTGTTGTGCGCGAAAGTGTATCCGCGACAACGTTTTCGGTACCTTGAACATGCTGGATGTCCGTGGTAAATTGACTAATATAATCCAAGTGGCGTGCTTGCCTTGGATTGCGTTCAGTTTTAGACTGAATTGCTCGAGTGAGAGGCTTGTGGTCGGTGTAAATTGTGAAGTCCCGACCCTCGACAAAATATCTGAAGTGTTTGATTGCTAGATATATTGCGAGTAATTCCCGATCGAATGCAGAGTATTTCTTTTCGGCATCCGAGAGCTTCTTTGAGAAGAATCCCAGGGGCTCCCAACACTTGTCGTTGTACTGTTGCATGACTGCTCCGACAGCAGTGTTTGATGCATCAGTAGTTATGCTGAGCTTTGAGTCGCTCAGTGGATGTGACAGGAGTGTTGTGCGTGCCAATTCAGCCTTGAGTGACGTGAATGCGTGTTGACATTCGTCAGGCCAAGAGAAGTTCTTGGCGGTTTTGGGCTTACGTAGTAGTACTGCCAGGTGGCTGTGAATTGGGTTGAGTATTTCAGCGAGCTTTGGTATGAATCGGTGGTAGTAGTTTACCATGCCGATGAATCGCTGAATACTTTTGATTGAGGTTGGAGCTGGGAATTCTTTGATGGCATTGATTCGGTCTTGTGACGGAAGGATGCCATTAGCGGTAATCTTGTGGCTGAGGAAATCAAGAGTGGATGCGCCGAAGACGCATTTTGAGCTCTTGATGTGAACATCAAACTCGACAAGTCGTTGGAAAAGTGTTTCCAGATGGAGTTTGTGTTGCTCCTCAGTTTGAGATGCCACAAGAATGTCGTCTATGTAGACGAAAACGAAGTCGAGATCTCGAACGACTTCGTTCATGAAGCGCTGAAACGTTTGCGCGGCATTGCGTAATCCAAATGGCATTCGGGTGTATTCGAAGAGGCCAAATGGTGTGGTGATTGCCGTTTTGAAAACGTCTTCAGGTGCCACGGGAATGTGGTGATAACCTCTGATGAGATCAAGTTTGGAGAAAACTTTGCAGCCATGCAAGTGCATGGTGAAGTTTTGAATGTGGGGTATCGGGTAGCGATCCGGTATCGTAACCGTGTTTAAACGCCGATAGTCCCCACATGGCCTCCAGTCTTGATCTTTCTTCTTGACCATGTGTAATGGACAAGAAACGGAAGATGTCGATGTTCGACAAATCCCTAATTCCACCATGTGCTGAAATTCTGCTTGTGCAGCTTTGTGACGCACCGAATCTAGTCTGCGTGGTCTCGACACGGGCAGATGGCCTTCCGTGACGATGTGATGTACCACGTTGTGTCGGACTGGCGTTTTGTAGTTCGGCTCTGCTGTAAGTAGTGGGTACTTTTTGAGCAGAGTGCCGTAGCCGTTGTCGATGTTAAAATGGATCGGTGTTGGTGTGTTAACACGAACCATTGTGGCGTTTATTGACAGCTTTGTAGCTGGGTCAATCAGCCGTTTGTGTTTGACATCGACAAGAAGTCCGAATTTGCTTAGAAAATCGGCGCCAATGATCGGACGGTTCACTGCAGCTAGTATGAAAGCATGCGTGAAGGCTCGTTTGAGTCCGATATCCACGTTAAGCAATTTTGTGCCGTACGTGTGGATGATTGAACCATTGGCAGCCGATAAGACTAGATTTGAATTTCGATTTGATAATGTGTAATTCATTTTGAAATTCATAGCTGGAATAACCGAAAGGTCAGCGCCAGTGTCGACTAAGTAGGTGAGTTTGTTGTGTCTATCGTACACAAACAAACGTGACGTATAGGGTGTGTTTGTGGTCAGGGGAGGCATGTTGCTCTCAACCCGTGACTCTAACAGTTTTTTTGGTGGTCAATGTCCATCTTTACGGCGGCCGCGTACGTCGATGGTTGCGACGTGGTGAAATTGCACGGTGGCGTGCATTTTCTGGCGGCTCTACCAAACTTTGTGTGGAACCAGCATTTACCATGTTGGTATATGTTGTTGCTGGGACTGCGGGTTCGATTGCGTGAGGGAGCTCGTCGTCCACGCGAACGGCTTCGACCTCTGAGTAGCCCGTCGAGTCTGGACTCGATTCTCGACAGTCTTTGTTCGAGTGTGTTTGGTGCTGTTGCTGAACGGGGAGTTCTGTCTCCACTGCGTTCTCTTGATTGCCGGTATGGACTATTGACTTGGCTGACGCTTTGAGATGTGATGTTTATGACATCATACATCTTGTCCGCTATTTTGGCTAACGTTTGTGTCGTGAAGGATTCGGGCTGTGCTACCAGCGCTATGCGAATCAACTCCGGCATTTTACGTACCCACAAAGATTTAATGATATTTTCATTAAAATTGTTGTTAGCCAGTGTTTGTATGTGGCGTAAAGCGTCAGATGGTTTTTGGTCACCTAATTGCTGGCCTGAAAGCAATTGTTCTAGCTGACGTTCGCCCGATGGTGCTAGTCGTTCTAGCAGCGTTTGCTTTAATGTGTTGTATTGGTTGGTTGTCGGCGGATTGAGGAGGAGATCCGAGATCACATCGCACGTTTCTGGTTGCAAGGCTGATAATGTTTGCAGGTACTTTGTTTTATCAGCTGTTATACCTTGCAGTCCGAATTGTATTTCGGCGAGCTGAAACCATGTGTTTGCTCTTTGTGGCCAGAAAGGTTGTATTGTTATTCGCTGATGTGATGCCGCGATCTCTATTTGTGGACTAGCGCCTTGAGGCGTGGTGTCCATTTTTTGTGGTTGATCTTTTTCATCGTCCGACATTTTTTTGCACAAACCAATAAAACAATAAAAATACAACAATACAACACTTTTAAAGCGGAATGGTTACCGTGTAAAAAAAATAATTGACCAAAAAATGAAAAATTAAGCGGAATGGTTACCGTGTAGTGAATGGTTTGAAGGCCGGGATGCTCCTTCTTTTTAACGCCCGATGCGAGATAACCCCGAATATGGAGTTCCTTGCGTCCTACCTTATATTGGGGGGGCTCGTTGAAATTTACAATAAGAAAAAAAATAGAAAGAAACGACCAGCGTGTGTGTAAAATTTTGTGAAAATGGGTGCAATGTGGTGGTGTGGAGAAAAAAAAACATATATATATAAAGAAATTTTACAAGGTATGATTCTAATGATTCTACGTTAATATTGTACATGAAAAAGTGTCTCTACGTTAATAAAGCAAATTAAAATTGATTCTACGTTAATATTTTATGTAATTGTAAAAAAAATTTTAATGTACAAGAAAAAAAATTTTGTCTAATAAAAAAAAACTTCGTACCGTTTTATTTTGTTGTTTCTGCTGCTGCTGCTGGTTGTCGTTGCGGTGAGGGTGGATCGCTTCACCGTTTTAGTTGTCCCACGGTGTCCCGCGTTGCGGTGAGGGTGGATCGCTTCACCGTGTCCCGCGTTGCGTGGATGGGTTGCGGTCCCTTCGCCACGTGTTCCTTTGATTAAAAATATATATATCCCGCGTCGCATGAATTTATCAGCGTGGTGTTCGCTGCGATGTGTTTTTCCCACGCGGTTGCGTGTATATGTTATTATCAATGCAGTAAAAACTGCCGTCGTTTGTCACCAATTTAGTTGTGCGGGACAATTTCAGTAATTTTTACTATACACATGAATTTGTTATTTTTATAAATGGTTAATTTATTTATTTCACATTTATTTATTTTAGTTTAAATTTTCACATTTATTTATTTTAGTTTAAGTTGTATATACATATATTTTATTAAACTAATTTATTTATTTATTAAATTGTATGTACAAAATATAAATGTTTATTTAATTAATTTTGTTAATTTATTTAATTCACTTGTATATATATATATTTATTAATTTAATTTATACACCACCACAATGACTATAGAAGAACGTGTGTCTTGGTTGTTGTTTGTTTGATAACACTTTTGGTAATGGACGACTATATTTTGTGTTGTTTTGTTTTTGTTGTATGACGTCGCCTTCGTGTTCGTTTTGTGTTGAAGGAACACATGCGCCGGCGACGGTCAACATTGCACTTATGTAGTGCAGTGGATATTTATTGCATCACCGAACATTGTTAGTTCGTGGTGATGTTGGTTGGATGGCGATGGTTTTACTATAAATGTTTTATAGTAATGGTTCGGTTATTGGATAGTGTTGGTTGGATAGATTGATATGTGATGGGGTTAGTGAACGCTTAATTCAAATAAGTTGGATTATATTTGAATTTCACTAATTATTTTGTTTGTGGCAGAATCGAATATCGGTGAGTCGAATATTCGAGCTGCTACACATATTAAAATTACATTAAAATTCTTAAATCTATAACAAATTGTATGTCGAGAATACTTTTAATAATTAATAATTTGCTGAAGGTGTTTAAGTTAAAATTTTAAAAATTATTTACACTTGAATTAACCATCACATTCCATTATTTTATAATGACCCCAGGGTAGAGTATCATAGCTATCTTTAATCAAATACCTTTTGTCATCGTGTGGATTGAGTGCGGTTTTGAATTGGCTAACAGAGCTTACTGCGTGATTTCTTGACTGAATTAAATTTTGTGATACAATTTTTGATGAGCCCTTAATTAAACATTCTTTGAAGTCATTAAACGTTATTCGCGATTTCACAACTTGTCTTTTTACGCCTTTAATTGTTTTTTTATCATTTGCGTCAACAACTTTTAAAGTATACATTTTTGATCTTAATCCAATAAATTCACTCATTATTTTTCCATTATTTTCATCCTTCATTAGACCTAACACTTTTTTATTTACTCGAGGTATACCAAAGATATTATCTTGAGGATAATCACTTGTATCGAAATATTTATAACAATCTTTTTTGATGTTCTCATATACATCTGGACAAGCTACTTCGTAAATTAAACTATCTGTATCAGTATAGCAAATTTTACAATTTTTATCAAACTCTGGCACCATATAGTCATAATGAAAATCATATAATGTAGTTTTAGCTAAATCTAATATGCACATTCCAACATATATTGGCTTGTTGAAATAAATTTCCAATTTATTTAGTTCAACCGCCACCAAATTTTCATTAAATATTGTTGAAGATTTAAATTGTGGCTTTGAAATATAGGCTTCCGCACCATACCTACCAAACCATTTTGTTAACAATTTTACAATACAATGTTTTCTAACATTTTCCATTGTTTTTCCAAAAACTGCATTGTTCATTAGTTTAAAAAGATTTTTCTCAAAATCATTTATAGCAGCGGTTCGCAAGCTTGTGTTTAAATCTATGTACGATTTCAGCCATGCAGATTGCTTAAACTCTAAAATTTTATTGATTTTTATTATTTTCAAACCGTTTCTAATTGCTTGTTTTAAATTTCTGTAATGTATGATATAGTTATGTTTATCATTCAATGTGGCAATTAATTTTATTTCTTTTGAGTTTGATGCACATTTATGCTCTGGACAAAATGGAAGATCTTGATGTTTATCATGTAAATGATGCGAATATTCCAAATCAACATCTGACATATAGCCAAATTCTGAGTCGTCCGAGATAGTATTAGCATCAAAATGTTGAAAATCTTTAACCCATTTAAATTCACCATATGGTAAAAATTGTGACATCGCCCAACCATATTGATTATTGACGTCATTGTATAATAGGAAAACTGAATCACTTTTGGAGTCATAGTCTTCCATATATTTATTGTTCGCTTTAGAATATCGCTTTGAGCATTGACTTAGTCCACCTCGTATTCCGCGTTCGACGAACATTATCATATCAATGTCCGTAAGTAATTCTAAATTAATATTCGTATGTTTCAGCATAGAATCCCAAGTATACCCTGGTAGTGTGTAATAATGAGCTGGATCAAGCTCATATGTTTGTAGACAGCTTGATCTAAATTGCTCGAAAACGTCTGCTAATAATAGAACATCCGTTTTTAGATATAAATCAGAATATTCCCCCAAATTTAGCAAATCAAAGCTTTTCCACACTTCATGAGCATGCAAGTATTGTTCAGTACTGATATTTGTTTCATTTAATTCATTATAAAATTGTTTGTGTGGTGGTAATGAATTTTCTAAAAATTTACTGATTGAATCCATGTAATCATATGGATAAACTCCTTTCTTTTTTAATAGATTAAGTTGTTCTAATGGCAGTGAAGAAAACTCGGCCTCCAAGTTTGGAAAATAAGATAAGTAAGATGATAGCATATCGAGACTACTTCCCATAAATCTATAAGAATCAATGAATCGGAATTGAATTATGTTGTGGTTAATATGTTTTGTAAATGAGATGTATTTTTCTCTATTTATCGGAAGTAAGTCAACTCGACCAGGAATGTCTGAAGCTATATTTGCAATAATAAAATGGGCGTCATACCCACTTAAATTATGAAAAACAATTGGTACTGTGTGAGTATCTTTGTAGTTAATATTACATGCGTTGTGCGCCGCTCCTCGAAATTTGCCCGATAGATGACAATGGTCCCTAACTTTCTTCTCATTAAGCGAAAATGGTTTGCCACAAATGTGGCATGAAGAAGCATTCAAAAATTGCATATTTTCCTTCTCAGTCAGATTATTCATTTTTAAAAGATCTTTGAAAATAGTTTCTAAATATTCTGCAAATACTTTTAACTCGTTAGTAAACCATTGCACGCAGTCCACACCACGATAAGATTTATAGTATGATTTTTTAGCATCATACGAGCATTTGACAAAATACCCTATACTGCAGGGAATATGATCTTGATACTTATTTGCATCGCTCGTCTTCTTTAAAATACACTCTAAATCAGCATATATAACAAATGGTGCTGGAATTTTGTTTATATAATTTCTAAAATGTAATTGTTTTTGCTCATTACCTGGTAATCGAATTTTACAAGTATTTTGTTTGCTGCAAGCTACTATGTGATGATCGAGTGAAGATTGTGAATAAAAGTAGTGAAGACATCTATCACAGAAATATTTTCGCCCATGCCTAGTTCCAAGTTGTGTAGATAACAGGCGAGACAGATCTTTAATCCAAACGAAGTGGTATCTAACTTGATCCTGTATTCCATCGGTTTCAGTGTGGTCCTCGTTCGTCTCCCAATATTCATTTTGAATCATTAGAAGATTAATGTGCTTTTTCAACTTAGTTTTTGTTAAATATGTTGGTAAAACTACATAAGTATTGAATTTTCGCATTTCAAGAATATATATGTTGATTGAAACATTATTCTGATGTTCGAATCGTGGAATTTGTCATGTGGTCATTGGGGATTGAATTCCAATCAAGTTTAAATTCTTATAATGTTGCTGATATTTTATTGTACGATGCGCATCCTTCTCAACCGGATACAAAGCAGAGAGAACTGCCCATGCAAAGCAAGCATCATCTTCATTCCTAACATTAATACATGCCCCTTTATCAGCAATTTCCTTAGGAAGGGGGATGTATGATGAACCCAATTGTGCTGTATATTTGTTAATATTAAATATTAAATTAATTATGTTTGATAATGCCCATCCGCTATCTTTTTCCTGGAATTCCTCAATATCAGTTAAGATAATTTTTTCGACATTCTCTTTAAACCAATCATCAATATTGGTGTCGAGATATATGATTGAATTTCTCGTATTCATGTATTTCCAATCATATGAATCAATGTCAGCCGTTTTCTTAACAAATTCACCACAAAATACCGCATTAACTTTAAGTGGAGATTCTTTCGCAAGCTCGATTTTGATCCGCCTTGAGAATATACCACGACAATCTTTTAAAAATTCGCTAGGATCAGTGTGGTGCAAATTAGTCAATGCTACAGTGCGCATACGATTTTTAAATGCCGTTTGCAGGCATTCCCACTTCACTCGATGTGATGGGCGAGCCTTAGTTTCACGCTGGCGCAACATTTTCATTTGTGTACGATAACTTGTTACCATACATATTGCATTTGCTATCTGGTTTTTCTGACCCAGAGTGTCGGCTTTTTTTAACAAATTATTAAGAATTTTTACATTCTTTCCACCTTCCTTAATAGCTGACTCTAGAAGCTCCGGATTTGCTTTAGCACCTAATAGCGCTATTTTGATCTCTTCAATTATTCGTTGTACATTCACCATTTTAACACTTTTATAATTTTTTGTATGTTTATATATATATAAATATGAAATATATATATTAATGCAATATTATTGTTGGTATTCTTTAGTGTTAAGTAAATTATAAATAAAATAACTTTATTCTAATTATAAACGCTTTTAGATTTAACTATTTTAAAATTTTATTTTTTAATTTAAAATTTAACTTGATCAATTTCAATAATCTTATTTATAAAATAACTAAACCGTATTTTGACAATTTAAGATTTTAAATAAATTTTAATATTTAGGCTTAACAAATGAACACGTCTGAATTAGGTGAGCTCTATTAGAGTACTAAGATTACTGCCCCAAGCGCATCTATTTATATGCAATTCCGTGAGAAAATATGAAAATGCAGCGCCTGCGCAGTATTACCAATGTAGTCTATTTATGTGATATAAATTTAAACCTTGAGCCATAGTAAAATTTAAGTGCGTAGTTTATTAAACTGCATATTGAATGTAACAAATATCCTTTTGATTGATTTTGTTCAGTCTGAAAACAATTTTCATATGTAAGAAGAATTCACACAAAAAATTAATTAAATTTACTTCTGTAAATCAATAAAGCATTTGCACATACGCGTAAATCTGAATAATAATTGAGTTAATTTTCTTTAAATTTTAAGTTTAATCGTTGTCATTAATTAATAATGGTTAATATATTAAATTTCATATACTGCTATTTTTTTTAGATGTTGATTATAATACTATGTAACCATCGTTAACACTCATCGTTAATTTAATCATTAAAATGATAACACTAGTTAAAATTAATTGCCTGTTGCGCATATGAATCACATAAGGTGCACGTCAAGATTGTAAAAATAAAATGATTTGAAATATCAATATCTAGAATTTCATATAATAACCGTAATTATCAATCGAAAATGACATACCTACCTATAGCATAATAATCTTACAATGTGTGCTTCATATTTAATATTGAAATGTATACTAGGTTGTGAATAAACACTTCAACTTATTTAGATCACACATAGACCCATCACTTTAAGCTTGAAAAGTGAAACGTAATAGAATAAACACTGCAAATAATTTATTATACTCGTGTATGTGAAGGTCATTCGGCTCAGTTTATATTAAAAATTTTTACTCCGAGTATTTTAATAAATGTTTTCTTTCATCACAATGAAATGCTAGTTGTTGTTTTTATTTTTACATTAGAAATATAAAGTTATAAAATTCATTTTCTCATTTACAGTTAGTGGTGATGTTTAACCGTACATATTGCATTATATGCACATACATAAGTATAAACAAAATGTAACTTAAAAAAATCTAAAAACGTCATCGTTTTGTGTGCGTTTTCATATTTTTGTTTTAAACGTGAATGAACACGTCTGATTATCAATACTGTGCTTACTCATATTTTGATGTAGCACACATACTTTATCATATTTGCAAATCTACAAACCTTTGTTCAATACCAATATATAATAGGCCGTTTCATAACATTTGAGCATTAGTATGAGTAATGGAATAGAAAACAGCAAAATTGAACAAAATCATATGGAAAAAGTAGATTTTACGGGTTTTTTTGCGCTTAACATTCTTATATCTAAATATACAGGCCTAAAATTAATTTTTCAATGATGAGGGTTTTAATTATGATTATTTACCAAAAGTCCTGTAAGATAATTTTTCCAATTATTGGATATATTTTATCTAAATTTTTAATTTTTAATCAACAAGATTTTTATTTTTACGTTCGTGTGATTTCTACGTTCGGTGTTGTTTCGTTAGTCAATAATTCCATAAAATTCATAAATAGTGATGGTATAACTTAACTCTTCTCTCTCATTGATAAAAAAGTATTCGATTTGTTTTGCTTTCGTCGTTTTCAATTTTTTTAAATTTTTGTTCTTGATGGTACATTTCTTTTTTAGGTGTTTTGCATTTGTTTTTGTATATTGTATTATTTTTTGTCAGTTATTATGAATTAAATTTTTTTGCGGGGATAGATGATTATAGATTAGTTTTATGATTATGCATATATTAAAATAGTTTATTTAAATATAATATATATGTAGAAATATAATTACATACTAGTACAATATCAATTAATTTAATATTCTGTATGTTAATCAAAATTAAATTGTATGATTTTGAATTCAAAATTTTATTTAAAAAAACGTTGTCAAATATTTTATGAAAATGTATAATTTTATACTTCAAATAGATTTAATTAATGTTTGAATAATTATCGTGTGTTTAAATTATTAATTATAAAAATAAATCTACAACTCTGATAAATGCATAATTTCAGTAAACCTAAAAAAAATAATACGCAAAAATATAATTCCGCGACTGACGAACAACCTCCTCCTCCTACTATTTTTAATGAACTAACTACAAAAGAAAAAAAAATCAAAAATAAAGCCAAAATCAACCGGAATGTACTAACGAGAAGCGAAAAAAACAACAACAAAAAAACTGAGAGTGAGATATAGAATAAAATCATATTTAAATTCTATGAGAAAGACAAAGGAACTTATACATACAATTTCATTCATAATTTTTATTCCCGATTCAAAAAATAAAATTCTAGCTGTCTAAATCTTCAAAAAAATGAATTAAAAGATTAATAAAACTGAAAAGTAATTGAACAGATCTTATGATAAATAATCATTATTTAAATCCTAGTATATGAAAAATTATGTTTAGCCCTATTTTTTAAGATATAAGAAAAAAATCACGTAAAATCACGTAAAAATCGACTTTTTCATATGAATTGTAGGTTTTCTATTCCATTACACATACATAGGACCGGCAATTTTTTTTGTAAAAAATCGGCCTGTTATATATTGGTATTGCTTTGTTGATAAAATCTCTCTCTCTCTCTCTTAATGCTTATGTATATACGAAAAGCGAATCGCGCTTACTATTTCTGTATAATATACTGAAAGCAAAATGGTGTACATGACATGTTATATTATATTACATACATCGATAATTTTTTTATGTATTTATAAATGTCTTATATACATTTATTATTATATTATTTATAACTTATACATCGCAAAAAAAATAAGTATAACTCTATGTTTCATGATTGAGTATTATACACTACATAAATTATAATACGCGCTACTAAAATAATTAATTTAATCTATAAATATTTTTATTAATTTTAAATAATAATACCATGTGTATAATATATGATCATCATTTAGGCTAATTTATAAACATATGTAAATATTTACTTATAAACATATAAGTCTGAGTATCTATTTATTTTATTTTTATATAAAACACAAATTAATCAATATTTCAAACACCGATCGTAGTCCATCGGTTAAAGCAATTTCTTTCTACGCTGCGGTCTCGAGTTCGAATCTCGCCATGAACGATGAATTTTATTATAAAAAAGAAACCTAACATTTAATACTGTGACATCACACAATCTAGTTACGCAAAATTTTCACATATCGTGCGCGCGCATATTACTTATTACTTGAATAACAGAAAACAGATGGTGTTAGTTAGTAGAAAATTATCAAACAAAGCTTCAAACCTAAATTATAGTATACGTACAGTTAAAATTAGTACTAAATGATTCCAATTTCCACCACCAGTTCGCACCACAATATATGTCATAAAATCCAAGATGGCGGATTTTTACGTTTTCGGACCTCCATAGTAAAATACATGCGATTTTGCGCTGGAACTCTCATAGCTTATCTACTAATAGAGTTGAGCATATTTGTTTGCTTTCTAGTGATTTCTCGATTACATCAGTAATTCGATGTACTTGTTCTATCGTAGAATGTTTTTCCCTAAATCCAAACTGATGTGAAGGGATAAGATTCCTTTCTTCGATAATTGGTTTTAGTCTTTTAAGAAGAACTTTTTCAAATAGTTTCGATAATGTTGGTAGCAGAGAAATTGGCCTATATGAAGCTTTATCATGCGGAGGTTTGTTCGGTTTAAGTATCATAATTACTTCTGCAACTTTCCATTGCCTTGATACAAATCTTAGTCGAAATGCTGCATTAATTATATGCACTAGTTTCCTCAACGCTTTCTCCGGTAGCAGTTTTATTATCTGACCTGTTATAAGATCATATCCTGGAGCCTTATACGCATTCAGATTATTCTTGATTTCCCATTTTAGTTCTTTCAATGTTACAGGTGTAATATTTACTTCATCCTCTTTATTTATTGGTGTAATATTTTCCTCTTCCGTTTGTTTTGGATAAGGTTGGAATGTTTCTTCAAGGTGATTTGCAAACAAATCTGCTTTTTGTTTAGCATTTCGAGCCCAATTTTCATAATTTTTAATTGGAGGAATCTGAAGTTTAGGTCTTTTAATATTCTTAGTTGCTTTCCATAATGAATAATCAGTATCTTTTTGCCCAGTTAGAGTGCTGAGGTATTTATTAACTGATTGATTTTTAATGTCTTTTATAAGGTTTTATTTTATTTTAATTTGTTACACAAATGATTAAATACTCTTTTATTTTCAGCATTTCGATGTTTTTGCTAATTCTTCCGTGCTTTTCTTTTATTTTTAAGAAGTTCTCTCACTTCCTCTGGATAGCTAGCATTGCGCTTCATTTCCTGCCTATTATTTGGAGTGCTTTCCCACGCAGCATATTGGATATTATGGATGAGCTTATCTAATTCGTCTTCTATTTGGACTGGTCCCTGAATTGGGTTCTGCAGACTAATTCTTTCTGTTAACTGTGTTTGGAAGAGATCCCATTTGGTTTTGAAGCTCGTTAATTTCGGGTTGCTCTCTTTCAAAATAATTGTTTGGCTAAGTATCATAATAACTGGTGAATGATCTGATGATAGACTTTCACTGTTCTCTATATGGATATAATTATCTGAAATCCCTTTTGTAATAAAGAAGTCTATAAGGTCTGGAATCTTACTGGTATCCGTAGGCCAATAGGTTGGTGTACCGCCTGAGTGAAACTCGCATTTTAGTTGTTTGCCTGCTGCGAACAGTTCTTTTTCTTTAGCGGTCGTTAACCGAGATCCCCAATATGTATTTTTGCATTATAGTCACCTCCAACTAAAAAGACACTTCCTAGCGTTTTCAGAAGATTAGTATAATCTACTTGTTTGAGATTGTATCTTGGAGGGCAATATATTGCTGAGATACTGCATGTTTTAATATTGCTTAATTGTATTTTGATTGTTGTGACTTGCATGGAAAGGTTCTCAACTTTTGGTTCTTCGTTATGTTTTATATACTCTTTTATGAGGATAGCTGATCCACCTCTGGCTTTGTTCTCAGGATGTAGTGCATAGTAGCAATTATATCCTTTTATTTTACAGAATGAAGTTTTGGAGAAATGGGTTTCTGATATAAGACATATATCTATATTATGCATGTTTAAAAATATATCTAGTTCTTGAATGTGTTGCAATAGCCCATTTGCATTCCAGGTTACAATTCGTAATGTTTTATTCATTTCTTTTGTTTATAATTCGATTTTATATAATTTATATTTTGATACACTCGATCAAGGTTTTCTTCTACTCTTTTATTGAAACTAGTTTGTGATTTCATTTCTTCTAGTGTTTTCTGCAGACTCATTTCCTGCGAAATAAGTCTATTATTAATGTTCTCTAGATTTCACAGTATGCCCTGTAGAACGAGATCCACTTTTAACTGTTTCTCCTCTGTTTGCTGAACTACTTGTGCATAAGTAACGTTTTCGTTTACTCTCTGGCTTTGTATGTTATGATTAGCAGTTGACGGTTTAGGCTCCGTGGTTCTTTTTATAGTTTGTACATTTATTGATGTACCTGGTTTGCGTGATTTATCTCTCATTTTTTGTAGTTCTACTGCAACTTCACATCCTCTGTAGTTGGCTGGATGCTGGCCATTCCAGTTGATACACTTCGGTGTTGTATCTCGGGGGACTGTGCAGTCATTTCCTGCGTGTTTTCCTGCACATTTAACACATCTTGCTTCACGGTGGCAGTACTTTTGTGTATGATTATAATCATGGCACTTTTTACATTGTGGTATTAGTCGAGTGACCTTTCTCGGTGTTTCTATTCTAACTCTAAGGTTGAGGATAGCCTTAATATTATAAATATTTTCGATTTTTTCTTGGTTGTCGAAGGTTAGCATAAAAAGTGGGAGACCTCTTCTCATGATTTCAACATTTCCGTCCCTGTTTTCTCTTCTCTCTTTTCTGATGATGTTGACTGCATCGATTATTTTCAGGCCTTTGTTTTGCAGGTCCTCAATAATTTCATCTTTTGAGCAAGTTGGATGGAGACCTCTTGCCATTACTTTAATTGATCGATCATTTTTGTCCTCGTAGGTATACCACTGGTGACCATCAGCATTTAGTTTGTTAACTAGAGCTTTATAATCTTCAGGCTCTGTTGTATTTATTTTCCAAATATTATTGCTGAGCGATATTACTTTGTAGTCATTTCGTACTACTTCTTTCATCAGTTTCTGAATACTACCGTGGTTGGTTATTCCTAGAATATTGATCGGAGGTGGTACCTGTTTTTTCTTTTCTGTCTCATGCACTTTTGATCCAGAACATGCTTTGCCAGTTTTAATGTGGGTTTGCATTGGCTCAACTTCCGGTGATGATTCAGCTTTCCTCTTGCTTGGGTTGGTTTCTTCTCTAGGTTTCTTATTTGCCCTCTTGGATTTCTGTAGTCTCCAATTTGTTTCTTTTTCAAGCTCATCTTCATCAGTTTTATATTCGGCTTGATCTGCGAGTACTTGAAATTGGTTGTTCATTATTGCCAAGTTTCCTACGTTGTTATTTTTATTTACGGTTTCCTTTAGCATAAGGTTTTCTTTCTTTAGCACGGCAACTTCATTGTTCAGTTGCGCGATTAATTTCTCCATTTGCTCAAATTTATTTATTAGTTCCGCGTTATGTATTATAACTGCTTGTGCGCTGGACGTGGCTTTGGCAGTTGGCTTGGAATTTTTATGCTTGATGGAAGAGGTATTTTCCTCCTCATTGTTAAGTTCACACAGCAGTGTGGTGTTCCCTGGCGGTGGGGTTGATGGTGGTGTTCTTTGGAGTGCCGTACTTCTTCCACCAAAGGGCCATTCATGTATCGCTTGTTCCTTCCTTCCAGTAGTACAAAAAGGATCAGCCTGGTTGCCTACCGACGATTTCCTTTGCAATGTCGTGTTCCTATTGAAAGAAAATGGTTCCTCGTCGTCACTCATTTTACCGACCGGATTTGATGTTCCCCATCGACCCAATAATTTTGGCCGGGAGTGTATATAAAATAAATTAAAAAGCTAACACTGCACTTTTATTTTTTATTTTTTTTTTTTTCACTATGTTCAATGTCTACATAAAATAATTAAAAAGAAACTACACTCACTGCACTTTTTGATTATTTTTATTTTATCGCTTGTTATCGCTGATTTGAAAGAGAATATCAATCAAATGACTGCATTTTTCTTGGAGTTGTTTGACATCAGATGCTACTACCTTAGAATATTCAAGTCTAAACAATCGATTGTCTATATGTGTCAGTCTTGAGAAAAATTTACCAAGATTTTGTTTAATGTTTGTCTTTTTGATTTCTACTATATTTTCTAGTTCGGAATAAATTTGTTTTAGTTTTAGTGAAATTTTATGAATTTCGCGTTTAGGATTTTTTTGAACTGAGTGCGGTGGTCTATTAGGCACTAACACAGGATGGCCTTTTTCATCTTCTAAGCGCTTTAGAAGTTCGTTCAATTTATTAAGTGGGTTATCGCATTTGATATTGCGAACCTCACATTCCAATTCGAACTCGTCGTGAGCCAGATTATCTGGATCCATTATATTTAATTATTAACACAGACTTTTTAAGAACACTTAAGAAAATTGAGTTCAATGTATATTGTTAATACTAGTTATAAAAAAAAATAAACAAATAAAAATAAATATAATCACTAATAAATCACAACACTTTTGGATTCTTTTTTTTTTTTAATTTAAATAAAGATAGGTGAATAAATCCGGTAAGCTCGCGCAGTACTTTTTCTAGCATTTTGGAGTTTTAATCGTATTTCAGAATAATTTTTTTTTCTCAGTAAGTTGATCCTGCCTTGGGGAGGAAGGAAAAAAAACAAAACAGCCAATTCAAAAATAATTATTGAAATCATGTAATATTGAACATGCACATTCATTCCCTTGACTCATAAAAAGCGTGGATAGCCGAAAACAAGGTTGACTGAATGAACTGAAATAAAACTGTTCAATTAGCGGATAACAATAAACTCAAAACAAAAGGTTCAAAACAGCAAAGCTGGACACTAATGAAAGATGTTATATTATTATAAGATTTCTGAGTCGTGACCTTCCATACTGAATCCAACTGTAATCAAATTCCAAAGTGGAGAAACAGTAGACGTTGGTATAGAAAGTTCGAGTCAAAATATGTAATGAAGTAGTAGGAATACACAATAAAATCAAAACGTAACGTTTACGGAATTATTGCTGAACTACCCCACTACATACAAATAAACTGATGGATAAAAAAAAATATCTATTTAGAATTATTTGCAAAACAAACAGAAAAAAAAAATTGAATTAACGCTATTCTTGATTATTAATTCCTCCGAATAAATATTATGTTAACCGGGTGCGTAAATGCTGTTAATTTGGGCGCCATCTGTAACGAACCGTATTGGCAGCGTGGATGTCGATTACTAATCGCTCCTTATTTAGTGCCGTTCATTACGGAGTTTCATTTTTTTGATCATCTACTTAGAGCCTTGGCGTGGTCATGTTTTTGCCGGCTTAAGCTCAGAGAGTGGAGTGGGGTTTGCCAAGGATAAGAAGATGCTAGTGGACCACGAGGGATGTTAAAAGGAAGGATATTTTAGGCAAGGACCAACTTACTAGAATCTACTGCAAGACACTTACCCGATTCATTCACTCACTATAGGCCTTAGCCTCTCATCCTGAAACTAAATCACGCGACACGAATAGTGGAAACACTGAACAAGAGAAAAAAAAAATACTACCCAAGAAAAGAAAATACTATCAGAAAGAAAAGAAGTAGTTAACAGATTCTAATTTATTTTTATAAAATATTAGAAAAAAAAATGTAGACTTAAATAATTTGATCCAAAAAAAAAATGTGTATAATTAACTACTTAATATTATATGACCTTCACCAACTAAATTAATCACCCAAACTTGAACTATCTATAATCTAATTATAATCCAAAACCAAAAAAAAATTTATATGAATTGTAAAATAAAAATGTTTACTTAAAATTAAGAAAATAATTAATAAAATAAAATGTCTTAGCTTAAATACAATTGTTTATGCGATCGCACGATAATTTCGGACACCATTTTTTTATTATCAAAAGAATTATCAAAAAGTTATTTTATTTTTATTTTACGTTTATTTGTGCACTTTTCGGTATAGTTTTTACACTACCATTTTCTTTTAAACATGTACATGTGGTCACCTTATTTTCACTATTTAATTTTTGTTATGATTTTTGATTTTATTTATTTTCTATTTTCCATGCGGTTTACACTAATTTGTTTTAGTTTTTGTTGTTGCATGTAGGTGACCACACAACCACTTATCATATTTTGTTTTCACACCAATTCGCATGTTTAAATTAATTTTTATTTTATAGTTTAGTTAATTTTATCACTAACTTAATATAATATTTCACTTAAATTATTTTATATAAATTTATGTATAATCTTATATCAACTTATTCTTATTATTAATCGAATCATAGTTCGAACCATTAATTTTAGACATTCTTTTTATTTTTAGTTTATTTTACTCAATAAAAACAATTTCTTTTATGGTTATCTTAGCAGAAATATGTATTTATTTGTACTTATGTATATTTTAACTATTGATTTAATAATCCATTACTTTTTTTTATTTTCTAACTATAGACTTATATTTATTTCTCTCATATCAATTATTTTTAATATCTATATTTTTTTTTCTTGTTCACGTCTCCTCGTGAATCCAAAAAATTGACTGACTTTTTTCTCGATCAATCTCTTTTATTTTCTTATTTTTATCCGTTTTATAACCAGTTTTTTTATTTTTCCCGCGCTTTTATGAAAATAAGCTGTATATATATATATATATAATACAATGGACACCAGGGTAGTTAAACCATAGCACTGGGACGACGAGCAACGTCCGTCGTTACACAGTTCGCAGTTGTATTTTGTCTAAAGGCTTCAAGTTTAAGCCAAACGAACAAATTAATGAATGCGGTTCAAATTTAATCGAAAATGACATACCACACTATATAACAATAATTTTAATTAAAGAAAGTTTACACTATTCGGATTGATCTAAATTTAATATTTTGTTATAAGGGACAAAATCAAGCACATGTTGTTCGATGAGATGCTACACAATTTCCGATGTGACTTTCGCTAATATTGTTCCGTGTAAAACGCATATTTTCAGCAACTTTATCATATTGGCCATTCTTCTTTTCATTGTTGCCAAATGTTTTTGGATAGGTGAAAACTAGTGCTGAATCGTATCAACGAAATAGAGGCAAAATACGTTCATGTAGTTATTCTTTTATGTACACATTCGACGTCAATGTGGAGGATTAAAATTTGATCGCTATTATAATTTTGGCCAGTCTGGTTTAAGTATCACGGTGCACGGTCACGGACCATTACTGAGTACTAGAATTTCACCGCGTTTCCGGCTCTTTCGTAACGCTAATTTTGTGTTACGCCACTTTATTCCCTAAGTCACCTGAAGGACACATAATATTTGATTAAAAAAGTTTTTCGCTGATAATATTTGTACCTTGCAAACTAAAAAGAGCCTCGCATGAAATGTTACCCATGGCCTCGCTCATCCTAAAACCGCCATTGCCTAGCTCTTGAGTCCACAACTGCAAATCGCTTGCCATCATAATGCTTTTTGAAAATTTGTCTAACTTGAGGTGTATATATTTAGCGGAAGAAATGGACGTTTACACGTCATCTATATAGTTCAAGGAACTATGTTCGTCATCTATAGGAATAGTTCAAATAAAAACGGGAATCACGTAACATGCTTTTTTAATCTATGTATCGTTAAAAACGCTATCCGATGCTTCTTAAAAATCGATAGTAATAGTGAAAAGTTATTAAAGATGGAATAATAATAGAAAATTAACTGTGCACAAATAGGTTATTAGTGTTTACAAACTACCATTAAAAATAATCCGGGGGTCTCTGGCTAAGACCGGGCCATAAAATTTAATACGTCTCGCTCCATGGTAAGATGAATTAGAGTTCAGGAAGGCTATAAGCGATACCGTGTTATTAAAAGATCAAATTGTTCAGATAACCAGAAGTTGGCCGCTAAAAAACATGCCAGACGGCATGTATACGGAATATGTATACACAAAAGAATAGACTATTTTTGAAATCTAGGTTTTCGGGTCTGGAGAATATCAAAACCGGCTAACCACCGGTTTTCGAGCTATCCAAAATTAGTTGGCAATAAAAATGGCGGATGCGATAACGTTGCTGAAAATATGCGTCCTAAGTGGAACAATATCGCTATCATAAATATTATTTAATTAATTTTTTCAATTATTATTTGTTTTATATGTCAACATATATATCCAGTCTTAGTATGTTATGTGATTTCCGATTTAATTTGAATAATTTTTTAATTTAAAGCTTGTACAACTGTGAATTGCCGCATTTTATTTCAAATCGTTAAAATATCGTAGATTGTTGACATTATCTTAATTGTCGACGTTTACAAAAAATCTTACCAAGTAATTTACGTTTAATATTTTACGTGTAAAATATCCAACCGCGTTAATAACACGCCGTAATCTACCTCGCCTGTCCCTGGGCAAGATATATTTTTTGATCAGGTTACCTCTGTTTCAAATCCAATTTCACGTACGTTTCGTCTTCCAGTTTGGGTTATCTGAACGATTTGGCTTTTAATAACTCGGTAACCCTTTTAGTCTTTGTGAACTAGAAAAATATGGAATGGGATTCCATTCGTGTTAATACAGAATGGGTTATACTCAATTTTTTCCCACGGTTATAATCAAAGATCTCCGAAGGATTTTTAAGGAGGTTATAATCTTAAATTGTAAGTTTTTTTATCATGATTGTGCCATGTTTCCGATTTTTGTGGGCTGTTTTTTTATACGCTGAGACCATCTTTATACCATTTTATATCATTCTTAAATAATTTTTCAATATTACCACTGATTTCAACGTGGATAAATATAACTCAAATAATTCCAAACAATGTAAACTAAAAGGTTGTGTTATTTGATTCCCGATATGATTTGATTTACAAGTAAATTAGGCCCGATTATCGCAGATAATGATGTATGCCTCATTATAAATAAAACTGTCACTTTAATGCTGATTCCATCACTGTCGTTGAAATTAATATCCTAACCAGCAGGTAATCGACAGAGGACGCCTGCGTTACCATGCAGGTTAGTGTTCCGGTAACCACGTTCTCTATTTGTTCGTATTTTTTTTGTGAATCCCTCGCATTTTCTTAGACATAAACGATTACCGCATCTGTAGTAGGAAACAAGAACGATAGAATCACTCAGAAATCAGTCATTATACGAACTGAACCATCGTTCAGTGCCACCTGGAGCATTGGGATGGCATTCGATGGATCCCGCCTCACTTCCGAAACTGTGTCAAATAAGATTTAAACTAGAGTCTTCAAACGGAAACTTGATTGGTTGTTAGACATGATGGTTCGGTGTCTCAAATATTTATATCCCCGATATTTCTTTGAAATGTCGGAATTTAAATTAAAATTTCAGATTTTACAAACAGTTCTGTTTCGGAATTTACAAAAAGTTCGATTCCCGACACTTGTCGTGATGTCACAGTCACGCCATTTACTTCTCGATGACATGAACTATATGTGATCAAGTATTTACTATACATATACATATATATATATATATATATATATATATATATATATATATATATATATATATATATATATATATATATATATATATATATATATATATATATATATATATATATATATATATATATGTATATATATATATATATATATATATATATATATATATATATATATATATATATATATATAACATTATAAAGAAAAATGTGACGATTTGTTATCTCTGTGCGTGCGTTTAATTTAAAAAATTAATTTATAGATTCAGATTCAAAATTTTCTCGTGAAAAATTATTGAGTGGCTATACATTGTTACAATAGTTGTTATTATTTAATTTAGTAGGTATATCATTCGCACACTATACCTAGAGTAGTTAGATATATACATATATATATATATATATATATATATATATATATATATATATATATATATAGATATATATATATATATATATATATATATATATATATATATATATATATATATATATATATATATATATATATATATATGTATATATATATATATATATATATATATATATATATATATATATATATATATACATATATATATATATATATATATATATATATATATATATATATATATATATATATATATGTATATATATATATATATATATATATATATATATATATATATATATATATATATATATATATATATATATATATGTACATATGATACGTTCCATCTCCAATCTACATCATGATTTATTCCAGGTAACGAAACAACAACAATAACAACAACAGAACACTAACAACAACAACAACAACAATAACAGCAACACAAAAACTTTCATAGATTGGGCTTTTGGGAACAATTTATTTTATTTTTTCGTTTCTGCTTTTTCCAATTCGTGTTGTATCCCACACACACCATAAACCACCACAATCATGAATAACAATACATAAAATGTTTCTCGAAGTTCTGGGGTGTATGTGTGTGTGCGGTATGAGAAGATTACAATAGATATTACCAGTGAACTATATACATATATACATAATGTAAGACCAAACGAAATTGATTTTCTTCAATTTATTTTCTTAACAGCAAAAACTTATATCCTTAAAACGCGCTTTATTTATATACTATATATGTGATGAAGGTCGTTTAGAAGCTGCGTGTCATCCGCGCACTCTATATTTTTCACATGTGCTGCGGTATAATAGCAAATTTTATGATTTTATTTATATTTGTAATATATCATCACATCCGTCTTAGTTTTTCATTTTTTGATTTCCCTTCTTTTAAGCATTCACATTCATTTCATTTTTAGTTATTTAGGAATAGGATGCGTAAGGAAAATGGGATAAAAATGGTCTCTATAAGGGGTTTCTATAAAAATATAAAATGAAAATCTATTTGAACTTTTTTTATTCTTTTAATTCTTTTGGATATATTCGACCCCCATGTGAATAGGATTGGCCATGCGGATGACATCAAATAACGGAATCGACTTGCCTTCAAGAATTTTATTTTTTAGTACGAATTGCTCTCTTTCGAAAATTATTTTTGTTGTCACGGGGCTAAAAATATCTCAACAAAACTTTTGTATTTTGTGTTAACTTTTCGTTTGATATATCGGAATTAAACATTTGTCGAATAAAAGCTCTGGTTTTGACTGGTCATACCAACAGCATACTTCAACAATTTATTTTTGAAAGTCAAAAACAACTTTTGAATTTTATTTTCACTTTTCGTCTGGTATTTTTATACGAACAAACCACCCGTGATTACCGCCTTAACAAGGTGGAGTGCCTTAAACATAGCATTGAAAGATATGCCAGATTACAAACGCGATACCCTAACTGGAGTAGCATTACTGAAATTATTACACTAATTGCAATCAAATCCTCAGAATTATTTCAATAAACCAGACAACAAATTCAGCTTTTCCTAAAAAATGTATAAAAGTTGGAAATTATAGGGAAGCAGGGTTTTTGCCTGCCTCCAAAAATGCTACACCTCTGATATATATCATTATTTATATGATATACCCATACACAAGCCAGACCGTATCCTCGAAATACAAACAATTTTCCTATATAACACTCTAGCAGATATAAACAAAAAAAATGGTAAAGTAGAAGAAAATGTATACTCATATTTATCATGAATTTGTATTTGTTATATATATATTACCATGTCTGAATTAATACATAATTTTTCCGTTTGTTTTTCTCTGGTTTTTTCAATTTTCAAAAGCTGTGTGTATTGTTGTTGTTTTATTATTATCATTATTATTGTTTGTTGAAGCAATAGAAAAGCAAAAACCAACGGAAAATTTGTAATAATTTTTTTTTTTTTATATACATATATACGAGTATATATATATATATATATGTATATATATATATATATATATATATATATATATATATATATAAATATATATATATATATATATATATATAAATATATATATATATATATATATATATATATATATATATATATATATATATATATATATATATAAATATATATATATATATATATATATATATAAAAATATATATATATATAATAAAAATATATATATATATATAAAAATATATATATATATATATATATATATATATATATATATATATATATATATATATATTACTCTGTTTTTCCAAGCGTTCGTTTTTCTTTTTCTATGTGAAATTTACATAGAAAAAATCAACTGTTTATAAAATCAACAAAAAGAAAAATGGATACCGCCAAAACAACACCGGACCCCCGCTCAAGTACCCGGATACGAGATTTAGGATCGGCACGTGGAACGTGCAATCACTTAGAAAACCAGGAGCGTTGGAGGGTCTAATCACGTGCATGAAAGAGTATCGGCTGGAACTCGTTGCTCTTCAAGAAACTCGCTGGCCTCAAAGTGGAGACCATGTGTCCCAGGGCTATACGTTGTTCTACAGTGGAGATGACCTCGGAAATCTTGGAGCTGGATTTCTTCTTGGGCCGCAGGTAAAGAAGGCTGTTTTGGATTTTCAAGCAGTCAATAACCGATTGTGTATGCTTCGCCTGCGCATGAAGTTAGCCAACCTGTCGATAATTTGTATACATGCGCCCACAGAAGTCAGCCAGCCCCAAGATAAAGACTCATTTTACAATGACTTGGACGATCTGATGGGATCTATACCCGAACACGATGTTAGAATGGTAATTGGGGACTTTAATGCTAGAGCTGGCAGAAATCAGGCCGACTTGTGTGAAAACATAGGTCCGTACTCCCGACACGAAACTGCGACCGATAATGGTGAGAGAATGATGTACTTTGCAATTGCTCATGATCTTAGAGTAGCAAGCACATTCTTCCCTCACAAACAGATACACCTAGAGACATGGACACATCCTCGCAAAACATCCCGGAGCCAAATTGACCACGTGTTAATTTCAAAAGGGCGAGCTCGGGTTGTGCAGGATGTGAGAACTTATCGGTCAGCAACCAAATACGTAGGCAGCGATCATTATTTGGTCGCTGCAAAGCTACGGTGGAAGTTTTCGTACAGGTCGGGGAACACAGCGAAACGGATGGAACGTTTCGACTGTGAAGGTCTGATAAATGAAGATCAAAAGAAACGATATCAGGATCTTGTCAGCGACAACATTGAAGGAGCTAATTACCAGTCTGACTGCGTGAACTCTGTCTGGGACGTATTGAAAACTTCGGTTGTCAGTGCTGCTCAACAGACTTTAGGTATAGTGAAAGTCAGACCCAAGAATGATTGGTTTGATGACGAGTGTCGTCTTGCAGTTGAGCAACAAAATATAGCCCATAATGAAGTGCAACAACGTGTCACAATCGCAAGGAAAATCAAGGCAGCTCTTGCAAGAAGGGCAGCTAAGCGGATTTGTAGACGGAAGAAGCGAGAATGGTGGAAGGCCGAGGTTCTGAAAGTACAACAACTCAGCAATGAGCGTAGTTCACGTAATTTCTTTAAAGGAATTACTGGATTGCACCATACTTTCAGGCCTTCGTCAACCGCCATTCGGGACCGGGATGGAAACCTCTGTGTCAACATCGACGCAGTACTTGACGCATGGAGTGGACACTTTACTGAGCTGCTTGATGTTCATCATGCATCACAGACTGTTGTTGAGCCACCTCTAGAACAGTCTGCGGAGATTTGCACTGAGGAGCCATCCCATGAGGAATTCACTAAGGCCATGCAGAGAATGAAACGAAACCGCTCACCTGGAGTGGACTGCATTAATTCGGAGCTCTTGATATTCGGAGGGGATACTTTGTGGAACTGTCTTTTCGACCTTATTCGATTAGTATGGCGAACCGAAGTTATGCCTGATGAATGGAAAGTGGCCGCGATATGCCCCATCTTCAAGAAGGGAGACCGCTTGAAGTGTGAGAATTATCGCGGTATAGCTCTCCTTTGCACAGCATACAAGTTACTGTCATACATTTTATTGGATAGAATCACTCCTCTGGAGGAAGGCTTGGTTGGTGACTATCAGGGAGGATTTCGTCCGAATCGATCAGTCACTGATCAGGTCTTTTCGCTGCGGATGATTCTATCTAAATATTATGAGACATCCATCTCCGTACATCAGGTTTTCCTGGATTTCCGGCAGGCCTACGACTCGATCAATCGAGAGAGTTTGTGGTCTGCCCTGGAATACCTAGGAATGCCAACAAAATTGGTACGACTGTGTAGGATGACAGTGACGCAGTCTCAATGCTGTGTTAAAGTTGAGAACAGGCTATCGACAATTTTTGCAGTTAACTCGGGTGTTCGGCAGGGAGATGCTCTGTCCCCGATACTCTTTAATCTCATGTTGGAGTACATCTTTCGTAAAACTGAAACACCTCAGCGTAACATCTTATATTGCCAGTCCAATCAAGTGCTTGCATATGCAGATGACATATGCGTGATTGGACTGAATAACAACGGAGTGAAAGAAATACTTGATCCGCTTGTAGAGTTTTCAGCTTCTGTTGGACTCCAGATCAATGAGTCCAAAACGAAATACCTGATCTCTGGTTTTAGAGACAATGGCACACCAGATTTTAGTAGTGGCCACCACACGTTTGAGGGAGTGAGGAGGTTCAAATATTTGGGCTCTCTTATCACTCACGATAACAGTGTGGGTGAGGATATTAAAGTGCGGCTGGCAGCTGGCAGTCGTTCTTTGTATCCTCTAAGGCCACTGCTAAAATCTAAACACTTATCAAGTGCCGTGAAGCTGAAGCTTTACAAAGCGTTGATCAGGCCCGTTGTTATGTTTGGATGTGAAAGTTGGGCGCTGACGGATGAGTACGAGAGATGGCTCCTTACATTTGAGAGAAGAATCATGCGTGTGATTTACGGCCCTAAACGCGAAATAGATGGTACATACCGAGCTCTGTACAATTTCGAGATCAGAGATCTGATGAAGATCCCCGATATTGTACATGAAGTTAGATCTCAGCGAGTACGCTGGGTCGGTCACGTCCTGCGTGCTGATCCGGAACGAATTGTGCAGCGATCTCTGAAAGGAGAGCCACCATATGGTAGGCGCAGAGGTCGTTGCAGGCGACGATGGCTCCACGATGTAGAGAACGACTTGGCCTCTTCAGATTGTCTAAGACAGTATGAAGACCAAGCTCAGGATCGAAACCGTTGGAGCCAGATTGTTGATTCAGTAAGGGGCCAGTAATGGCCTTTAACACTGTTATTATTATGTGAAATTTACAAAAAAGTTGTATATAAAATAAAATAAAAATTTCGTGTACTTGTATTATATGTATATAGCTTTAATTAGTTATTTATTTAAAGCATCAATAAATTATATTATTGTGGGCAATATGAAATGTTTTCCAATATTTTTCCCTATTTATATGTGTGTAACATAGAAAAATAAATTTTTCATCAATTTACCACGAGACGAGCACATTTCTTCTTTGGGAATAAAAAAAAATGTATATACGACGAAAGTAAAGAGAGAAATGTTTTGTTATTCCAATCATGATTTTATGATTTTCCAACTATTAATTTATTCAGTATTTATTTATTTTATTTGGAATATGGAAAATCATTTTTATCTTGGTACAGTGGTAACCATACCATTTTCCGATAAAAATGTATATATAAATATTGTTTTACAAGCAAAACAAAATCAAATCTGTATATATAAGATTGAAATATATGAAATATAACAAGGAAATTTTCATCATTCCATTTTTAACCACAACAACAACAAAAACATTCTGTTAACTGACAAATTTTCATTCATTTGCTATTAAATTAGTCTTATTTATTTATTTATTTATCAGAGCTAGCTATACGATGATACAAGATGAAAATCTATACATAACTCAATCTAGAAAGTTTGTTTGCCTGGGTGGATAATTTAATTTTCTGATTTAAGGAATTTCCCTTCGAGAGGGGAAATGCTTAATAGTACAACAAAAACGTTGCTTAACTATACGGGAACGGGTCGGGAGGCTTTTAATGCCTCATGTAATAAATTTCAAATTATTCAAAACGAATTATTTTCACATAACCGTACTCATTCGTTTTTCGTTTCATTTTCGTCCGCTTCGTTTTTGGCAATATAACTGACACAATTTCCTCTCACCCAATCAACGCACCTACCATACTGTTTTGAAAGATATGATGCAACTTCAAAACAACTACATTTCCATCCAACATTTCTTCAAAATCGATCGAGGAATAGACTAGTTCTTTTCCTGGTGACCATACTTGAGAATTTTAACCAAAATTAATTGCAAAGCTCCATTTGTATCCAGCATACCGCAAGTTTCATCACAATTGGCCCATAGTTTTGTTCCAATTGATCATATTGTAGAACTTAACTCAAATATCATTTTAGAATCCTATTTCCATCTAACAAACCAAGTTTCATCATAATCGGTTAAGAGATAACCCAGTTTTGTTCCACATGGCCACATTCCAGAATTTCACCCATTGCAATCTAACATACTGGTAATCAACTCGTAATCAACGCTTGACACCCGCTATAAACAGGACTAGATTGATGAACTCTTCGTTTTTCGTGAGAGGAGTTAGCATATGGAATTCTCTGAATGTTAATACGAGGAATTCTAAATCTCTAAGTATGTTTGGGAGAGCATATTTTTCAAATATTTAAATGTTAATTAGTATTTTTGCTTTATTATATGTATTTAGATTAGGATTACTATATCGCTGTAAACATATAGGTAATAAGATATAAATGAAACTATAATTATAATGAAATGGTAAGGGAAAATTTGTATGTAAATTATTAACTGATGTAATAAGTTCGAATGAACTTAAATCATTTATTTGATAAATAAATAAATACTGACATTCATTACAATTTACAATAAATCCATTATGACATAGTTTCGTTTCAATTAGCCATATTTTAAATTTTCACCTAAAATTCATTATGGCATTCAATTTTTGTTTAACATGCGTAATTCATCAATCATCATAATCGGTCAAAGAGTAACCTACATATAGTTCCGTTTCATTTGGCCCATAATCCAAATGTTCACACAAAAATCATTTTCGGATTTCGTTTCCTGTCAACATGTTGAGTTTCATTATAATCGGTCAACCAGTAGCTTAGATCCGTTTCTGTTGGCAGTATTGCAAAATACTAAATAAATAGATTATTCCAGTCTAACTCCTATACGTTTCTGTTGACAACACTCCACTGCTTTGACTGGGATCGATTTAATTTCATTTTTATTTCAGTTTACATTTTGTCAGCTATATATAACTGAGACCTAATACTCGTTAGCTTTCGCGTGACACGTTTTCCTCTCACCCATTGCACAACGCATCTACCATACTGATTTGAAAGATATGATTCCATTTCAAAAAATCCGGCCAATTACCACAACTTTACTCAAAAATATTTTAGAATTACATTTCCACCCAACATGGAATTTTATCAAAGTCGATCGAGGAATAGACTAGCTTCTATCCAACATTGGCCTTATTTTGTTCCTAGTGGTAATATTGAAGAAATTTACCCAAATCATTTTATAATCCTACTTCCATCTTAACATATCGGTCAAGTGATCTTCCATCTTAACATATCGGCCTAGTTTCGTGTATATTCCATATTTAATCATAATCGTTTAAGAAATAACCTACATATATCCATTTCAGTTGGCCAATAATCCAAATTTTCACCCAAAAATCATTTTAGAATCTCATTTTCACCCAACATATCGAGTTTCAACATAATCAGTCACCGAATAGCTGAGATCCGTTTCTGTTGGCCGTATTTCGGAACCTATTCCGGTCTTGTTACTGCTTTGATCGGAATCTATTTAATTTCATTTCAGTCCACTTCGTTTTCGATTTCGATAAAATGTTGTTCCAATCAACGAATAGCGTAACAACAATTATCATTTATACTGTATTTTGTAAAAACATTCGACAATATTCGACTTAGACAGTAACGCCCAATAAATTAGGTGGTGGATAGATGTAGCTTGTACACCAAATATATTGTACGTCATGAAAACATAAGATTATTTTTATTTAAATATACGATAGCTGCGCGTAACGTTTATGGGTGTGAGTAGAAGTAAATAAATAAATTTAAAAATTCAATTCAGGAATAACCAAAACGTGACCGAACATACTCTCACACGCTGACATGATGGCAATATGCCTGGTGAACACGCTGGCAGCTGGATTGTCCAGTACTGAAATTAGGTAAAATTGATCATGAATACATTCTCATAGGTGAATTTGCTGCTCAATCACGCTATAATTATGAAATGAACCTAAAATGATTGTTAAATAGAGTTCTAGAAATACCACGAACTGGAATGAAACTCAGCCATTTCTTGATCGAATATGATGAAATTCTGGAAACTTGCTGGAACTAGGTCATTACATGACCGATTATAATGAAACCCAGTATTTTGGATGAAATTGATAATCTAATTTTTAACAATGATTATGATTATATGCGACATGTAGGTATTGGAAATGGGATTCTTAAATGATTTATGCACAATATGCCAATTGGCATGACTATAGAATTATCCTGGAAAGCTAACAGTGTGATCCAATACTTTTTCCAAAAATGATATATTTTGTAAATGGCTAAGATCCAGTGACATTTTGATATTTACAGCACTTTGACGTTAACTTCCACTCACAAAATAGCTACTTTTATTGCAGAGGTGCAGTCTCTATAATTTGCAGTGCCTCGTTTTAATTCTCGTTTATGACTTATTAAAATGTGACTGAGAGGACCATTCAAAAAATTGTGTAAAACACAATATATCGACTAACTGATACGCGGTCACGGTGTTACCAACCACTGATTATACTTTATCTTCTCTTAATTCTTGCACATATATTTACTCTGCGATATACACGATATTCTCTGTTTTAGTATGCAGAAAATCAGAAATATAATTCAAAAAAAATAAGAAATTCATTCATAATCAAACTTTTAAGTACAACTATGTTTTATATTCGATTTTAAATAAAAATGTCAGTGGCGTTTTTATTTAGGTGTGACCCCATATTTTCGGATATTTTGCAATCATCGTATTATCATACAAAATATTTCATCACGATCGTTTAATATACATGAATGGGTATGTATATAAATTCGATTGGGTGGTATTTGTGCTCGCAATACGTCACTGCACATAATTCAATGTCATTTCACAAACTATAAAAACAACAACACAACAATAACAAAACTCTTAAATTTTACAAAAGAATGTTCTCGATTGTTATTATTTTTTATTTGTTTCTTATGAATGAATGATTTTTTAATGAATGGACCTTAAGCACTTAACTGACATACATGTACATTTATAATACGACATACTATACCACAAAATCTTAAAGACTCTAAATACATTTATATATGTGTATACACTTTGATGCACGAAACAAAATGTACGTTGGCATTTCTTTTGTTTTGGTTTATTGAGTTTTAGTCAGTGTGTTTGTGTTGTACATGTTAAGAGAGATTCGATGAATCAACACGGTAAGAATAAGCTGTTATTTATATGTATATACATATTTAAGATCAGAATCAGGTTATGTAATGATATAATTATTTATTTCAATTTTCTTTCATTGGGCAGGTTGAATAAAAAAAAACATGAATTGGGTTGGGAAGTATATAGTGTATATGTATGTTCTATGTATATTGTTTGATTACACTGGCGGCGCGATATTATAACATAAATTCTTTAGTTTGTTGAATTGGAGTGGACTGCATTAATTTGGAGCTCGATATATTTGGATATTCGGAGGGGATACTTTGTGGCACTGTCTTTTCGACCTTAATCAATTAGTATGGCGAACCGAATTTATGCCTGACGAATGGAAAATGGCCGCAATATGCCTCATGCTCAAGAGGAGATACCACTTGAAGTGTGAGAATTATCGCGGTATAGCTCTCCTTTGCACAGCATACAAGTTACTGTCCTTCATTATATTTTATAGAGTCACCCCTTTAGCGGAGGACCTTATTGATATCATGGAGGATTTCGTCCGAATCGATCAGTCACTGATGAGATGTTTTCGCTGCGGATGATTTTATCTAAATATTATGAGACGTCTATCCCCGTACTTCAGGTATCCTTGGGTTTGCGGCAGGCCTATGACTCGATCAATCCAGAGTGTTTGTGGTCTGCCCTGGAATACCTAGGAATGCCAAAACAATTGGTACGATAGTTTAGAATGACTGTGCAGGATGACAGTGACGAAGTCTCAATGCTGTGTTAATGTTGAGAATAGACTATCAACAATTTTTGCAGTTAACTCGGGTGTTCGGCAAGGAGATGCTCTGTCCCAGATACTCTTTAATCTCATGTTGGAGTATATCGTTCGTAAAACTGAAATACCCCAGCGAAACCTATGATATCGCCAGTCCAATCAGGTGCTTACATATGTAAGATGACATATGCGTGATTGAACTGAATAGTAACGGGGTGAAGGAAATACTTGATCCACTTCTAGAGTTTTCAGCTTCTGTTGGACTCCAAATCAAAAATTTAGTAATGGCCACCACACGTTTGAGGAAGCGCCGAGGTTCAAATATTTGGGCTCTCTTATCACTCTCGATAACAGTGTGGTAAGGATATTAAAGTGCGGCTAGCAGCTGGCAGTCATGCTTTGTATCCTCTAAGGCCACTGCTAAAAGTTAAACACCTATCAAGTGCCATGAAGCTGAAGCTTTACAGAGCGTTGATCAGGTCCATTGTTATGTTTGGATGTGAAAGTTGGACGCTGACGGATGAGTACGAGAGATGGCTCCTAACATTTGAGAGAAGAGTACATACCAAGCTCTGAACAACGTAGAGATTAGAGATCTAATGAAGATCCCTGACATTGTAAAGGAAAAAAATTTCTGCCAGTACGCTGGCTCGGTCACGTGTTGCGTGCTGATCCGGAACAAATTGCGCGGCGACCTCGGAAAGGAGGGCCACCATATAGTAGACAAGGCCTTTTCAGATTTTCTAAAACAGTATGAAGACCAAGCTCAGCATCGAAACCGTTGGAGCCGGATTGTTCACTCAGTAAAGGACCAGTAATGTCTTTATCCTTTATAAGCTGTCTATGATTTATATAGTCACTAAATTCAGGTTGTTTGAGGTTATCAATCAGTTCTTACTCTTCTTAAGACCCTGTCATGATGCAAACTTTCACATTATATTTGAATGTAACTATTTTGATCTAATACGGTCTAATTTCTTTGGAACTGTTTTTCAACGAATTTTATATTACAGAATACAAAAATAGTTAGTAAATTCTCGAGATTATGATCTGCATGGCCAAGCGCCGTTGGTTTATCATATATACCTTTATTTTAGATATCCCCAAAATAAAATCGCGAAAATTCTAATCCAGTAATCAGGCAATCGTCCTATTCTGGAATGAATTCTTTCAGGAAATTAGTCAAACTTATTGTTCCTATCAATGAGTCCAAAACGAAATACCTGATCTCTGGTTTTAGGGACAATGACACACCAGATTTTAGTAGTGGCCACCACACGTTTGATGGAGTGAGGAGGTTCAAATATTTGGGTTCTCTTATCACTCACGATAACAGTGTGGGTGAGGATATTAAAGTGCGGCTGGCAGCTGGCAGTCGTTCTTTGTATCCTCTAAGGCCACTGCTAAAATCTAAACACTTATCAAGTGCCGTGAAGCTGAAGCTTTACAAAGCGTTGATCAGGCACGTTGTTATGTTTGGATGTGAAAGTTGGGCGCTGACGGATGAGTACGAGAGGTGGCTCCTAACATTTGAGAGAAGAGTCATGCGTGTGATTTACGGCCCAAAACGCGAAATAGATGGTACCTACCGAGCTCTGTACAATATCGAGATCAGAGATCTGATGAAGATCCCCGATATTGTACATGAAATAAGATCTCAGCGAGTATGCTGGCTCGGGCACGTTCTGCGTGCTGATCCGGAACGAATTGTGCAGCGATCTCTGAAAGGAGAGCCACCATATGGTAGGCGCAGAGGTCGTTGCAGGCGACGATGGCTCCACGGTGTAGAGAACGACTTGGCATCTTCAGATTGTCTTAGACAGTATGAAGACCATGCTCGGGATCGAAACCGCTGGAGCCGAATTGTTGACTCAGTAAGGGGCCAGTAATGGCCTTTAAAACTGTTTTAATTTAATAACTGTTCCTATAAATTTTTCAACTTTCCAATGCTTTGGTTTAGCTTCGTGCTTTTTGGCGTATTTGGTCGTCACAATGGAAGTTTCAATACATTGAGATGAAATTTTCATTTTGATGTCGTTAATTCCATGTTTTGTGAAACTGAGAACCAGAGATTTCAGAATCCATGTTGATTTTTCACATTCCGGAACTCCTTGTATTGAAATGATCTCCATTTCTAAGTTAAATTAATATGGGCCAAATTAAGAGCTTCAACTTTTCATAAAGTTTGGGAGGGATGTTCAAGATGTTCATTGCCTATGAGCAGAAGGATTTGAATTTGTCATTCTTATTGTTAAATAGAAGGCTAAAAAGGTTAAAAAATAAAATTAAAATTAAATCTAATTCAAAACTGTATATTTCTAATGTTAAAATAAGGACGCTAGAGCTGCGGATATACTTATGTACATATATCGTCTATTTATACATAATATGAAATTGTTGTATTTGTAGTATCCAAAATAAATTATACATACAATATTTTATGTTTTTAAGTGTTTATTTATTTTATTTAACTTTTTATTAAATTCATCAATTTATTTTAATTTTATTTATTTATTTATTAAAACTTTATAATTTCATTTATATAATTGTTGTACATTGATTTTGTTCATTTATTTAAGTGTGAATTAATTTTTATTATATTTTTGTTTTTAATACCACCACCACTTGCGAAGCGTTGTCAAAAACCTGTTGTCTTTTTAATTGGAATTCCAAAATGTAATGGACGACTGTATTGTTGTTTTTTGAGTTGTGTTGTTGTAATGACGTCGCCTTCGTCTTCGTTTTATGAAGAGGGAACACATGCGCCGGCGACGGTCGACATTGCACTTATGTAGTTCAGTGGATTTTTATTGCATCACCGAACATTGTTAGTTCGTGGTGATGTTGGTTGGATGGCGATGGTTTTACTATAAATGTTTTATAGTAATGGTTCGGTTATTGGATAGTGTTGGTTGGATAGATTGATATGTGATGGGGTTAGTGAACGCTTAATTCAAATAAGTTGGATTATATTTGAATTTCACTAATTATTTTGTTTGTGGCAGAATCGAATATCGGTGAGTCGAATATTCGAGCTGCTACAGTACCCCCTCTCCAGATGAGAAACCATGGGTTTTGAGACGTTATACGTTGAACCGGACGGTTTTATATCGTTTGCTGGCTGATATTTGATCAGCCGTGTTGAGAATACCGTACGCCGGTTTCAATCTGTCGATTGAGATTGAGTGGTGTTTGTCTTTGATTGAGACAATGAATTGCTTGCGTAAGCGGCGTATAACTCTGTATGGCCCATCGTATGGAGATTGTAATCCAGTTCGAACCTTATCAACCCGGACAAAGACGTAATCGCAATTGTTGAGCGATTTGGGAACGAATATGTTGCTTTCATTCGTTGGTCTTGTTGCCGTGGGGATAAGATTTTGCATGGTGGTGCGGAGTTGGTCGATGACTGTGTCGGTTGTGGATGGAGACGGTAGAGGATGTTCGACGAAGAACTCACCGGGTAGCTTGATGGTTTGACCGTAAACCATTTCGGCTGGTGAGCACTTCAGATCTTCTTTAACCGTTGCTCGAATACCAAGTAGAACGATTGGTACTTCAGAGCTCCAGTGAATAGTGTTGCCTCGGGCCTTGAGAGCAGCTTTGAGCTGGCGGTGGAAGCGTTCGACCATGCCATTGGCTTGCGGATGGTAAGCCGTTGTACGTATCCGATGCGAGCCGAGGAGTTTCGTTAACTCCGAGAAAAGCTTCGACTCGAATTGGGTTCCTTGATCAGTGGTGATGTCAAGTGGAACGCCAAATCGTGATACGTAGTTTTGTATGAATGTGGTGGCAATGGTTGCTGCAGACATGTCGTTCATGCAGTACGCTTCTGGCCATCGAGTGAAACGATCGACACAGGTGAGTAAGTATGAGTATCCATTGGATGGAGGAAGTGGTCCTACGACATCCAAATGAATGTGCTCAAATCGACCAGGTGGAATGGCGAATTGTCCAAGTGGCGATTTTGTGTGTCGCTGGACTTTTGATTTTTGGCAGGATAAACAGGATTGTGCCCAATGGGTCACGTCTTTGTTTATGCTGGGCCAAAAGTATCGAGCAGTAATCAATTTACGAGTTGCGCGGACACCAGGATGTGAGATACCGTGTAGTGTGTCGAAGATGGTTCGACGTAGTTGCTCTGCGATGTACGGGCGATTTGCACCCGTAGATGTTTCGCAGTAGAGTTCGAGGCCAGGTAGTGTGAAAAGCTCCAGTTTCAGTGATGAACTGGCGTGACAAGCAGAACCAGAAAGTAAATTCTGAAGTTCCAAGTCTGCTTTTTGCGCTTGTGCAATCTTATTGCAGTCGAAGTGAGTCTCGACTGTGGCCGTTTCGTTTGCTGTTGTGCGTGAAAGTGTATCCGCGACAACGTTTTCGGTACCTTGAACATGCTGGATGTCCGTGGTAAATTGACTAATATAATCCAAGTGGCGTGCTTGCCTTGGATTGCGTTCAGTTTTAGACTGAATTGCTCGAGTGAGAGGCTTGTGGTCGGTGTAAATTGTGAAGTCCCGACCCTCGACAAAATATCTGAAGTGTTTGATTGCTAGATATATTGCGAGTAATTCCCGATCGAATGTAGAGTATTTCTTTTCGGCATCCGAGAGCTTCTTTGAGAAGAATCCCAGGGGCTCCCAACACTTGTCGTTGTACTGTTGCATGACTGCTCCGACAGCAATGTTTGATGCATCAGTAGTTATGCTGAGCTTTGAGTCGCTCAGTGGATGTGACAAGAGTGTTGTGCGTGCCAATTCAGCCTTGAGTGACGTGAATGCGTGTTGACATTCGTCAGGCCAAGAGAAGTTCTTGGCGGTTTTGGGCTTACGTAGTAGTACTGCCAAGTGGCTGTGAATTGGGTTGAGTATTTTAGCGAGGTTTGGTATGAATCGGTGGTAGTAGTTGACCATGCCGATGAATCGCTGAATACTTTTGATTGAAGTTGGAGCTGGGAATTCTTTAATGGCATTGATTCGGTCTTGTGACGGAAGGATGCCATTAGCGGTAATCTTGTGGCTGAGGAAATCAAGAGTGGATGCGCCGAAGACGCATTTTGAGCTCTTGATGTGTACATCAAACTCGACAAGTCGTTGGAAAAGTGTTTCCAGATGGAGTTTGTGTTGTTCCTCAGTTTGAGATGCCACAAGAATGTCGTCTATGTAGACGAAAACGAAGTCGAGATCTCGAACGACTTCGTTCATGAAGCGCTGAAACGTTTGTGCGGCATTGCGTAATCCAAATGGCATTCGGGTGTATTCGAAGAGGCCAAATGGTGTGGTGATTGCCGTTTTGAAAACGTCTTCAGGTGCCACGGGAATGTGGTGATAACCTCTGATGAGATCAAGTTTGGAGAAAACTGTGCAGCCATGCAAGTGCATGGTGAAGTTTTGAATGTGGGGTATCGGGTAGCGATCCGGTATCGTAACCGTGTTTAAACGCCGATAGTCCCCACATGGCCTCCAGTCTTGATCTTTCTTCTTGACCATGTGAAGTGGGCAAGAAACGGAAGATGTCGATGTTCGACAAATTCCTAATTCCACCATATGCTGAAATTCTGCTTGTGCAGCTTTGTGACGCACCGAATCTAGTCTGCGTGGTCTCGACACGGGCAGATGGCCTTCCGTGACGATGTGATGAACCACGTTGTGTCGGACTGGCATTTTGTAGTTCGGCTCTGCTGTAAGTAGTGGGTACTTTTTGAGCAGAGTGCCGTAGCCGTTGTCGATGTTGAAATGGATCGGTGTTGGTGTGTTAACACGAACCATTGTGGCGTTTATTGACAGCTTTGTAGCTGGGTCAATCAGCCGTTTGTGTTTGACATCGACAAGAAGTCCGAATTTGCTTAGAAAATCGGCGCCAATGATCGGACGGTTCACTGCAGCTAGTATGAAAGCGTGCGTGAAGGTTCGTTTGAGTCCGATATCCACGTTAAGCAATTTTGTGCCGTACGTGTGGATGATTGAACCATTGGCAGCCGATAAGACTAGATTTGAATTTCGATTTGATAATGAATATTTCAATTTGTAATTCATTGCTGGAATAACCGAAAGGTCAGCGCCAGTGTCGACTAAGTAGGTGAGTTTGTTGTGTCTATCGTACACAAACAAACGTGACGTATAGGGTGTGTTTGTGGTCAGGGGAGACATGTTGCTCTCAACCCGTGACTCTAATAGTTTTTTTGTGAGTCAACGTCCATTTTTACGGCGGCCGCGGACGTCGATGGTTGCGACGTGATGTAGTTGCACGGTGGCGTGCATTTTCGCGCGGCTCTACCAAACTTTGTGTGGTACCAGCATTTACCATGTTGGTAAGTGTTGTTGCTGGGACTGCGGGTTCGATTGCGTGAGGGAGCTCGTCGTCCACGCGAACGGCTTCGACCTCTGAGTAACCCGTCGAGTCTGGACTCGATTCTCGACAGTCTTTGTTCGAGTGTGTTTGGTGCTGTTGCTGAACGGGGAGTTCTGTCTCCACTGCGTTCTCTTGATTGCCGGTATGGACTATTGACTTGGCTGACGCTTTGAGATGTGATGTTTATGACATCATACATCTTGTCCGCTATTTTGGCTAACGTTTGTGTCGTGGAGGATTCGGGCTGTGCTACCAGCGCTATGCGAATCAACTCCGGCATTTTACGTACCCACAAAGATTTAATGATATTTTCGTTAAAATTGTTGTTAGCCAGTGTTTGTATGTGGCGTAAAGCGTCAGATGGTTTTTGGTCGCCTAATTGCTGTCCTGAAAGCAATTGTTCTAGCTGACGTTCGCCCGATGGTGCTAGTCGTTCTAGCAGCGTTTGTTTCAATGTGTTGTATTGGTTGGTTGTCGGCGGATTGAGGAGGAGATCCGAGATCACATCGCACGTTTCTGGTTGCAAGGCTGATAATGTTTGCAGGTACTTTGTTTTATCAGCTGTTATACCTTGCAGTCCGAATTGTATTTCGGCGAGCTGAAACCATGTGTTTGCTCTTTGTGGCCAGAAAGGTTGTATTGTTATTCGCTGATGTGATGCCGCGATCTCTATTTTTGGACCTTGTTGATCTTGTTCATCGTCCGACATTTTTGCACAAACCAATAAAACAAATCAAAATACAACAATACAATATTTTAAAGCGGAATGGTTACCGTGTAAAAAAAATTAGTTGACCAAAAATGAAAAATTAAGCGGAATGGTTACCGTGTAGTGAATGGTTTGAAGGCCGGGATGCTCCTTCTTTTTAACGCCCGATGCGAGATACCCCCGAATATGGAGTTCCTTGCGTCCTACCTTATATTGGGGGGGCTCGTTGAAATTTATAATGAAAAAAAATTTTAGGTCATGCGATCAATTTGAAACAGCGGGTTTTATGTCACCGTTGTGGTTGTGGTTTTTAGAAAAACCGTTGTATTATTATTCTTTTTATTTAACCACAGCGGTGATGGCGGGAGGACTTGCAGCGAGATTCGACCAGGGTGTGAGATTATGGATGGGTGTGTAAAATGGTGGTGAAAAATATATATAAAATTGTACAGAAAAAATTGATTCTACGTTAAATTTTGAAAAATAAAAATGATTCTACGTTAAATTTTATAATTAAAAAGTGATTCTACGTTATATATTAATTGAAAAAAAATTTTAAAAATTGTGATTGCAAGAGAAAAAAAAATATTATTTATAAAAAAAAAAAAAAACTTGCCACTCAATACTGTTGTTGTTTCTGCTGCCGCTGCTCCTGGTCGTGTTGCGGTGAGGGTGGGTCGCTTCACCGTTTTTCGTTGTCCCGCGGAGTCCCTCGTTGGTGCGTGGTTGGTACGCACGTGTCTGCTCAATTTTATGATCCCTCGTCGGCGCGTGGGTTTGCCCTACGCACGTATCTGCTGTCTTCCCACGCGGTTGCGTGACGTGGTTATTATTTAATAAGCACTTAATTTAAGGAAGCACTTAACACGGGAACGAATTTTATGCTGCGCAGTTATTTACTGTTGGTATTTTTTTTTAAAACTTGCTTACTCGGTAAAAACCGACGTTCGAGGTCACCACTTGTTGTATTTGTAGTATCCAAAATAAATTATACATACAATATTTTATGTTTTTAAGTGTTTATTTATTTTATTTAACTTTTTATTAAATTCATCAATTTATTTTAATTTTATTTATTTATTTATTAAAACTTTATAATTTCATTTATATAATTGTTGTACATTGATTTTGTTCATTTATTTAAGTGTGAATTAATTTTTATTATATTTTTGTTTTTAATACCACCACCACTTGCGAAGCGTTGTCAAAAACCTGTTGTCTTTTTAATTGGAATTCCAAAATGTAATGGACGACTGTATTGTTGTTTTTTGAGTTGTGTTGTTGTAATGACGTCGCCTTCGTCTTCGTTTTATGAAGAGGGAACACATGCGCCGGCGACGGTCGACATTGCACTTATGTAGTTCAGTGGATTTTTATTGCATCACCGAACATTGTTAGTTCGTGGTGATGTTGGTTGGATGGCGATGGTTTTACTATAAATGTTTTATAGTAATGGTTCGGTTATTGGATAGTGTTGGTTGGATAGATTGATATGTGATGGGGTTAGTGAACGCTTAATTCAAATAAGTTGGATTATATTTGAATTTCACTAATTATTTTGTTTGTGGCAGAATCGAATATCGGTGAGTCGAATATTCGAGCTGCTACAAAATCATTAAAAATTCCAAAACAATAACATGTATGTAGGTTTACGTATATGAACCTTTCTTCGAAATTGATACAAAAAAACTGAATAACAGTTACATGAAGAAAAATAAACTTATTTTAAGAATCAAGAAATCGAATGAGCAAAATTGACCAACTGACAAAAAATATGTTAACAACATAAAAAAAACTATAGATCTGGCTACTATGGCACAGGCATTATTATACAGTGGGAATAAAGATTACAATTATTTGTAAAAGAGTTTTTGTGGTCAAACTTAAAAAGAGCAACGGTGGTAAGTATGTATGACGATGATTTAAAGTGTAAAAATTGGATCTGCTGTTGGTCCTGACTGCAGATTGACGAATATCGAAATTATTATTGATATAATTGGAAAAGATTCGCGGCACCTATCCAAGGAACGGATAAGGGAAGCTCATCTGCTATGAGTATATGTTTATTAAATCTATAGCACATTTGTTTTATTTTGTAGAAAGTTAGGCAAAATTATTTATGGACATTGCCACAACACACTCAGCAAGTTTACTGAACATATTCATGGAAATCATAAAGTACGAGAACAGAACGATCACACTGACGACATTTTGTAAATTAAATTAAATTAAAATTTTGAGAAAAAACTAATTATTTTCAAATAGGGTTTACTCTTGTAGAAAATTAGGCATAATTATTTATTAGTAGTTGCAACCCCTTCTGTCCATTATCCTCCATCTCGTTTAGACTATTATTAACCATTGTATTCTGTGACATGGAAATCATTAAAAATTTTAAAACAAAAAGAACATGTATCTACGGTGCCCTATCACAAAGTCGTAATCATATATTGTCTATTTATATAAATAATATGAAATTTTTAAAATTTCAAAAACAATAACATGTAAGTATGTAGATATATGATGGACAAATCAGTTCGTAATTGATGCGCCAACTGAAGCAAAAACAAAAAAAATTACATATTGAAAAGCAAATTTGTTTTCGGAATCATGAAATCAAAAAGGAAAATAATTGATCAACTCATTAAAAAAATGTATAACCATAAATAGATATATCATTAATAATTAATTAGTAATTCCTAAGAACATTGGCAGTTTCACAATTAAGATTTCTGGTATTCCGTTTTACCTACAACCGTTGTATTTGAAATAAACGTCGCCAATGTGCCCTTACTATCCATTCCGTTGGAAAAAAATAGTCTAATGGAATGCGCGAATTATGAATTCAGATTATAAAAAGAAAAGATGAATTCTATTTCTTGATTTAATTTTGTTCTTTATTTTGATAACGCCAATAACAATCTGAATCTTACTTGGTAAGGTTAGTATTATATATATGAATTTATTTTATTTATTAGTGTTAATATATAATATTGTTTTACATAATTTACACGTAGCTGCAACTAGTCATATGATGTCATGATGTTGTTGTGTCTTTGATATCATAACAATAATGCATGCCACTTGATATCTTGAGAATACTGAATGTTGTTGATTCTCATCACTATCGCTATCGTGCAGCTGCAACATATCGTATGCTAAATATTGAAGTTGTTGTTGTTACTATTGATACCGGTGTAGATATCGGTGTAGTCACTGTGTCGACTGACTCATGACGTAACTCGCGTGACAAAGAAGAAGGTTTCCATACCATTATATATTTCCGCCACAAAAACATTGTTTTGAGACGTACATTAGATCTTGAATTGAATATGAATTTTTTCATAATCTTTGACAGTCCGAGAATCGTGCTTTGCGATACTGTAACGAAACATTCGCTACAACGACGTGCGAGTTGGATACCCCTGCTTGCGTTAGTCTTATCTACCGTAAACAAATAAAATAAAAACCAGATTAATTTCCCCATGCTAGGCAACGGGATTCTCGATCGAATGATCGAGATTAGCAGTGTATCGAGGCTATAAAAGATGAACATTTCAAAAAATACGGGGTTGATTTTTCTGTTTGGTCTTGGTGATTGTACGGTGCACCAGTCACAATAAAAATATAAAAAAAAAATTTTGTTTGTTCGTGTAATATAATAATAATAATTTGGAAAGTTATAGATTAATTAAATTATTATATTGTGTAGTTAAGTTTCCTGTTAAAATTAAATTTTTGTATCAACTATTTAATTCTAATATTATATATATATATTAAATCTATAAAATTATTATAAAATAATTATAATAACATTTTAATAATTTCTAAAATTATTAATTAAAATTAAAACCGGACAATTAGTGTGTTGAGAAATTTTTGTTGTTGGACAAACATTAAGTTTTCAATAGTGGTAAAATATTAATGAACAAAAAAAAAAAAAACTGTGATAATGAAAGACATAACTATAATAAATAAAAATAAATAAATAATGTGTACTCGTAGTTCTAATAAATAAAATTTAATAAATTAATAAACACGTATACGTATACGTATAAATACGTATATATAATAAAATTTTAAAATAAATATAAATAACTATACTTAGTGACATAAATATAATAGAAATAAATAAAGTTCTAATGAACTAAATAAATAATTTAGTTCAACTCCAAAGTTACTTCTTTTAAATTTAAGTGCAAGAAAAGATAAAATTATCCAAGTTCCGCCAATTCAGCCGTACATATAACGTAACACAGTACGCTGTTATAATGTATATTTTTTTATGGTGTGATCAGTGAATGACTATAATATCTAAGTGTGGTACGGTGATAAACAAGAAAAAAAAAAAAAATAAATAAATAAAATTAAACTGAACGTGATTTGTCATCCTCGGTAACAAAGTTGTGCGCTTAAATTTAAAGTATATTGTCTTCTTTTGATGTTAATAATCAAATCAGTAATTAATAATCAAAATTAATTAAACTAGAATAAATACATAAATTTATATAACTAAAGAATAAATATATAATAACTAAAATTAAAACAAAATCCACTTAAGATTAAAAATATTGAAGTGACCGTATATTATAACTCTTCAATCAACATATGGAGTAACCACAAAGCCGGCCAACGATTCTAAGCTAAGTTTTTAATTTTAAATGCATGATTCTATAAAAATCCCTTATTAAATTTCTAAATTAATTTAAACTGACATTTTCATATTTTCTACAAATTTTAATTTTCAATTTTCCACTATTATATTATACTTGAATTTTCTTTCTAAGACTGTGTCCGAAACCTGTGATAAATATTTTTTAGTACAGAATTTTGACATTTACATGCAAAAACCTAAGACACCCAAATTATTATAGTCTATCGCTATCATAATTTTTGACAGATACGAACAAATAAATTATATCATTGTGTTGTAGGCCGATCAATAGAAAAAAATTTGTATACATATAAAATGGCGGATGGGTCGAAATTTTATGATGTTTTTGGCGGGATGATACTATTTATATACATCCGAGCATATATATATTACATACAATTATTATATATAATTTATATGAACATACACACTGAATTAATGTAAAATGAAATGATTAAAAGATAAATAAAAATAAATAAAAGTTCGAATATACAAAAATGATTTTTTTAATAAATAAAAGCTTTACAATTTAATATATTTAATGTTATTAATTTAATTATAAGAGTAAATCATCTACAATATTGCACATAAGTCTGTCGTGAGGATAAATCCCATCTTCACCCGCCCCATTATTCTGTGAATCGTGATCCATATCGGGAAAATTATCAGGCAACATGAGTTTATTGTCCAAATGTATATTGTCTGGTAATGCTGCGAATGGATTTTTGACAATCTCTCTCACCTTCTCTAAATGTCTTTGGAATCGTTTAGCAGTCTCAACTCGTTGCCTCTTTTGCATCTCCATAATGACGCGAAAGGTTTCACGCGCCTGATGTGGCCGAAATTCATTTAGCAGGTGGTGGTGGATGTGGACGAATAGAAGATTTAAATCTTCAATCTAAATGAAATATACTTTAAGAAATATGATCATGATTTATATAAACTAAAGGAGTTCTTCATACCTTTTCTGTTCGCCTCGGGCTGTCCGGGTAGTGAATGAGTAGGTTGGTAAGGTCCAAGAAATTTACAAATAACGAATGATTCGGCTTCTTTAATTCTTTCCGTCGATCACAATGCTGTGGATTTAATCGCTTGAACTCTTGACTTTCAAGAGGTCTGATTATAGTGTCATCGTTGTTAAACGAATTGCCAAACATAGAGTATGTTTCATGGATGGGTGGTGGAGGTCGCGTGGCACAATTTTTACGTATATTTTCCTCTGTGATAAATAAATAAATTCACATACTGGGCCGTAGGTAATGGTAGTGCTATTACTTGGGCTGTTTCAGCATTAGCCATTTTTTTAAACTAATTAATATAGGTTTTAATTGTACATAAATATTTTGATGCTTGGTTTTGCATTGATATTTCTGGATCCATTTTATTGTAAAAAAAATTCAATGCCACTTTCAAATTTATTTTTTTATTTATCACAAACACAATTTTACACAGAACACAACAAAATTTGTATTAATAAAAATAATTATTATAATAAAAATAATTATTATAATAAAAATAATAATAAATATTAATAAAACTTTATTTAAATTAGTTTTTATTTTATAAAAATATCGACACGAATTTATTATTACAAGAAAGACACGACTGAATAATGGCGTTTATTTTCACAAAAATTTGACGTTTAAACGTGGTGAGGCATTTGAAGTGGGGAGATTTATTATACATTTCGGACGGCATAATAAAAATTTGTGAATGTAGGGGAATAATTATCAAATAATGTCAAAATTCTGTACTAAAAAATATTTATCACAGGTTTCGGACACAGTCTAAATAAAATAATCCAAAGAATGTTACACTAGTCCGAAATTGAAATGTTTATCTTTGTTTTACTCTGGTTCGCTAATTTGTTCAATTCGCTCGCAAAGTGTTAATTTTCAGGATGCAGTAAGATTGCTGTGAGCGATGTGACCATGGTAAGTAGTGACGGTTTGTGAAGTGTGATTGCCTGTGCACTTTGCATTGTGTTAATATTAAATTCTAGATAACTAAACGAATAATGGAAAGGAAGAGATTTAATTATTTTTAAGACGGCAATGCAAGATCTACGCATGCTTCAAATTATACCCACTCCATCCACTGAGCCATAGCCGAGCTTAAAAACAGTCCGTCATTGAAGCCTCTGCAAAGATAATTAATTTCTGTTAACGATTCTGGGTAAAACTTGCAGTCAGAAATGATTTGTGTCCACCTCGCCCGTCTAGAGAATCGTTACAGTGGCACCCAAAGTTATACTGGCTTACATTTTTTTCTTTCTTTTTCTATTTTTTTTTTGTACATTCAGTTTTGTTCCATTTTCTTCACAGAATCATTTACAATCTTAGTATGGCTATTTTTCTAATTCTTTTTGATCCGTGCTCCAAATCTTGCTGCAGTTACCAATGCTATTCGGAATTCCATTCACGAATTAATCGGGGTTTCACCTCATTTTGCAATTTTTGGCCAACACGCCATTCTTCATGGATCCGTATACAAGCTACTTGAAGCTAGTAGGAAACTCGCTGGAAACAGCATATAGACGGACGAAAAACCCGAAATCTTACACCAAGTACACCTAAAAGTTGCCCAGCACTTGAAAGGGGCAAATCCTAAATCTCATGCTTTGTACAACCTACGAACCCGAATTCCAACAGTAAAGGTTGGACAAACTGTATTCGTACGAAGTTTTGTGCAGAGCAAAGCTGTAGATAATTTCGCTGCAAAATTGGCTCCGAAATTTATTAAAGGAGTGGTGTCAAATCTAATTGGAAACGTGTCATGTGAGGAGGATGATATGAATGGACAGTCAATGGGTGTATATCATCTCAAAGACATCAAAGTTTGAAATTCTTTTGTTCCTATTAAATTTATCATAGCATTGGAAAATACGTGTTTAATCTGTAGGGCCGGTAGATTTTACTTAGATAATTGCCAAATGAAGGAATGAAATTTAAATCGAGGTAAAGTTTATAATTTAGCGAGAATCCTACTATATAGCCCGGCAAAAGACTCATCTCAGGGACAGGTCGTCCCCACGATTTGTAACGAAACATTCGCTACAACGACGTGCGAGTTGGATACCCCTGCTTGCGTTAGTCTTATCTACCGTAAACAAAATAAAATAAAAACCAGATTAATTTCCCCATGCTAGGCAACGGGATTAATTGATCGAATGATCGAGATTAGCAGTGTATCGAGGCTATAAAAGATGAACATTTCAAAAAATACGGGGTTGATTTTTCTGTTTGGTCTTGGTGATTGTACGGTGCACCAGTCACAATAAAAATATAAAAAAAAAATTTTGTTTGTTCGTGTAATATAATAATAATAATTTGGAAAGTTATAGATTAATTAAATTATTATATTGTGTAGTTAAGTTTCCTGTTAAAATTAAATTTTTGTATCAACTATTTAATTCTAATATTATATATATATATATTAAATCTATAAAATTATTATAAAATAATTATAATAACATTTTAATAATTTCTAAAATTATTAATTAAAATTAAAACCGGACAATTAGTGTGTTGAGAAATTTTTGTTGTTGGACAAACATTAAGTTTTCAATAGTGGCAAAATATTAATGAACAAAAAAAAAAAAAACTGTGATAATGAAAGACATAACTATAATAAATAAAAATAAATAAATAATGTATAGTACTCGTAATCCTAATAAATAAAATTTAATAAATTAATAAATACGTATATATGTATATATAATAAAATTCTAAAATAAATAAAAATAACTATACTTAGTGACATAAATATAATAGAAATAAATAAAGTTCTAATGAACTAAATAAATAATTTAGTTCAACTCCAAAGTTACTTCTTTTAAATTTAAGTGCAAGAAAAGATAAAATTATCCAAGTTCCGCCAATTCAGCCGTACATATAACGTAACACAATACGCTGTTATAATGACCCCCTTGAAGTTATCCCAGGATTTCATCCCATGATTTTTAAAAAAATACCTCTGGCAACACTACCGTAAATAATCCATCCCAGACTTTTTAAAAATACATATAAAATTTATATAGTTTTTTCATCCCAGGATTTTTTACATTTTATACTATCCCACACTTTTTCGTATACAAAAAAATATGTATGTATACAGTTAGTACCAAAATACTCATCCCAGACCTTTTGGTGGAAAATAAATTATTATGTGCAAGTCTTTTTAAGGACGGCTAATTTAGCTTTGTGATAAGGTTCAAGACCCTGTTAGTAACCATTACGCCAGCTTTAATAATTTTGTGACCGTTGGAATTTCCACCATATAAATAAATGTAGTGCATTTGCCAACATTTCAAAGTAAAACTAAATCGAAAAAAAATTCGTATGGCCAAACTTTTATAGGGTCGGCTTTTTTCTCATATTGATTGTGTTTGAGACCTTGTTGGCTACCACTGTGCCAGCGTTGATGATGTTTTGCCCGTCAGAATTTACGCAATATAAATAAATGTGGTGCCTTTGCCAACTTTACAAAGTAAAGCCAAATCGAAAAAAATCGTATGGCCAAACTTTTATAGGGTCGGCTTTTTTCGCATATTGATTGAGTTTGGGACCTTGTTGGCTACCACTGTGCCAGCGTTGATGATGTTTTGCCCGTCAGAATTTACGCAATATAAATAAATGTGGTGCCTTTACCAACTTTACAAAGTAAAGCCAAATCGAAAAAATCGTATGACCAAACTTTTATAGGGTCGGCATTTTTCGCATATTGATTGAGTTTGGGACCTTGTTGACTACCACTATGCCAGCGTTGATGATGTTTTGCCCGTCAGAATTTACGCAATATAAATAAATGTGGTGCCTTTGCCAACTTTACAAATTCAAGCCAAATCGAAAAAAATCGTATGGCCAAACTTTTATAGGGTCGGCTTTTTTCGCATATTGATTGAGTTTGGGACCTTGTTGGCTACCACTGTGCCAGCGTTGTTGATGTTTTGCCCGTCAGAATTTACGCAATATAAATAAATGTGGTGCCTTTGCCAACTTTACAAAGTAAAGTAAAATCGAAAAAATCGTATGGCCAAACTTTTATAGGGTCGGCTTTTTTCGCATATTGATTGAGTTTGGGACCTTGTTGAATACCACTGTGCCAGCGTTGATGATGTTTTGCCCGTCAGAATTTCCGCAATATAAATAAATGTGGTGCCTTTGCCAACTTTACAAAGTAAAGCCAAATCGAAAAAAATCGTATGGCCAAACTTTTATAGGGTCGGCTTTTTTCGCATATTGATTGAGTTTGAGACCTTGTTGACTACCACTGTGCCAGCGTTGATGATGTTTTGCCCGTCAGAATTTACGCAATATAAATAAATGTGGTGCCTTTGCCAACTTTACAAAGTAAAGTAAAATCGAAAAAATCGTATGGCCAAACTTTTATAGGGTCGGCTTTTTTCGCATATTGATTGAGTTTGGGACCTTGTTGGCTACCACTGTGCCAGCGTTGATGATGTTTTGCCCGTCAGAATTTACGCAATATAAATAAATGTGGTGCCTTTGCCAACTTTACAAAGTAAAGCAAAATCGAAAAAATCGTATGGCCAAACTTTTATAGGGTCGGCTTTTTTCGCATATTGATTGAGTTTGGGACCTTGTTGACTACCACTGTGCCAGCGTTGATGATGTTTTGCCCGTCAGAATTTACGCAATATAAATAAATGTAGTGCATTTGCCAACATTTCAAAGTAAAGCTAAATCGAAAAAAAATTCGTATGGCCAAACTTTTATAGGGTCGGCTTTTTTCTCATATTGATTGTGTTTGAGACCTTGTTGGCTACCACTGTGCTAGCGTTGATGATGTTTTGCCCGTCAGAATTTACGCAATATAAATAAATGTGGTGCCTTTGCCAACTTTACAAAGTAAAGCCAAATCGAAAAAAATCGTATGGCCAAACTTTTATAGGGTCGGCTTTTTTCGCATATTGATTGAGTTTGGGACCTTGTTGGCTACCACTGTGCCAGCGTTGTTGATGTTTTGCCCGTCAGAATTTACGCAATATAAATAAATAATAAATAAAAGCCGACCCTATAAAAGTTTGGCCATACGAATTTTTTTTCGATTTAGATTTACTTTGAAATGTTGGCAAAGGCACCACATTTATTTATATTGCGTAAATTCTGACGGGCAAAACATCATCAACGCTGGCACAATGGTAGTCAACAAGGTCTCAAACTCAATCAATATGCGAAAAAAGCCGACCCTATAAAAGTTTGGCCATACGATTTTTTTCGATTTGGCTTTACTTTGTAAAGTTGGCAAAGGCACCACATTTATTTATATTGCGTAAATTCTGACGGGCAAAACATCATCAACGCTGGCACAGTGGTAGTCAACAAGGTCCCAAACTCAATCAATATGCGAAAAAAGCCGACCCTATAAAAGTTTGGCCATACGATTTTTTTCGATTTGGCTTTACTTTGTAAAGTTGGCAAAGGCACCACATTTATTTATATTGCGTAAATTCTGACGGGCAAACCATCATCAACGCTGGCACAGTGGTAGACAACAAGGTCCCAAACTCAATCAATATGCGAATAAAGCCGACCCTATAAAAGTTTGGCCATACGATTTTTTTCGATTTGGCTTTACTTTGTAAAGTTGGCAAAGGCACCACATTTATTTATATTGCGTAAATTCTGACGGGCAAAACATCATCAACGCTGGCACAGTGGTAGTCAACAAGGTCCCAAACTGAACCAATATGCGAAAAAAGCCGACCCTATAAAAGTTTGGCCAAATTTTAATTTTCAATTTTCCACTATTATATTATACTTGAATTTTCTTTCTAAATAAAATAATCCAAAGAATGTTACACTAGTCCGAAATTGAAATGTTTATCTTTGTTTTGCTATGGTTCGTTAATTTGTTCAATTCGCTCGCAAAGTGTTAATTTTCAGGATGCAGTAAGATTGCTGTGAGCGATGTGACCATGGTAAGTAGTGACGGTTTGTGAAGTGTGATTGCCTGTGCACTTTGCACTGTGTTAATATTAAATTCTAGATAACTAAACGAATAATGGAAAAGAAGAGATTTAATTATTTTTAAGACGGCAATGCAAGATCTACGCATGCTTCAAATTATACCCACTCCATCCACTGAGCCATAGCCGAGCTTAAAAACAGTCCGTCATTGAAGCCTCTGCAAAGATAATTAATTTCTGTTAACGATTCTGGGTAAAACTTGCAGTCAGAAATGATTTGTGTCCACCTCGCCCGTCTAGAGAATCGTTACAATACATTTAAGTTCAAATCACTTTTTGACCGCTTATATAGGTATATAAGATTTTAGAATTACTGTTGTCCTAACTAATCTATGTATATACCTATCGTGATGCCATCTTTAAATAATCTATATATCATTCTTACTAACTACATATTCTTAAAATAAAAAAACGATGTTTTTATTTATGGTTTTCGTTAAAACATTCTTTTGGTTAGTTGAACAATCTTTCCTATTGGGATTTTCAGTTTTCGGTTCCATTGGCGCATCAAATTCGAAAACAAAGTCCATATACTATACACGTCTACATAACAACCAACATACATGTTATTCTTTTTGAATATTTAACGATTTCAATAATATGTATAAATAGACGATATAAATGTATACGTCTTTGTGATACTCGTAAAGTGTAGCAGCTTTTGTTAATTTCATCGCTGCAATATAGTTTTCTGATCGCTATCAGATTCAATTTTACTTATATATTTTATCTGAAAGTCTTCTATAGCACAAGAAGAATAACGAATCGTTTCGAATTTAATGTTACGAATATATTAAGTTTTCGACAAATTTCGACAAATCGAAAAACAAACCTGTAAACAAAATTTGTCGAAACATTTATGAAAAATGTGGGGTTTAGGGGTTCATTGTATTAAATATTGGTGGAATCTTAGAGGTGTGGTCGCTATATGTGGCGTATATAAAAATTTAATTTGTTTGACATAAATACTACGATACATTTTATACAATTATTCATCAGGCAATACTATTCTCATCTCATCCCAGGATTTTGAAAATCATCCCAAAATTAAATATGATCATTTTTGAAAATTTGTAAACAACGTTTGTACTTATATATTCTTGTCGTACGAAGTAATTGGCACCATAGGCACAGACCGTCATATAAATATGACAATATATTAAATTCGGATTTTAATTAATAATTCTCGAGAACCACGCGTGCTAGAAAATGTTTCTTATGTTTTCGACATGGCATGGTGACCGTTTGCTGTGATAAATAGTTGAAGACCAGTTTATTGTAATTGGTGCAATTAGCTCATTCTCTAACTTTTCAAATAGTGCTATTTTTCTATTAGTGTAGATCCAAAGTAGCTCTTAAATATTTTTAATTTTTGGTCACCGTATTTCTGAGCATCGTAATAATTTAGGAAATTCGCTTGATATGAAATTTTAACATCTGAAAAATCTGCCTCAGGTCCTATAAATCTTCAAATGGTGGTGTATTCCATTATTCTAGGTCCAAAGTAACTCAAAATTACCTTTAATTTTTGGTAACCGTTTTGCAGTTAATTCGGGTGTTCGACAGGGAGATGCTCTGTCCCAGATATTCTCTAATCTTATGTTGGAGTACATCTTTCGTGAAACGAAAGTGCTCGAAAGTAGGTATTGTGGCGCTTTGGCGTGGGAAAATTTGTAATTTGACACCTGACCTTGAAATTTGACACCTTGAAATTTGATACCTGTGGGAAAAAAAAAAATTTGTAATTTGATACCTGTGGGGGAAAAAAAAAAAAAAAAGTGAAATTTGATACTGCGGAAATAAAAATATTGAAATTCCATGAAAGTCAATGACCCCGAAATTAACACAAGGTCATTGACTTTCATGGAATTTCAATATTTTATTTCCGCAGTATCAAATTTCACTTCCAAGAATTGTGACGTCATAGCATTGTGGGAAAAAATCTGATGATGTGGGAAAGTATTAAAATTCTAAAAAAAAAAAATTTCAAAAATTAAAAAATAATAAAAATATATCGATAAAAAAAATAGGTACGAACTCGGTGCGGAGCGGCGGTATTATGAGGGTTGTACTTTTAAAATGTAGTAAAGGTTTTTAAAAATAAAAGATAAAAAATTGAAATTTAACACTATTGATATCTGAATAATATGATTTGTCGTTGTTGTTTCGTATAAACACGATCAAACATGAATTTTTGTTTCTGTAAATTTAACACTATAGATAACAGAATATGACTTATAATTTTTTTGTATGAACACGATCAAACATGAATTTGTTTTTTTTTGTTGTAATTTCATTTTTATTTCTGGAAAATAAAATATTACTATACACATCATAACAACAACAAATCTGTTGAATGAAAATTGAAGTAATATAACAGAGATAACACCGACACAAACAAAAAATTTAAAAAAAAACGTAATCAAATGAATGATCGTAATCGAAAATGTGCGAGTGTGTGGAATAATTTTTTCATATAAAATGTGAAATTAAAAATATTTTACTGTCATTACTGTTTATCTGCTGAGCTGATTTATTAGTATATATATATTATATATATATATATATATATATATATATATATATATATATATATATATATATATATATATATATATATATATATATATATATATATATATATATTTATAATGCAAAATGCGGTGGGTATCGTAACTGCGCGGAGCGCAGGTACGGTACCCACTGTCATGTTCGGTGTCGCACGTGACCGCATTTGAATTATAAATCATAGACGATTACATCAATTTTTATTAAATCATAGACGTTTACATCAATTTTTTATATAGATCATAGACGTTTACATCGGTTTTTATCTAAATCATAGACGTCTACATCAATTTTTATATAAATTAGAGACGTTTACATTAATTTTTATCTTAATCTAAGACGTTTATATCAATTTTTTTTAAAAATAATTTCAAGCGACCAACTTAACAGTACGATCAAATTCCATCGTACGAACTGCACCGTCCAACGTCCGACGTCGGACGTCGGACGTCGGACGTCCGATGTCCGAGTCCGACGTTCGACGTCCGAGTCCGACGTCCGAGTCCGACGTCCGAGTCCGACGTCCGAGTCCGACGTCCGAGTCCGACGTCTGAATCCGATCGCTCCCTGAGGTTTTCATTTGAAAGTATTTTTATTTTTCAAATAAGAATATTTTGTTTTCTAAAATTAACTTTTTTTTTTTATATTCACATTTTCCAAATTTTTTAAGTATACATAGTAAAAATCAAGCTTGTAGTCTGATACAGACATCATCTTACAATTAAAAAACAATTAATTCTTTATCTCTCCTACATATAGAATTTGAATCGTATTAAAACAATGTTGAAAACATGTAAGTTTTTTTTTGTGTAGGCGATATCTATATTAAATTATATCAGTTCAATTTTCATCCAGCAGATTTGTTGTTGTTATGATGTGTACATTAATATTATTTTCAAAAAACAAAAAATTAAATTACAACATAAATCTCTCTTACATATGATCTAATAACAAAAATCCATTCTTGTTTGATCGTGTTCATACAAAATAATAAGTCATATTCTCTTATCTATAGTGTTAAATTTCACTTTTTTTTTTAAAAAACACTTTACTATCGTAAAATTTCATTAATAAAATCAAGGTTGTAGTCTGATACAGACATCATCTAACAATTAAAAAATAATAATTCTTTATCTTTCCTACTTATAGAATTTCAATCGCATCAATACAATGCCGAAAACATGTAAAAAAATTTTTTGTGTATGCGATATCTATATTATATATTATATTAGTTCAATTTTCATCCAACAGATTCGTTGTTGTTGTTATGATGTATACATTAATATTTTCCAGAAACAAAATTCATGTTTGATCGTGTTCATACAAAATAATAAGTCATATTCTCTTATCTATAGTGTTAAATTTCACTTTTTTCATTTTAAACTTTTACTATTGTGAAATTTCATTAATAAAATCAAGGTAAATACAGACATCATCTCGCAATTAAAAAAAATAATTATTTATCTTTTCTACTTATAGAATTTCAATCGCATTACAATACCGAAAACATGTAAATTTTTTTTTTGTTTAGGCGTTATCTATATTACATATTATATGACTTCAATTTTCATTCAATAGATTCGTTGTTGTTGTTATGATCAAATCAAATTTAACTTTATTTTTCAATGTTCTGGATAAAACATTGGTTTTTTCAAGTTGGTGATAAATTCATAGTACACGAACTCGAAAAAACAAGGAAATTAAAAGGAATTAATACGTGAATAAAAAAAAACACAGCAATAATATTCTTAACCCAAAAAAAACATTGTATCACAAGAATAATAAAAGATATTACATTTTTAAGTTGTTTATATTTTCTGTTTTTTTTTATTTGTATAGAAATTAATATAACAATACACATATTTTTTAAAATTTATATTTTTAATAGTGACAATTTTTCACTATTCTTTTTGTGTAGCCAATATGAGATAACCCGATCCCAATCGTTTTTGCATGGAATGCATTGCTTATCCTTTTCCTTATCTGCATTACATTCTGGACACTTCTCGATATGTATACCTTCTCCTTTGGCTGCTACTGTAGTATTCATGGTTTGTAGAATAATATATATATATATATATATATACTAATAAATCAGCTCAGCAGATAAACAGTAATGACAGTAAAATATTTTTAATTTCACATTTTATATGAAAAAATTATTCCACACACTCGCACATTTTCGATTACGATCATTCATTTGATTACGTTTTTTTTTTAATTTTTTGTTTGTGTCGGTGTTATCTCTGTTATATTACTTCAATTTTCATTCAACAGATTTGTTGTTGTTATGATGTGTATAGTAATATTTTATTTTCCAGAAATAAAAATGAAATTACAACAAAAAAACAAATTCATGTTTGATCGTGTTCATACAAAAAAATAATAAGTCATATTCTGTTATCTATAGTGTTAAATTTCACTTTTTTCATTTTAAACTTTTACTATTGTGAAATTTCATTAACAAAAATCAAGGTTGTAGTCTGATACAGACATCATCTCGCAATTAAAAAAATAATTCTTTATCTTTTTCTACTTATAGAATTTCAATCGCATCAATACAATACCGAAAACATTTAAATTTTTTGTGTATGCGATATCTATATTATATATTATATTAGTTCAATTTTCATCCAACAGATTCGTTGTTGTTGTTATGATGAATACATTAATATTTTACAGAAACAAAAATTCATGTTTGATCGTGTTTATACGAAACAACAACGACAAATCATATTATTCAGATATCAATAGTGTTAAATTTCAATTTTTTATCTTTTATTTTTAAAAACCTTTACTACATTTTAAAAGTACAACCCTCATAATACCGCCGCGCCGCACCGAGTTCGTACCTATTTTTTTTATCGATATATTTTTATTATTTTTTAATTTTTGAAATTTTTTTTTTTTAGAATTTTAATACTTTCCCACATCATCAGATTTTTTCCCACAATGCTATGACGTCATAATTCTTGGAAGTGAAATTTGATACTGCGGAAATAAAATATTGAAATTCCATGAAAGTCAATGACCTTGTGTTAATTTCGGGGTCATTAACTTTCATGGAATTTCAATATTTTTATTTCCGCAGTATCAAATTTCACTTTTTTTTTTTTTTTCCCCCACAGGTATCAAATTACAAATTTTTTTTTTTTTCCCACAGGTATCAAATTTCAAGGTGTCAAATTTCAAGGTCAGGTGTCAAATTACAAATTTTCCCATGCCAAAGCGCCACAATACCTACTCTCGAAAAAGTGGCCCAAAATTGAACGTCCAGAATGCGTTTCGTCAGAACAGCAGAACGATGCCCATATGACCGAAATCATTTTCATATATTAATGTCATGTATTGATCTTTCGAATAAGAAAATTACAATTTAATTGTTTGTGTTATTATTTACAATTTCATGTTCTATCGGGCTTAAAAAAACACCCTTTAGTAAGATCCCAGCGGGTAGGCTGGCTCGATCACGTTCTGCGTGCTGATCCTGAACGAATTGTGCAGCGATCTCTGAAAGTAAAACCATACCATACGGTAAGCGCATAGGTCGTTATAGGCAACGATGGCTCGAATTGGCTTCTTTAGATTTTCTAAGACAGTATGAAGACTATGCTCAGGTTCGAAACCGCTGGAGCCATATTGTTGACACATGACCCTAAAAAACTGTTTATTATTATGGCGAGAAACCAGATTTTGATGGAGTTTGTTTAAAACGAAACGCAAATTGAGTCTTTGCCTAATTGTAAATTGTTTAGTAAAAACTTCAAATCTTAAAAACGGATTTGAAATGTTTCATAAATAATATTTTATATTTTGGACTAGTGTAGCAAAAACTTTACTCACATATTTGGGGTCCGCGTGCCTCAGGATAGAAATAAATTTTCATTCGTCAATTTCAAGTATAAATATAAATCTTGCACATATGTTTGACAATTTGCTACTACTTGAATATTCCGATTTTATATACGAACGGATTGGAGTAACAGTCAAGTTTCTTGACATTAATTTTAGATTAATGCGAATCTACTTTCCAGGCCACAACAACACCTGTCAAAAATCAAAAAATTATCATTATTCCTCGTGTCTAGATTGTTTATTATATAACAATGAACGTATAGGTAGTATGTAGGCAAAATGTGATACATATATCGAAAAAAATATATTTTCATTGGATTGTACCTTTTATCACCACACCAAAAATATATCTGGAAAGTATATATTGTTTTTGTCTTACCGAAAAAAAAATTGTTACCAATAGCGACATATTCTTGATTTATAATGATAATACAAATTTGTTTTTAACAAAATGGACATTACAAGGCATTTGAATATTGATTCGATGAATTTTTCTATATTTCTATAAGAGTGTCAACATAACTAATGATAATTTCTTGGAAAAATCCATATCTCACATCACATATAACACGTACATATCATATCAATAACTATTGGTGCATTAAGTTTTTGGGTGAAATAAATTTTGCCTATTCGATTTCTTGATTCCTGGAATAAATTTGTTTTTCTATATATATATATAATTGGTTTTTCAATTTCATACATCAATTGGTGCATCAATTACGAAACAAAGGTTCCAGCAAATATACATTTATATACATAAAATATGTAGATGTTATTATTTCTTAATTTTTAATGATTTCATATGTATAAATAGACGATATATGTTCTATATTATTTCTAGAATATTGATAAAGCAATTCGACTGAATATACAATTTTAATGACCACTTCCATTGGCAACCAACATTTTACACATGTGCCAAGCATGAGCAGCTCTCATGTGGTATATAGGGGGTTATGCTATATTATTAGTAGATCATTTTGTAATGTAACAAGTACATACTGTACCGACACACTGTGCTAGGAAAGATACATTTTTAATATGCGGCGCAGAACAAACGAATCAACCAAATATAGCAGGGTAGATTGTTCATATATGTTTTATTCCAGACAGCAATGTTAAGAAAAAAAGAGAGAACAGTATTTTTTATTTAGCAAGGAGGATAATAAGTTACATATTTGCAAATTAAAATTCAATTAGTACTTATCATGATTTAAAAGCGAACATATCGTAAAATTAATTAAATAAAAATTAAGATCTGATTTTTGCAAATTAATAAATTAAATTATCTATATAGTTAATTTATTTTATTAATTTGGAAAAATCAGATTTAATTTACCAAATTTAAATTTAAGCAAAAAGTCATTTTATCGTGTGTATTAATTAATTGTGTGTGTACCTATATATTTGATAATTTAAAATAAGTAAGTTGGTTTTTTTCCGACCGGTTATGATGGTACCACCGCCCCAGGTTCAACTCAATGTTAGGGAAAGCTTCAATTCTGGCTCATCGAAGAAGTGGCGCAAAAATCGTCGGTCTGAGGCTTATATTTAGGCGCTATACATCAGGTAGAAAAAATGCCATCAAATTACATTGGTAAGATAATGTACATATATAAGTATAGGATAATTACCGCAAAAATCACACTGCGATGTTACAGGTCTGATTATGTATTGCTAATAAATTACACTTTATTAATATAGAAAAGATGCATGCAATGGCAAATCCTGGTGATTTCACTACTTCATTAAAATGCGTAAACATTATTGTTCAAGTGGCCCTTGAAAAAAGAAGGCGAGCAACTCAACCGACCGACAACAACAAGACCTATCATCAACAAGTTATCCAGCAATAGGTGACACGACTGCAAATATTTTTTAATAACCAAAAATTACCACCAATTCGTAAAGAAAGTTTAGCTTATGTGACAGTGGTCAAAGACCGTGTGATATGTGTCAATTTAAAATGAGTCAGTATTTTAAAGCGCTAACATTGTATAATTAATTAAATAAAAATAAATAAATGTATATTTAAAACTAAATAAATAAAAATATAAATGTAATAAATTAAAGTAATAATCATATTATCTTGTTATTGATTGTTTTATATGCCTTATTTTATGCCCCTATTATGGTTATTATCGAACCTAGAAAATACGTCACAAATGTGATTTTAACTTTAAGTGAGATGAGTTTAGAAGTCACCTAGAATGAGTGATTTCATATAGGTTTTTTTCTTTCTGCAAACAAAATGAAGATGGGCGGCAGCAAGAACACGTACATTTGTAATTTTTTTTTGTATATTCAAATATTGGGTTATATTTTAACTAATACCAAATCGCTTAAATTTCAATGTTGCCAACATAACAACAAAATTGATCTAATACGGGGAATTAATCTAGAAAATTGTTCGAATGTGCGTTTCTCCACCTGGAGAAATTCTAATAAATTTGCTCAAAACTAAATTAAGAAAATTTATTAGAATTGCTCAATGTTCAAACATAGATGGCGTGACGAACTGAAAGAATGTCATTAGGCAACACCAAACTACACTCCAAAATGAATGATTGAAAAAACGTTTTTCAGACGTATTAAGGCAACCGATCTATCATAGTCTATCCAGAGGAAGTTCGCATCTATTAATTTAGACATGAGTTTAAAGCAGGGTATTTCAGCTACACCTAATAGATTTCAACCGCTTTCGAGTGGCGCGTCCACATCGAAAGCCACTGTACATGGCAACAATAATACAACAAATGTCATTGTCGACGATAAAATGAATAAAAAAATTCCACCTTTACTCACAAAAATGGGATTTGGTGAAATTCACAGAATTATGGCCAAATTACGTATCAATAGTTACAATCTTGAACGAATACATATATGTAGGTACGAAAGTGTCGTGTAATAATGTGAACGATTATAACGCGGTAACAAATGAATTAAAATTGAGTGACTGTGAATTTTATACGTACGCTCTGATTAATCAAAGATGTGATAGATTTGTATTGTTGGGTCTTCCTGACCTTGAACCAAACATAATAACTAAGGAATTAAAAGTGATTTATAATATTGAAGCGATAAAAATTGTGAAGGTTCTGTCTAAAAAAAACGATCAGGCCGTGAAATAATTTATTTTGTGTCATTTACGAAGGGATTGATTACGTTAAATCAATGATTGTGAAATGGGAAAATTTGATCCCGCCGAACGGACCAATCCAATGCTTAAAGTGTTGAAAGTATGGGCATAGCATAAGCAACTGCAACATGAAAGCGAAATGTAAATTTTGTTCTTATGGCCATAATGGAATGGATTGCCCAGTTGAAAAGGATCCAGCCAATCATAAATGTGCTAATTGTGGAGGTAATCATCGAGCATTTTCGGCCATATGTATAAAACGGGAAGTGTACATGAATATGAAAAACCTAAAGAAGATGGCTCGAGACCGATGTACTATAATCGATAATCAAGAATTCAATCTGGACCCAACGGAGTTTGCCCCATTGCCCCATTGTTCAAAAAGCCAACCCATAAGCGACCAACAAGCGGTTAATACACGATTATTGTACTCAACTGTTTTGAGTTCAACAAACTAATTCACCAATACTCTAAAGTATAAAACTATTTTATAAGTACTCTAAATTATAAAACTATTTAATTCCTAATTATTATATTTATTGAAGGGATAGAGAATTTCAGCAAATTGGTGTGGCTGGCATCTGTAACTAGGTCCGTATGTGTCATATCGTATATGTTCTGATTTTGAATCGAAATATTTAGGAATTTATTTGGATTAAAAAGTTATGTTCAAGGCCCGCACATAAACTTTATATTTTAAATAAATTTGTAATTAAAATTATATTTTACATTTTATGGATTAGTAAAATAATTCGCTTACCACGATGTAGAATTTGAAACCTATTCTATTTTTTAGTAAGCTACAATTTTCATGAATTCATTGAATATTTATTTAAAATAATTGTTTATTAATACTTTCATTTTCAAAAAATGTGTCAAATTTAGTACTTGTAGGATTACATAAAATATCTTAAATGGTAAATGTTTTTAAACAAGTTGCAAATTATGAGAAAAAAAAAATTAAAATAATTTATGGATATTGATTAAATACGGAATTTAAGAACTCCAAATTTATTTATTATTCTAATATATACGTGTATAAGTGTTATAGTTTTAAATTAAATGTAATTTAATTAAAAATTACTGTACTCTGCAAACTTTCTGTTCTAAACCATAATAATTAAATTTATCTCAAAAATTTAAATTGAATCTTGTTATACTCTTATGTTACGAAATAAATATTAAAATCTGGCAATTACTAATTTCATAGATAACATTATAAATTTAAAATGATTAAAATTTTAAAATGTATTTCAATTTATATGTGTATTTAGATTCTTTGTAATACTAATAAATATATCTGTTGTGGAAAGTGTATGTATGTATAGATAGCACTGGTCAATATTCGATTGAAGTTTTTACAAATTTTTTAATAAATTACATATAATTTATAAATAGTAAACATTTAGTAAAAACTTCACAAAGCCTATACATGCGTGTGAAGTTTTTACAAAAATCATGCAAACCTTTTGAAAAAATTTGTAATAATAGAATTGTAATACACTAATTTTTGGACATAAGTCGGTGGTCGTTTGTACTACTAATCTATTTTTGTAAATTTGGCTCATTTAACCAAATACTATGTTAGTTGCCCGTTTACCAACCAATGAATTTTGATAAGAGGGATGCCAAAAAAGAACTTCTGAGAGGTATTCCATTCGGTAATATATGTGCTATAATAATATAATAATAGGCTATTATTGTTATTTGTCAAATTATTACTAATCTTTATTGTAACTCGATGTACTAGTTCTTGCCATAAATTCTTTCAAAAAGGAATTAAACTCAGTGCAATGCAATAATTGTCTTGTATCAGTGCCAATAATTTTCTGTTAAAAATAATACTATTATTCATCTAAAACTTAATCTTAAGAAATAAAATTTCCCAATACCAAATTTTAATCGACCTTTCCGAGCACTCACAAAGTAGAACATACATGGTATTGTATAAGTGGTAGACAATCTTTTGTGTGTATTACTATGAGAGAGCTTCGAAAGTTTGACCAAATTTGGTATCGGAAATATTTTTTCTATGTACTATAATTCAAAAAAAATAAAAGATATTATCGATACCAAATTCTAGTCGAACTTTTGAAGCACTCACATAGTAATACACATAAAAAAAATCTTTAGTCACAGTCAAAGACAATTTTTCGTGTGTTCTACTATGTGAGTGCTTGGCAAGGTTGACTAAAATTTGTTATAAAATTTTGTAAATAAAAATTAAAAAACCAAAAAAAAAGATACCTGTTTTTTAGTCCCATAGTAAAGTACACGGAAAATTATGTTGAATAAGTGCTAGATAATTCACAGTGCAATATTTCATCAAAGTGTTGCTTAAGCTGTTGTCATTAGATCCGAAGATACCGGGTGGATAGGCAGTACGACATATAAAATATTTTTAAAAATCACAAAACTTCTAAATTCCGTGAAAATGTAAGAGCCCCAAAGTCGGGTCATAGTGTGCCCCAGGGTTCGTTTTACTGTAGTGTCCGAATATCAAATTGATTATAAAATTTGAAGAAAAATTATTTATTTACACAAAATGAATGTAATATATTTCCTTTTGGAACAAATTTCGAATTACCTATCCAGTTTTAAATACTTTTGAATAATTGTATACGAAACAAGCTAGAGATGTACATATATACGTACTTATGATTCAGATGTGGTTGATCTCGTGGCATATCAAGTTACATATAATATATATAAAAAAAAATATGCTTTTGTAAATTTTGACATCTTATCACATTCTGAAAATTCTGGAAATCTCGAAATTTAACGTTACCAATTCTAAATTTTAACTCGGTTTTACTTTTGAAACTTCTTAATTTAATTTAAAATTCGAAAAATTTTGAAACTCATTTTCCCGTAGTAAACTTTAGTTTGAGAATTGTTGAATTTTGAAAATTACCACTCGAATTATAAAAAATTATAATAATATTTTGGAGATTTAACAATTTTTCGTGAAATTTTAAAAGTCACCGATAATTTTAAAAAATACCCAAAGTTTTACGTGCCGAAACATGATAAATTTTCAAAAAGTCTTCAAAAAATATTCAAAATAAATTGGAGATTTTCATGATACACTCCCAAATTGTCCCAATTTAAAAAATTTAATAATTCGAATTTTAAATTCTGTTCTCAGAATTGTGTAGTTCGATTATGAAATATCGAATTTTAAAATTTAATCTCGAGAATTTTTAATTTCAAAACAGAGTAAAAATTCAGAAGTTTCCAATTCTGAAATTTGATTTCGTCGGATTTTGAATTTCGTAATTTCAGAATTTGGAAATTAATTTTACAAATCTTAATTAAAATTGGGCGGATTTTACTCCAGCACTAAATGCCACTAATCCACGGTGCAATACCCACATTCCACTAACTAACATTCATTCAACCCATTCATCCCATTCACACAAGTATACCACCTGCGCATTGTATAGCTCCATGTCACCCTGTATAGTGACATGGAAGATGGGTCGGCCCATGAGTTCTACATTCCAACAGAGGGTCATAGATGTTTTCAATTTAATCACCGATCGTAATCAGGAGATGAAAATCCCTTTTTGAATCCCGCCTCTATTGGGATTCGAACCCGGCACCTCCCCCGATCCAAACGTCGCAGCTTTAATCACTGCGCTATTTGCTCGGTAATTTTTCAAAAAATTAAAACATTTTTAGAGATCTACAAATTCCTCGTCACTTAAATCAATAAAATTAGAATAATCTTATATAGAGCGAAACGAATTTTGAAAATTCTAATGCTAATGTGGACAATCCAACATAGTTCGCTATATACATACATATATAAGTAATGTAATCTTGGTAAAAATGTAGCAAGCGGCCTATGTTCCAGTTAAAACTAACTATTTTCGTAATGAGTAGTGTAATTCCAACGTAATGAACGAACAAAACGGTTTAAACCCATCGGGTTTACGGTTTGCCCATCACTATTCTAAATTCTTTCGTATTCTCTTACGATCGCATCTCTCTCATTTCATGTCTTGAGACTTTTAGTTTTTTTTTTTAATATATGTACATACTTTTGTTCATGAAATGTTGGTACATTTTGTTTTTAAATTGTGATGCACAATTATGGTATATAGTCTAGCCTGAAACACAACATTAGATACATATTTATATAATAGACATATACGAGTATATATAGATAGTTAATTTTAGTGCTGTGACTTAATTCGCAGGTACAAAAGGTTGACTGATTTAATAATCCAAATATGTATTAGAATTTACTTAGAATAAGGGGTCGAAAACTATAAAGTACGAATATTGACTCTCTTATATGGGTAAAATCGTCTCTCTTCTTCTTTTTTATTCTTGGTATCGTATTTTACCTTTTTAGTTAGTATTTTTTTTTGTAGTAGTTTATAGTTTTTGGTTTAGTTACACATTATCTGCTAACTGAGGAACAATAATTAACCGTGAATTTATTTTTTATTTTTATTTATTTACCGAGAATTTTTTTAACGTATACACATCTCATGAGACTATGTTTTATGATCAGTTCGATAGAATACTGTGTGTACACTAGTTATTGTTTTACCTATAGACTAAATAATTATTATTGTGATCAAAATTTGAACTAAAATAAAAATGTTTCGTTTACTTGTGATATTTACTATATATTTTTTTCTAAGAAACACAGGTAAGATTATGTGACACCATTTTATTTATTTATTTATATATTAGTAATACTCTATATTATATTATATACCGGTGTATCCATTACACACGGATTTTCCGGGTAAATTGTTTGAATCACTATCACTCAAATAAGCAAAATGTTAGACGAATGGACATACTGTATAGGTTTCTATTATGGTACGGTGATCCAAATATGTTTATTATAATTCCTTTAACATTTTATTTTATTGTGTATGCTACGAGAAGAGTTTTTTTTTTTTGGGTACGGTCACGCCTCAATACCTGTTAGAAAAACAAAATATATATACATATGTGTATACATATGTATATATACATATATATATACTAAATCGGTCTGGCTTGTGTGTATAGTACTCTGTCGTACAATGCTTTTTTGTTATATAGTTCACTGGGTTTTTGCCGACTGAGCCGAATTAATATTTGGCCACCTTTTAGAGGTAGAAAAATCTTGAAACCTTAAAATATTTTTCGACTTTAAATTAATGTACGACGAGTTACTAAATTTTATAGAATTTCATAGTATTTAAAACAAAAAAAAAATTTTTTTTCACAACTAGAGAGCCACCTATATAGGTATGATGCTAAGCTTACCAAAATAGTCTTAATCCTTATTTTCATGAACACTCATTGCAAAATTACTAACGATTTTCGGCTAAGATTAGCCGACAATTTTCTCGAATTTAATAATATTATCAAGTTACAATGAAATTTTCGACGAATAATGGCTGATTTACATTCAATCTTTTTCTCTATTCCATAAAATGGACGTATGAGAAACAAGTACATTCATATGATTTGCATGAAAAAAGAAAGTAGGCATAGCCAAATAGACATTGTCTTTTTCAAGAAAAAAGATGAACGGGTTCGTCTTTTTTTCAATATTTTGTCATTTTTTGTAAAGTTCGCAACCAAATTGTGAATTTTTTTATATAACATAGTTGTCTTTTCCGCACCTATTAATTTTTTCCATTTAGAAGCATATAGCTATCTTCTTTTATTGACATATTTGATTTTTGAATAGAATTGGGAAAAAAGATTAAAGATTGAATGTAAACCAGCCATAATGCTATCCTGATCAAAATATTTTGAGAACCAATAATTTTGAACTTTATCCAAAATCGACGATTTTGATAAACTACTTCGAAACATTTTAATTTAAAATTTCCGTGATTCGAATTTAAATTTACAATCGAATTTTTAAAAAATTCTCTTCTGATTGAACAAAATTTTAAATATAATTCTGAAGTTTACATCGATTAGGGATTTGATAAAATGTAGTGTACATGTGGAGCCAGAAACTAGATTCTGACATTATATGCCTACTTTTTGAGACTTAATAACACAATTATAGTCGAAGTGAGTATCTTGATTGTGGCTGTTTTGAGATCTGGGGCCCTAAGGCAAAGTAGGCAAAGGAAGAAAAAGGTAAACAATAGTAAATTTATAATATTGTTTTCATTTTTCTTCCTTTGCCTACTATAGGAAAACGATATCCGTCTGTTGTATGCAATAGATGACGTCATTGTTGTGGATTTCGATCATTTTTTGACTGAATTGAATCTTGAAACGTTTCACTAATTATTTCCGATATGTTGTGGCGTGGAAGTCAAGAGTGTTTTGATTTTTGGAAGAGATTTTCCAAATTTTCGGTATTATGCCAAGATAGATTTTTCCCTTATTCTCATTTATAAGTTTCGTTAACTAAATGTAATTTTCTCGAATTTATTAAAATGTTCAATTTAAACCAATAATTTTGAAATTTTGATTAAATAATCTAAAAGTTTTTTAAGTTTCGAAACTCAACGAGTTGTAGGAAATAGTCCGAATTCTTGTGACGCCCAAAAGTGAACTTTTTCATCGTGATGTTGACTAACACACCAAATCAATATATAGAAATATTTGTAAGGCAGAACACTTCTGGTCATATCGAGTAAAGTGATCTGTACACAAGTAACTACATATTCAAGTATATCCATTAAACGGAAGATTTTAGACGCGAGACCAAATTATCGTTGAAGTGGATTTTTCGAATTTCCGTGTGGTAAATTGAGATAAGAAATCCAGATGACGTGCTTGTCGTGGATTTCGATTAGTTTGTGACTTGAAGGTTGTGTCCACTGCTAGATAGATTGCGGCCGAATGTTGAATATTTCGTTCCAGAAATCCGTCATCGGTTCCCTACACCCTTCAATTTTGTATCATAGAGAGAATGTGCTAAGAGACGTATGTTAGTAGACTTTACTAATTCAATAATTGTGTAAATGAATTTTGACATTCTTCGGGCCAATAGAAGTTCTTGGCTGTCTTGGGCATTTTAAGTAGTGCAGTCAGGTATGAGTGAATTGGTGGCTGTGAAAGTCAAGAGTGCTCTGATAATTTTTGGAATAGGTTTTGCGGAGAAATTTTGTATGTGAAGGATCGGGTACCCGTTGTCGATAGTGAAATAGATCGGAGTTGGTGTGTTAGCTCATACCATTAATCGAACGATCCCCTGGAGCTAAAATGAAAGCATGAGTAAACGTTCGCTTAAGTCCGACAATTACTTGGATCAATTAGCTTCCGTAGATACTTATTGTTGTGCTATTGGTGGTCAAGGCTAATCGTGAAATTTTATAAAACAAGGCAAAATTGCGAAAGAAACGACAGAATGATCCGCATTCATATCGATCAAAAATAATTATTGGCTGCTCGTTTGACAACAAGCGTGGCTTGGGGAATTTTTGAGCCTGATCGCCAAATGTTTTTTTGGTTTACTGCTCCTCCATTGTCGAGTAATGTAGTAGACATCGGACACACCAACCAAGAATTTTCGCCGAAACCACATATTTGAAGACAACAACATTTTCTGAATTTTGATGACACTCCTTGAATTTTATTTCCAAAAACCTCTAAGATGCTTTTGGTGTATCCAGTGTACATTTAAGCATACGAATATCGGTATAGTGACGTGATCTTCTACAGTCAAAATTGTTTAACAATTTTAAATTAAAGTTTAACATTTTGTACGAATTCACAAATAATTGCTTCAAACATTTCGGAGATCTACTTCAGGTAGAACTGCAGCAAAATTATTTAGGCTCGCACACCTTTGCATTAAGAACATGCTTATACAAATTTTGGCTAAACCTCATATTTGGAGGCAAAAACATTTCAAGAACATTTAGAAATTTATTTCATATTAAAAAAGTTATATCAATGAGCATTGAATTTATTTATATTCATGAGCTTGCTAAAATAATTTTAATTCTCATTTTCTGAGCTCATGACTAACGATAGTTTTGTATTTGAATAAATCAATCATGATTTTTTATCACAAGTCCCACGAGTGTTTTTAATTGGCTCGGATGGATTATATTGTGAAGCAAAAAACCTCGGATGGATTATATTGTGGAATAAATTATAAATTTGAGGATTAATAGACAAAATTTGTCGAATCTTTTTGTGAATCCGATGTTCAATTAAGCATACGAATATCGGTATAGCGCCGTGGTCTTCTACAGTCAAATTAAAATTTAAACTTCAATTCACAAATAATTGCCACACACTTCGGAGATCCACTACTGGTAGAGTGGTTCTTGTAGCTGCAGTAAAATTATTTGGGCTCGTTCTTTTCGTTTGTATATACATGCATACCAAAAAAGAAAATTAAGTTATAAGGGCAAAACTATATACTAAATTACTATATTTTAAATTAGGTAACTTATTATGCCACACATGCCATGTGCTATTCGATCTTTTCAATGTAAGCTTATACAATTCTTATTATCACAACAATTAGATAGTAGAAACTAGTCATCAACAGAGCATAACCAATTTACATTCATCCAAGTGAAAAAATAAAAAAATAAAACATTTCTTAATTACTATCTCATGTTTCGCGCGGATTATATATAAATTTCTTAAACACACCGTTTTTTATTGGAAATAGTGTATAACGGTGAGTCGGCAATTTTAACACGTAATATATTAAATAGATGCGCGAATAGTATATACATCTATATACACTATTTCGCATAAGACATGACATATACTTATAATTTCTTAAGCACACCTAAAAATTGACTTTTAATTGAGGCGAATTTCAAAAAAAAAAAAAAAAAAAAATTTCAAATATAATTACTATTTCCTTTATATACATAATATACATGTATATACACAATACTGTGTGATTAGAGATCTTATAAGATCATTGTAAGACAATCTTTTGTGGTTTTTTTTGTGTATCCCAAACTTAATTTTGTACAATTTCCTTGTCGCGATTTTTTTTTTATATATGCTGTGGTACACATACAAACAAAAAAAACAGCACACACAATATATTTATGCCTCAATAAACCAGAAATCCAATTAATTCCAATCTACAACACCAGCAGCAACAACACAAAATCATAATAATAATAAACTTGAAGAAAAAATATATATAACGTGATTTGTGTTAAGATCGCAAGATCTTCGATTATAATTTTTGTGTATTTCATTCTTATATACTACTAAGTATATGTATACATACTCATATGTATAAAGAATTTTCTTAAAACACAATACGATTTGATTTTGTTTTTTTTTTTGTTAGATTTTGATTGCCTGAAATAAGAAAAATCAAGAAGAAATCATTGCGTGCAGTGCCCTTGTTTAAATTTATATATATACACGTATATTCTGTATAGTGATCTTGAATAAAACCAAATTAAGCAAAAATAAACGAAAAAAAAAATCAGTGACGCGCTGAAATTTTTTTGTTAGCAAGATAGCAACATAATAAATCAGACGTATTATGCATAACTACATAGAGTAAAATGTAACAGGATATAGCCATTAACATAGCATCGCCATGCGTACGCATTTGCAGTATATAAACCATTGGTTCGTATACGGATGGCATCCAGATGGTATACTTGACAAGGTTACTGACCATTTATGTGAAGTTAGTCAAGAAGTTGTAATGCGCTTCAGTATTGGTTGCAGTAATCATGTTTGATGGCAAATTCCTGGATCACTTCATAAATCCATTTAACATTTAGGTCATGTAATTCCTCGTTGATTACAAGTATTCGTTATTGCGCACGTAGAAATTTGTTTGGACAACGTTGAATGATTAAACGATTTGATTGTTTAGTACCGCCCCAGAGCAGATATCTAGCAGATTCAGGTTGTGGAAATTGTACCCCATTGGGAAATGTATGGTAGTTGCTATTTTAGTGCTGACACCCATATGTTACATGGACTGATTTCAGCTCATTCAGCTTTAATTTCTAATTTTTGATCCATTGGCTGATTTTATCAAGTGCCTATTGTAAGTATTCAACTGCGCTTGGCTCTGCTATTCGCTTCATGTCAATGCTATACAGTATCACCAGCAAAACTTCCGATGAAGTTTGTTACCGTTGTTGGTATACCGGAAGTCTAAAGAAGATATAGGAACGGTCCTAGTACGCTACTCTGAGGCACTCCTGGTATAGCTGGGTAAAAGTTAGAGTATGTATCTTCATGTGATACTCTTAATTTTCGTTTGAAGCAGTTGGCCGTAATTTTGTGGCACTAATTTACTTATCTTGTAGATAAGACCCTCATGAGACCCTCAAACTCTATCGAAAGCCTGTGATACTACTAAAAATACGTTTAATGGAGATCTAAAGACTTATATCTTTTAGTAGCTTTCCAAAGAGAATAATTGTTGTCAGCCAAACGAGAAGTTCTATCTCCACTGCGTTTATTTTGTTGTCGCAGGCGTGGAACATTGAGGTCGGTGACATTGTGTTGCTGGCCGATGTTGATCATTTTGTAAATCTTGTCTGCTACTCGCGCCAGTATTTTGAGCGCGAAGAATTAGGGTTGTGTGATTCGAATCAACTCAGGTATTTTTCTGATCCATAGTGATCTTATCTTAGTCAGAAAACGCCCTTATTGCTTGCCAGAGTACAGAAATGGCGCAGGGCGTCAGATCGATTAAATAATTGCCTGGACTGCATGAACTGTAAAAATTGTTTGTTGCTTGGTTGTGCAGTCATCAAATATTTAAATTTTGTAAAACAAACTCTTTTGCGTTCGAAAGTCAGCCTTGGTTACCATCGATCCCTGCCGCGAGATGTATACTTTTCTACGATCATCTAAACGTTTAACTTTTCTTTAGATAAATTATCCAACTTTTCATCAATAATACCTACCTACCACCGTGAACAGGACAATTAGAGCTATCTTCTTCTCGAATCTATCCTCAATGTTGGGTAAATATAGCTATATTACTTATGGCTATACCATCCACAGAGTGCGTTCAACTTTCATTGCATAGTGCTATATAGATTTCTGAAGTAACGACATCTTCAACGAACGTTTCGACTGTGTAGGTCAGATAAATGAAGATCAAAAGTAATGATTTCTTGTCACAGACAACATTGAAGAAGCTAATTATCAGTCTGACAGTCATGCCTGCCGAATGGAAAATCGGTATAGATGGTTTAGTCCACAGAATTCCTAAATTCTTGATTGCTATAGATAAATTGCGAGTAATTCCCGATCGAAATCAAAGTATTTCTTTTCGCATCTGAGAGTTTCTTTGAGAAGAATTCCACGGGCTCCCAAGACTTGTCGTTGTACTATTGCAGAGCTGCTCGGTGGTACTTCAGGTGCGACGAGAATGTACTGATAACCTCTGACGAGATCAAATTTTATATGTGGGCTATCGGGTAGCGATCTGATATCGTAAACAAGTTTAATCGCCGATAGTCTCCGCATGGTCTCCACTCGTATTCTTTCTTCTTGACCATATGTTATGGGCATGATGTTTTGCAAAATCCTAATTTCTTCAGTGCTTTTGGATACTGTTTGTACATCTTTGTGACGCACCGGATCAAGTCTGCGTTGTCTTAACACTGGAAGATGTGCCTTCCGTGACAATGTGATGTAAACCACGTTGTGTCGGACCGGCAGTTTGTAATCCAGCTCTGCTAAGTGGAAACTTCTTAACTATAGAGTGCCATAGCTGGTGCCTATAGAGCCGGTTTTGTAATGGATCGATGTAGGTGTGTCAGCCCAAACCAGTGTGTTATTGAATGATAGCTTAGTCGCTGGTTCAACCCAGCGTTTGTGTTTTACATCGACCAGCAGTCCGAATGCGCGGAGAAAACCGGTGCCAAAGATCGAACGATTCACAGCTGCTAATATGTTAGCATGCGTGCAGGTTGTTTTGAGTTCGATATCTACGTTAAGAAAATTTGTGCCGTAAGTATAAATGGTTGAACCGTTATGGCTGCTGGTAAGACTAGATCGGGATTACGATTGAAAATTACATAACTGTTTTTGTAAATCATTCAAATTTTACGTAGTACCAAATGGACACTGTCGGTATCTATTGTGTGTCGATCCAATACGTCCGAGTCTCTCTTCGACCGAAATACCAATTGAACGGGGACCACGATCGCGCACCTGTGTTCCCTATGTGGCGCCGGAACGGTACATTGACTGTTATTGTTGGCCAGTGTTGATAACTTCGTACATCTCGGATCCTGAAAGATCTGATCATACGCTCAGACAAGTTATTGCCGGCAAGTGTACAGATTTAACGTAGGGCATCACTTCGATAGACTCTAACATCACTTCGATAGACACTTGTGCCTCTTTTTTCACGAACAAAATTGTATTCTATTTCGCAATTTATATTGTGATCATAGCCTACTCGATTCTATTTCTATCAATTCATTCGATAAAATATCACCAATATTTTTATTTTCGATGGCAAGTGAAAATAGGAAAAAGAGATAGTTTGCAAATTTTTTCTAACAGGCTGAGATCGCAATAGACAAAACGTAATTCCAAAACGCAATGGAGCACAATTTTGTTCGTAAAAAAAGAGACACAAATGTCTATCGAAGCGAATCGAAGTGATGTTAGAACATCCCAGCACTGCTATCGCTCAATAGTTGACCTGTCAACAGTTGTTCCAGTTGTCTTGAAGGTGCTAGTCACTCTAGTAGTATTGTCTTAAGTATTTGGTATTGGTTTTCGAAGGGTGGTTTTTGTAGTAGGTCCGAGATAACGGCGCGGGATAAGTCTGTATACATATACGCTATAGCGAGAAGGTTGTCAGAGTATGCATGTATCATTGCTTTTTTGTGTTCATTCCGTGCAGCTCGTGTGTTGGCTTTTTGTGAGTGCTTCTTGTACTAGATTTCTTCAATACTAATTCTTGAACTTCTTGGTTCATGCTGCTGAAGTCAATATTTAAGAAGTGTTAGCGTAAAATGGATAACAATGGAAGCATGTGTACATTTTTTTTTAAATTCTATTGAAGAGTGTCATCATGGGTTATTTCTACAGCTGCGACTTTTTAAGTAAATTTTTGATTATTGCTAAGGTAAGATTGCTAGTCAATTGATGTTATTTAATTCCATCAAAATGCTGGTCTATCACAAATTATCTAACTCTGACTATATGCTGACCATTTTGACCATATAGGGTTCTCTGTTGATCTAATATATTCGCCACTGTGGCCGAATTTCTCAATTAATTTACATTAGACCGACAACGGATGTTGTCCTCCTATCCATATTTTTACTTTGTCTTTGTGAGCATTCTGCCATTCCTGGTTGTCCTCACGATTTACTACTTGTGGCTTATCCAGTACCTCGATTAATTTGTTAATCCTTTTTTAGCTGTTCATTTTATTTCTTTAGCATTATAACTATGTTAGTCTGGTGAAAAAAGTCCCAAACATCGCTCAGGTTTCTCATAGAAGCCGGCATTTTTACATACCGGTGTGTAATCTTCACATAAAATAATAAATTCAATTTTATTCTCTATCTTCTAGTTTCAGCAACATGCTATTTTCCACTACAAATTCACGGCAATTATATTACGGAGCGCGCCAGCGTTTCAATTTCCGCATTTCAAGTATCATCGTGGGGTATCTGCCATGAACATGAAAACGACAACTATTTACTATTAGTAAAATCGCCAATGCAAGACAAAGACTGTTTCAAATGCTATCAATTAAATGTCGTTACAGAAAATATAATTCTTGTATACACCGAGAAAGGTGATAAGGTACGCGATCGAAAATGTTATCCGAGTGCGGAAGAAGCGTGGCGCACATGTCCAACACAAAACGATATTCACAATATACGAAATAATAAGCGATACCATGAAATGGTTTTGTATAAGCTAATTAGTAACGCTAATGATGATACACCGAAAAATCGAGTACCATGCCCGGTTAATGGGCGATATAAAATCAACTATACGCGAAGCGATTCGGAACAAGTTAAATGTGTTAAATCGGAATTGGACACATGCCCATCGAATTCGAATATGAATTTACGTTTCAATGAATGTAACTTAAATTACGAGCATATACAGTACGAATGTTTGGACACATGGCAAGGCGATGATAATATAAAATTTTTAGCCTTACTCGATGTCGGAAACAGTACGCAACTTGGTTTTAAATTTCGATGCGCGACTTATGAAGAGATCGACACTAGCGGTGGCATTAAAATAACAATTGGTAATGGAACATCATGTAGTTGGGCTAAAAATCGTAAACGTACGCGTGGGAATGATCTGGATTTGGACGACATGCCGAAAGAGACGATTGTCATGTATCCGGCCGAGGACCAACCAATTCCATCGAATTTACCAACGTGCTCGTATCCACAAAATTTACTCGGCAAATGGATACATTTTGAGGTTTATAATCAATTGATAGTGTTCCGTGATGCGGCCACACAAAAAACCTATAAAATGGGTTGTGTCGAAAAATTCCGGAAACCGAACCGATATTTGGTGCACAGTCGAGATCAATGTTTGCAAACAAATTTCAAATGTATTTGGATGGAGCAACGGACCCCAAATATTGTTGAATTTCAGGTGAGCATAAAATCGTCGGACCAGTATGATGCCACACTATGTGAAGATGACAGTTTCGACGATAATTGGTCCACGATCGTGCGACTCGATAAGTATCTATTAAAGTCAGCGTGCCCCATTAGCGGTAATTTTTTGGGTATACTACCCGACGAAAAATCATTGTGCGCTAATTTATCATCGGAATGCGTATCAAAGGGGATCATGCATTATAATGTATTCACATGCCAATACGGTGAGGTGTACGACGATCGAAAATATTTATGCATCGGTCAGTGGGAACACGGAAATCTTGTATATACATTTACAAAACGAATCGATATGGGCCGATACGAATGTTTCGTTGGCACAAATATATCAAACAATACAATGTTTATAGCAGAATCGGGTGAAAGTTGTATCAAAGGGATTGATCCGTATACCGAAGGCATGAAGATGGTAAAGACGAATGAATGCCCGGAAATAAATAACATTACTAATATATTAAATGATACGAAAACCGGCACGGATCATTATAATGCGGTGGAAAATTCAACTCCGACATCAATAAATACTAAGGTACGGAATAAAAGTACGCCAACGACGGTTAAAAGTAAATCGGCCAAATTGTTCACGTACCGAAAATTATTTTATGTTAATTTAATATTTGTATACATATTTTTGATTAAATGAATAAAATCGATTGGAAAATTTGTATTTTTCTAAAAAAAAACTTTTGTAAATAAAAAAAAACTAAATTAAAACATGAGATGTCTATTTGTTCGGCAAAACTGCCGGGCTGTTTATTTATTTTTATTTAACGTATCCAAGTTTGATGATAGCTACATTTGGGAAGCATGCTCCTCAAAGTAAGAATTTGATCTATTAAAGGGAATCAAATTTTTTGACGTTTGAAGCTATCGCGGTTTTGCAGCTCCCATATTTACCTACAATTCACAAATAAATTTACATCCCTATTCCCCTAGCCCCGTCATTTCATTCCGACCCCCTATACCTTAAACAGCATAGGACTAGCTTTTACTGACAAAGTGACAAAGCAAGATCTGGGCGTAACCTTGGACAGTAAGCTTTGTTTAGTAGTGAACAGGGCTACTATTTCTATGTACTCATGCATTGGAAAGAGATGGGGCATGAAACTTGACCTGGTAAACATTGGCTTTTCATTGCCGTAGTAAGAGACCTATACTTAGTGTGAGTGTGTGGTGGCCAGCTATTGACACGGTAACTTACAGGAATGGGATCGAGAAGGTGGAAAGAATGGCCGAAAGCTGAAATTGTTTACCTTTTTGATATCAATAACTATTGGTTCTCATAAACTCACCTCACCTGAGGCTCAAGGCTCTCCCAACTCTCTCGCAATTTGTTTGGATTACAAGTTCGATTAATGCCCCTATTATGAATCTCACCTACGCGTCACCGAGTGACGCGACGTCACCGTATTTCAATTTTGGTATTATGATTCTTGCCGGGAGTGAGTCTAACTCACCTACAATTTGGTGGCGAAACTGAGCGAAAAAATATTTTTTGATATTGATATACATAGTATTATTTACGTTAAACAAAATTATTAATGTAATAAATATTAATTGTTGCATTATAATAAATAATATTATTATTGTATGTATTAGACATTTTTTTATTTTTCATAACTGCAAATATACCGAAAATCGCTTGGCGAACAAATTGCAAAACTCGTTGAACAGATGGAGAAAAACCCTGATATTGCCCGTGGAGGAATACTGGATGAGTAATAATAAGATGGTTTGAATTTTCCTTCTAGTTTGCCCAATAGATACGAAAGTTCATCTTCATTTATACGAAAATTTGGCTCGCGCGACTGTAGATGTCACGGTAAGAGGTGAGGTGAGGTGAGAATCATAATATGGCTGTTAATTCGAATCAATTTTACATTCTGCCGTAATTGGGTTTCGAATCCGGTAACTCCCAATTTACACGTCACTTCCTTAACCACTGTGCTATTTGCTCGGTATAGTTCGAGTGATATGCCGAATTTCTAAATCACTAACATTTTTGAATTTCGAATATGGAGGAATGCTCTAAAATTCAAAAACTTATTAACATAATTTTAATCTTCAGAATGGTACACGTGAAATTCGATTTCGAAATTTGTCGAATTTACTTAAGAAATTTCAAAACTGATGTGATTGGTGAATTCCAAGAATTTTTAGTAATTCAAAACCGACTTAAAATTCAGAATTGTAAACGTAAAAAATTGAGTTCGGGTTTGGATTTTCAAAATTAAAATTACAAAAATATCGATTTTTTTTTAACTTGTGATCTACAAATCGCCAAGAGGATTGATTAAACTGATAAAATCAATAAAATTAAAATAATTTATATATTTTCGAAACCGAATTTTGAAAATTTTGGATTTTAGTTAAGTTTTTTAGAAATTATCAAACATCTGAAAAATATTATAAAATTTAATACATTTTACAAAATTTAGATTTTGCAAAAGAATTTTGAAAAATATTGTTAATCAATTTTGAAGTATTTAAAGAGATTTGAGAATTTTCATAATTGAAGTTCGAAAAATTTTCTAAAATTCATGGAGGAATTTTTTAAATTTTGATAATTTATTAATTTCGGCCATTTAGTTACATTTAAAAATGTACTAAAAATGTCAAAATTTTGTTTAAGTTTTTTATAATTCGAATGATATTCCGAAATTGTAAAAATCACCATTAATTTCGCAAGAAAAATCAAAATTCTAAATATATCATAAAATTCTAGTTATCTTTCTTAAAATTTGTGAATTTTGAATATTTGCAAAAACGCTCTAAAGTTAAACAAAATGTTCACTATAAATTGGAGATTTTCATGTGCGTTTAATATACAAATTTCAAAAATTCAATTTTAAATTTTATCTTCAGACTCTTGACGTGATAAAAAAATTCAAAAATTTTCAATTTTAAAAATTTATTAAGAAATTTTAAAGTTTCATAAAATTTGATTTTACATAACCGAGTTAATATTTCGAAATAATATTCAAACTTGTAATAGTCAGATTTGATTTCGAATCACGATTTTAGGTAATTTCATCTCACACCTAATCGTAATTTGAAATTTAAAATTACCACATGTACATTTTTTGAAACTTGCCATGCCACAAGATCAACTATGTCTGAATTTGAATGATTTGATTAAAACTAAAACAATCATTATACACAAAACCAAAATCTCCAAATATTTTCAAATTTAATTCCCTTTTTCTAGAGTTTTTTTTCACCATTTTTCCCATCATCTTACACATTGTATAGCTCCACCGCACCCTGTAGTGACATGAACGATGGTTCGGCTAATGGGTTTGAACCTGGTACTACCTGGTAATAAAATAAAAGTGATTTTGATTTCACCAATACATCATAATTTTAGTGGAATCGAGTTACAGAATGATTACCGTTTTCTTGCCGTTTTTTATTCTATCAATATTTATTGATGGTACCAATCTGGATCCCGTCAGGATAAGGCCGGATCATAGTATGCTTCAGAGATAGTATGCTATTTATTTTAGGGCCGGAATATTAAACTGCTTTATTGATTTTGTTTCTCAAAATTAATCAAATATTTGTTGAACAAATATTTTACATTTATAACGTTTGAATTTGATGTATTTTCTTATGGAAATTTCGTTGATTCTACTACATGGAAATTTGACGTTTACAATTCTGAATTTATACTGGAAATAATACCTCGGGTTTGAAAAACCAAAATTTTTAAAGGGTTTAAATTTATTATTAATTAAATTAAAACAGTTTTAAAGGCCATTACTGGCCCCTTACTAAGTCAACAATTTGGCTCCAGCGGTTTCGATCCCGAGCATGGTCTTCATACTGTCTAAGACAATCTGAAGAGGCCAAGTCGTTCTCTACATCGTGGAGCCATCGTCACCTGCAACGACCTTTGCGCCTACTATATGGCGGCTCTTCTTCAGAGATCGCTGCACAATTCGTTCCGGATCAGCACGCAGAACGTGCCCGAGCCAGCGTACTCGCTGAGATCTTATTTCATGTACAATATCGGGGATCTTCATCAGATCTCTGATCTCGATATTGTACAGAGCTCGGTAGGTACCATCTATTTCGCGTTTTGGGCCGTAAATCACACGCATGACTCTTCTCTGAAATGTTAGGAGCCATCTCTCGTACTCATCCGTCAGCGCCCAACTTTCACATCCAAACATAATAACGGGCCTGATCAACGCTTTGTAAAGCTTCAGCTTCACGGCACTTGATAAGTATTTAGATTTTAGTAGTGGCCTTAGAGGATACAAAGAACGACTGCCAGCACTTTAATATCCTCACCCATACTGTTATCGTGAGTGATAAGAGAACCCAAATATTTGAACCTCCTCACTCCCTCAAACGTGTGGTGGCCACTACTAAAATCTGGTGTGCCATTGTCCCTAAAACCAGAGATCAGGTATTTCGTTTTGGACTCATTGATAAATTTATTAAAACTGGAAAAATTTCGAAATGCTGTTTTGGCATTTACAACTCTGAATTTAAATTCGAAAGATGACCCAAATTTTTAAATTTCTTGATAAAATATGAAAATTTGTAAAATTTCTAGACCGAATTTCACGTATACGATTGTGAATATTCAAAATTTACAAATTTAGAGAAAGTCAACTGGAATTTTGGGATATTTTCCAAATTTTGAATTTTCATTTGAACTTCAGATGATTTTTCAAATTTTGGGATATCACTCAATTATAAAAATGGTTCAAAATCCTAGATTTCCCGTAATTTTTTAAAAGTTATAAATAATTGTTAAAAATTCACCAAAATGTTTTAACATTTATTAAAATTTATAAAACTCCAGAAATTAAAAAAAAAAACTTTCGAACTTCCATTTTAAACATTACAAAACTTCTCAAAATACTTAACTTGTGAGCATTGGAATCTTACAATATTTTTCAAAACAAAGCAGAATCTAAATTTTGGAAAATGTATTAAATGTTCAAAAGAACTTATCAGCCAACAATTTAAATACCAATATTCGAGATGCATTGAGAAGTCAACTCACGACATTGAATTAATTTAAAAAAAAATTCCAAATTTCGTAAAAAATTAAAAAAAATTAAAAAAAAATTAAATTAAATAAAACTATAATTATTTTAGTTTGATTGCTTGAGACGTGGTTGATGTCTTGACGATTTGTAGAACACAAGTTTTAAATTTGATGTTTACAATTCTGGATTGTCACATAATTGCTGAAAACTTAAAATTCTTGAAATTTACCAATTCACAACAGTTTTTTAGAGGAATTTTAGGGTATTTCCCAAATTCGAAATTAAGATGGCACAGTGGCTAAAGCTGTGACGTTTGGATCGGGAGAAACCGGGTTAGAATTCTAATCATAGAGGCAGAGTGGAAATGCTGCTATAATCGAAGCAGTGTGTGTGCTACTAGGTGGTTAGCAGTCTGATACAAGCATTCTGATTAGAGTATGAAATGTAACGTTGAATTTTTAGAAATTTCTAAATCAATTGTTTTGATATTTTCAAAATCTTTATTTATATTCAAGATCTTTATCTATGTAATCGCAAAATTCCTGTCAATGATAGTGTCGCTTTCCACATTATATACAATAGAATACAGTACATATATACATACGTATATATATATTGCTATTTATGTATTCCTCATAAATACAATGGAAATTTTAACCTAGATGTTTATACATATACCTTCGTTTCCCTAAAATCTAAATTTTATGTCGTCGTTTTTGGTTTTTATGTTGTGCGGCTGGGGTGAAATGTTTTAAAGGTGATCTATCCAATTGGAAGAATAATGAAATCACTTGTACATATTATATAAGATTTAATTACCTTAGAATTAAAATACATTTTAATCATATAAATAAATGACATGTAAAAAAGATCATTTTGGTGTCCTTTTTTGTTTCTTGTAATTTAATTACACCAGTTTTTGGGATCTATTCAATTTTCTATTTTTAGTTTTTCTATTTAAAAAAAAAACAAAAAACTATTTAATAGGCATTTTGTCTAAAAATTGATATCCATAACACTTATATATAGTTTAAACAAAAAAAAATGTATTATGATTAGAAAAACAAAAACAAAATGGGGCCATATATGAGATGTACATGTATGTATGTATATATTTATGTACATATGTGGGAAACAACAGAGAAATATTTTTTCCAGGTAACATGAAATTTTTAAAATCAATTTTCCTTTTTTATTTTTTGTGTACATCTCTACCTTTTATGAATTTTTGATTTATAAGTGTCATTTGCATGAAAATTAATTGCCTATGAATAATTTTTCGACAATTATTTTTAAGGTTTTCCGGATTAAAAGACATTAAGGTGCGGGAATGAGTATTTTTATGTGAAATAAATTTAATTTTTGGATTTCAAAAGTTTTTTTTTTGGGGCGTATAATGATACAATTTTCTTTATAAGCCCCAAAAATAAAATGTTCGTACTGTTTGTGTGTGTGTTTGTGTTGCATATTTATGTGTGTGTTATGTGTGTGTTATGGATATATATGGTGGTCTGGTGAGAAGCTGTCTGGGGGAATCAAGTTGGCACTTGTTGCCAGCTCCGTATCTTGCAGCTTCCACAAGTGTGCGTGTTACCTCCCCGTGGTGACCACCGGGCAACTATTACACCATGTGGTGTACTAGGCGAAAACACGGCGCTAAATAACTGGGCCGGGTTAAGGTGTTAATCGTACCGTGCTAATAACCGGCCAGGCTGGGGGCCCTGTCTAAAAACTAGCCCAGTCTCTAACGGTGTATCCGGATACTTGGCGCCCTCCGGATCATGTAGCCTTACCTGTGTATTGCGGATCTCTGCACAGGTGGACCTCCTTTCTCCGCTACTCGTGGGACCTATTATGGAAGATCCAGATAAAAAACAAGAAGAGACCGGTGCTCTTAAAAAACCGGAATCTAGTACTGCGGAGACATCGGCCTTTAGGCCCGGTCTCCAACGTGCAATTAGGGGCATAAGACCAAATGAGGCTGGCCCCTCGAAACCAAAGGGCAAAGGCACGAATGCTGGCCCTCCATCAGTGTCAAACTATCAGACCAGGAAGAGAGCCTGGCGCATGATCTCTAAGATCTGTAACATTCCGTTGGAGCGGAGAACGGATAGAGACAAGGATACGCTTGCGTGGGCAAGACGTATCACTGAGCCAAAGCAGGAGGGTTCCTTTGTGATCTCACAGCCGAAAAGGCAGAGATCTGATGATGAACCGCCTACGGAGGCTAAAAAGAAACGGGTTCCGGACAATGTTACCAGGCCCTTCAACGAGGTGCTAAAGGATCACCTGATCATGGCAGTCGTTGACAGGGCACAAGAAGATGGGAGCATTACGACCCTTAACTGGAGGAAGGTGGAGAAGACCTTAGCCGCCATCTTCCTAAAAATCATGAGGGAGAACCCAGGACCTGCTCCGTCCTGCCGAGACGGAGGGTGGCACCGGGGTCACGTAAAACTGACTGCCTGTGCCGATGAGAGGTCTGTGACCCTCTATAAAAAGGCGATCGGCAGCCTGGGGGAAGTCTGGCCGGGGGCCAAACTAGCAGTGGTGACTAGGGAAGAAATTCCCTGCAGGCCAAGGGCACGAGCCTGGATTCCTGCGGAGCCGGGTGATCCTAGGGAGATCCTGGAAATGTTGAAAATCAGCAATCCGGATCTGCCAACGGCCACCTGGAAGATTGCCAGGTTAGATGAGGTTAAGGCGGAAACAGATCACAGATCGGCCGTCATAATCATTGACAGAGAATCCGTGGGTGCTTTGGCAAAATCTGGAGGCCTGGTCAGCTATGGATTTGGAGCGATTACGCTCAAACTCTATAAGCGCGATGAGGCTGACAGACCTGGGGCAACTGCAGCAGGTTGGGAAGCCACTAGTGGTGTCCCGCCTATTGCCGGTAACCCAGATGTCCAAAGCATCCCGGAAGACGCTCAGGAGATACTATCCCTGGACTCGGAGATATCGAGATCATTGGGACTACGCTGTGTGCTCCTACCGGACGAATCGACGTCAGAAGATTCTGATTCAACAGTGGTGGAGGTATAAGCAATATCTAATGCTTAAGATCCTTCAGATCAACCTCCATCACTCTAAAGCCGCCTCGGCGGCCCTCCTGCTCAAAATGGAATCTGAGTCTATTGATGTTGTTCTGGTTCAGGAACCTTGGGTCAATGATGACCGGGTGCTGGGCCTCAGAACTTCCAAATATAAAATACTACATGCGAAGAATGAAGGTAAAATACGTTCCTGCATTCTCGCTAGAAATAATCTGAATATTTTTATACTACTTAATTACAGCAACGCTGATGTAGTGGTGGCTAGCATCGAGATGGATGGGCAAAATCTCTGGCTAATATCGGCCTACCTACCGTACGAGGAGGAAAACATACCACCAGGTAGGTTGGTTAGTGCAATAATGGAGGCTCAAAAACGAAAAGTAGGAGTCATCATGGGCAGTGATGCTAATGCGCATCACTCAATCTGGGGAAGTACAAATATCAACAGGCGAGGTGAGTTACTCCTTGATTTTATTTTAAGTACTAACCTAAATATATGTAATATCGGGTGCATTTCCTGCTCAAAATGGAATCTGAGTCCATTGATGTTGTTCTGGTTCAGGAACCTTGGGTCAATGATGACCGGGTGCTGGGCCTCAGAACTTCCAAATATAAAATACTACATGCGAAGAATGAAGGTAAGATACGTTCCTGCATTCTCGCTAGAAATAATCTGAATATTTTTATACTACTTAATTACAGCAACGCTGATGTAGTGGTGGCTAGCATCGAGATGGATGGGCAAAATCTCTGGCTAATATCGGCCTACCTACCGTACGAGGAGGAAAACATACCACCAGGTAGGTTGGTTAGTGCAATAATGGAGGCTCAAAAACGAAAAGTAGGAGTCATCATGGGCAGTGATGCTAATGCGCATCACTCAATATGGGGAAGTACAAATATCAACAGGCGAGGTGAGTTACTCCTTGATTTTATTTTAAGTACTAACCTAAATATATGTAATATCGGGTGCAAGCCAACCTTTATTACTAAAAATAGACAAGAAGTGCTGGGATATCACACTTGTCTCGGATTTTATTAAGGAGAGGGTGTTGAACTGGAAAGTGTCCGAAGACCATTCCTTTACTGACCATTGTTATCTCCAATACGAAGTGGATACAAAACCCACTAGCAAACCACCCTTCAGGAATAGGAGGAAAACTGATTGGGATTGTTTCAGAACCATTCTGGGTAACTTATTACCGGTATCGGTTCCAAAACCTCCTGCATCTACACAGGAGCTTGATGCTCTAGAAGCCAAGCTATCTGATGCTTTTAACAAGGCCATGTTAGGTGCATGTCCTATCAGTAGACCCTTGAGTAAATCTCGGCCACCCTGGTGGTCGAAGGAACTCCAAGGTACTCGTATGAAATGCAGGAGACTGTTCAAGAAAGCGAAGAACACAAATGCTACTGCAGACTGGTACTGTTACAAGGAAGTCCTCAAAACCTATAAGTACGAGCTGAGAGCAGCCAAAACGAGGGCTTGGAAACTCTACTGTGGCAATATACAGGAGTCCTCGGAGGCGGCCAGGCAACGCAAAGTACTTTGTTCTAGTCCTTCCATCCCGAGTTATCTACAACGACCGGATGGTTCATGGACTACATGTAGTGAGGAATCCCTGGAGCTATTACTAGAAACGCACTTCCCGGAGTGCTCGGTACTAGCTCCGGAGGGACCCATGATAAATAGGGGTGTAAACTCCGTAAGCCATATAGTAAGCAGGCGGAATATCCTATGGGCAATAAACAGCTTTAAGCCATACAAGTCAGCAGGGCCTGATGGCATTATCCCTGCGGATATCCAGCGAACTATTGACTTAACCCTGCCCTGGCTGGAAGTTATCTTCAAAGGCAGCCTGGAACTCTGTCACATTCCTAGGAAGTGGACTGAAATAAAAGTAATATTTATACCTAAGGCGGGAAAAAGCTCTCACTGCTATCCCAAAGACTTTAGGCCTATAAGCTTATCTTCTTTTTTGTTGAAAACACTGGAAAGACTAATAGAGGCTCACATTAGAGGCTCAATCAAGCCGGGCGAGCTGTCGGAATCTCAACACGCATACCGTAAGGGACGATCGGTGGAAACAGCTCTCCACTCCCTTATTGGCCCGATTGAGAAATCACTTGAATATAAAGAATATTCAATGGTAACCTTCTTGGAAATAGAGGGGGCCCTTAGCAACGTCAGACCGGGGGCAATCACTGGGGCCCTTGCGTGTCTGGGGGTAGACGGGTCACTCAGAGGCTGGATAGATCATATGCTTAGAGGCAGGATCGTGACAGCTTATCTGGGTGGGACGTCTGCCGCCAGATACGTGAGCAGAGATACGTTTATCCCCCCTTCTTTGGAACTTGGTCATAAATGACCTGTTACTAAACCTGGAAGAGCAAGGCTTCAAGGTGGTTGCTTACGCGGATGACGTTGCTATTGCGGTCTTCGGTAAATATCCTAGTACGCTGAGTGAGCGCACGCAGTGCGCGCTTGGCTACCTCTCTGAGTGGGCACGCGGCTGCGGACTGAACGCAAACCCACAGAAAACAGAGCTGGTCCTCTTTACCAGGAAGCACAAGCTTCCTCAGTGTGACCCGCCAACATTAAATGGTACTCGCTTGATCTTTACGGATAGAGCAAAATACCTCGGATTTCTTTTGGATAGCAAGCTAAGCTGGAAACCAAACATCGTAGAGAGAGTAAAGAAAGCTACTATAGCGCTCTACTCCTGCAAAAATGCCATTGGAAAGAGATGGGGTATTGGGCCCCACATAGTACACTGGCTCTACGTTTCAGTGGTCAAACCTATACTGCTGTATGGGGTTGTCGTCTGGTGGCCAGCATTAAAACTTATGGCCAACCTTAAACTATTGATGAAAGTCCAAAGAACGGCCTGCTTGTGTATAAGTGGGGCTCTCAGGAGCACACCTACTCAAGCTCTGGAGATTCTCTTTCATCTTACTCCATTGGATATTGCGGCCGAGCAGCTTGCATCTTGCACAGCCATTCGGCTCAAATCCATATCTATGTGGACCTGTAACAATGCAGGGCACTCGTCTATCCTATGCAACAGGGGTATTCCGGAAGCTACCGACTACGCTATTCCCTTGCCATCTGCTGAGGTGAGATTCCAAACTGAGTTTCCCACCAGAGAGGACTGGGTGAACGAAACGGTTATGGACAATGAGGCGCTAAGCTTCTTCACGGATAGCTCAAAAAGGGATAAAGGGGTTGGCCGCGGGGTATTCTGTGAGGCACGAGGGGTTAACCTCTCTTTTCGTCTTCCCGACTTTTGCAGCGTTTTTCAAGCTGAACTGATCGCGATAATGGAAGTCATGGACTGGTTGAAGTATAATGTAATATCTACGAGGGATATTCGCATTTTTACGGACAGCATGGCTGCTATTAAAACGCTACAATCATACTCCCTGACGTCGAAAGTAGCCCAGAACTGTCTGGCATCTTTAAATGAGATGGCTGATCAGTTCAACATCCGCTTGACGTGGGTGCCAGGGCATTTCAATATCGCAGGGAATGTAAAGGCAGATGAGTTGGCTCGCAAGGCTACAGCACGCCTAATAACCCAAAGCAGGCGGGATACAAAGATACCGCTTGCTTCATGTAAACTGTTGCTTCTGGAAGAAGCTATAAAAGAAACGAACGTCAGATGGTCTAACGCCAGTTTGTGTGTAATAACCAGGCAGATCTGGCCTGGTCTTGACCGGTCTAGATCAGACCAACTGATATCGCTTCGACAACACCATATTGGTATGGTCGTGGGAGCTATAACGGGACATTGTCTCATTGGGATACATGCGCGCAGACTGGGTGTCCCAGCCCACAATTTCTGCCGCAGCTGTGGTGATGAGGAGGAGAAGGAAAATGTGCTCCATCTGCTCTGCACCTATCCTGGTCTAGCGTACAGCAGAACAAAATTTATGGGGACTTCCCCTTTGAACGACCTCACGGATCTTAGTAAGATCGGGATCCGGGACTTTAAACGCTTCTTGGTAAGCTCACGATGGTTCAGCGAGTGAAGAGGAGAAAACTCGAATGTGGTACAGCTACGGACCAATTTTATGTCTATGCTAGTCCTTTAGGACGGCCACCATAACCTAACCTAACCTATGGATATATATTCAAACGAAACAGAAGGACGACAGCATGTCGGATTTTTTATAACTAACACATAACATGAACTCCATCGCCATGTGAGGCCACCTATTAATGATTTCCTTTTACTTACAAGCACCGCTTCTGGTTTTTGACCAGCTATAGTCTTTATTTTCGTTCAGTTTGCTGAGTGAAATCTATTCTGCCTATGTGTAAAACTACAACCAAACAATATTCCTTAGCCAATAATCTGAGTACCGTCTTTCACTATTCAAATGGAATCATATCTCGAGCTGGCGTTCCTAATACGGAGGCCATTATAAGGGTTTATAGCGAGTGCCTGTCGTTTAATCCACTATGTAGTATTTTCACTGCAATGTTTAGCATGCAGAGGAGACAGGCATATCTCATTTCTGCAGATTATTGTTGTACAGCTCAATAAATTACTTCATGTGTTTCTCAACAATTTCAAATGCGGCCCATCTGTATGTATAAGCAGCTTCGGAGCAGTTGCTTTTCTATATCACTTCATTTTTTTATTAATGTATGCAGTACCCCCAAGATAGTCATTCGGGTTATTACATAATTCTAAAAGTATAAGCGATTGTAATATATTTATTCAGTTGTGCTTAATTTTGGGAGCGTGTTGTCAGGCTACATAAATTCCACTATCTCTATCAAACCAGTGCTGGAGAATATATATAGCCGATAGAGACATATTTCCCACACAATTAAAGCTCGATTTGATTAGTTTAAGTTGAGTTGTAACTTTTAAATTAAAGCCGTAAATAACTTAAAATAGAAAATTCATGATTTTATTGAATGTTTAGATATGTTGATAATGTTGGTAACAGAGAATAATATCATATAAGAATATGTGAAGATATACAGATTTGATTAGATTAAAATAAAAATTAGGGCGTTCTTTCGACCAGTGACTATTAGATAAAGTTTGAAATTAGAAAAATATCAAAAAAGGTAATCGTTAAGCTTTATTGAGGATCGATTTGGATTAATATTCAACAATGATTAAACGCCCTAATTTTGTTCTTCCTCTACATAAAAAGAAGTTGATAAAATACAATTAAAATTAAAGTAAATAAATGTTGATAATATTTTTAACTGAGAATATGTAAAGATATACAAATTTGATTAAGATTGGATGAATTTAAAAGTTAGATCGTTTTCAATACGATCAGCGACACATATATAAATATAACTAAAGTTTGAAATTACAAAAATATGAAAACAGAAAATTTTAAATCGTTATGATTATCGATTTGGATTAATCAACGATGATTGAACGTTCTAATTTTTTTTCTTCCACTACATAAAAGGAAGTTGATAAAACATAATTAATATTAAAGTAAATTAATATTGATAGTATTTGTAACTGAGATTATGTCATATGAGAATATGTGAAGATAGACAGATTTGATTGGAGGAAAATTAAAAAGAGGGCGGTTTTTCGACTAGCGACTTTTTACTAAACTATGAAATTAGAAATATATCAAAAGAGGTAAACGTTAACCTTTACTGAGTATCGATTTCAATTAATATTCAACAATGATTAAACGCCCTAATTTTTTTTCTTCCTCTACATTTTATCAACTAAAATACATTTAAAATTAAAGTAAACTAATCTTGAAAGTATTTGTAACTGAGATTTAGTCATATATTGTAGGTAAACAGATTTAATTATGGATGGGTTAAAAAATTAGGGTGTTTTTCACAAACGACCTGCGGCGTATATATAAATATAACTAATGTTTGAAATTAGAAAAATATGAAAACAGATAAATTTTAACCTTTATTGATTATCAATTTGGATTAATATTCAACAATGTTTTAACGCCCTAATTTTCTTCCTCTACATAGAAAGAAATTGACAAAATACAATTAAAATTAAAGTAAATAAATGTTGATTATATTTTTAACTGATAATTATGTCATACTTTGCGACACCCTATAAATAAGTAAATGTATGTATATATGTATATATAGAGTTTAAATATTACATATTATACACAATTTTTTTCTGTTTTTGGCTTTTCCAAAACTACTTTGCCACTCTTGATAAATTTCGGATTGTTTTTCTTTTTTTTTGGATGTTTCATTTTTTGAGTGTTTTATTGAGAACACACAATGAACTCAAAAAAAAAAATATTATGATGAAAAATTATGTGGAAAATTTTTATTGCCACTGTTATTAATATAATGATAATGATGATGTTTTTATTTATTATATTTTGCGATCATCTATAATATATACGTATCTCATATATTATATATACTCACATAGGCACATATACATCTTCTATTTTAGATTTATATATATATATATATATATATATATATATATATATATATATATATATATATATATATATATATATATATATATATATATATATATATATATATATATATATATATATATATATATATATATATATATATATATATATATATATATATATATATATGCTTTAAGTAAGATATCAAGGTGTAATTTACCATTTAAGTATTATATGTACTATTTTTTATATCAATATGTGAATAAACAAATGATTAATGTGATGGATTTTCTGGGTAATTACCATGGTTTTATAACTCTATTTGAGGATGTAATCTGATACCTATATCCAATAAACTAGAATAAGTAGTATACAGGGCCGGTTTAATTGGGTGTGCAATTGCTTTGTCTTACTGCAACCAAATTTTGTTTCTTAGACAAACACAAAATTTAAAAGTTTGTTGGTCAAATTTTTGAACGATATGTAAATCTCTTGTATATTCCCTTTGAAGGTCTCAACTAAGAAGTAATACATCTGGATACTACCAATAATGAAACTCAGAAGGTTAAGTTGCCCAAGATAAATATTTCTTCTTTTTCAAGAGAGTATGCAGAGCTGGTAATCCTTTCTCAACCTGTTCACAACCATAATTGAGTCATCCCAACAACATGAGTCATCCCAACTTTTAGCACTATCCAAAAATTTCACTACTAAAAAGAGTTGCTTTGTAGAACAGCCATCGGTTCATGTTGAGTTGTGATATGGCTGCTAGAAATTCACGCGAGTCAAAATGGACGTTTCGGATTTTTATATATTTAGAGAAGGACATGGAAGTACAATTTACAAAAACTATAGATTTGAAAAAATAATAAAATATTTACACATATTCATTATTTTGCTGAGCTACGATGAGGACCGGATACTAAAGATTTTTCTGGGTTTTTTGTAGTTATTAATTAATTAAATTTAAAGTTCCAAATCAAATATATTCTAATTTTCTTGATTTTAAACCTGTATTTCTCTTTGTAAATCAGAAAATGGAAATGGCTTCAAATTTCTATTAATTTTTAGGCTCTAGATATGCCAAAAATTAAAAGTTCAATTAAAACTTATAAATTCAAATTTTGTGCAAAAGAGTTATATAAAAATGTAACCGAATCAAACATATTTCAATTTTATTGGTTTCCAACTCTTATTTCTCTCTGGCCTCTGCAGGCTGCGAACTTTTACGGGACCGGAAAATGAAAATGATTTCAAATGCATAACAAACGGCGTCTCTGATTTTCTAGGCTCACTAGATATACGAAGGATTTATGACGAATTTGTTAGAAGTTCAACTGAATTCAGTAAATATTCATTTTCTGGTTTTCCAATACGGTCAATACTTCAAATTGCGAAAATGCCCCGATCGTGCTTCTTGTTACAATACACCTGCTAAGAAGTTTTAAATACTAAGTGACAAATATAGTAACATATTTTCTATCTATACCTAATTCAATATTTCTCCAATTTTCTAGTTATAGATATTGAAGAGTCTGCTATTTAAGGGTTGTCTATCAAATGTCTATTACGGATTTTAGATTTATTATCGATGGTTTTGTTTTTTAAATGGAGTTTTGTTATCAAACTATTTGAAAAAGGACTAGAAAGGTCATTGTTATCGGGAACATAATAACATAAATTGCCTATTGGATGCTTCCTGGATTAGTCACACTGTACTTCAAAAACTGGACGACAAATCTCTTATCATTTTGAATTTGCCACTCGGCAGATTAAGTACTCTGGAATCGATAACTTCAACATCTAAGCGATTTGTTAATAGATTATCAGTGTTCAATGTATTAAGATAAAGGTCATTCAATTTTCCAAAGCAGCCAGTGTCAAGTATTGAACTATCCTAATTTTTATATTTGGATTTTGAGGTCGTTACCAGAAATTCGGGTCATAAAGTGTAAACTTCCGAAAAAAAGTTCGACACAAAATACGTCACTTTCATCGTCCGAAGTAACCAAGACTATACATTCGCGAAATACCAGCCATCTAGAACTGTATGTTCTAAAATATAATTATGATTCTAAGTGACAGTTTTCGAAATTTTTATTATATTTGTATACCAAATTTTCAAGGTAGAGAATTGTAGTTTGGCCAGAAAACCTAGAACTGTCTAGTCTAGAATAAACTTATTATATCAAGTGCTGTTATCTTTCTACAATTTTGATAATAAATTTGTGAACTTCCAAATTCATATAAAATTGGTAATTTTAATTTGATACTGGAAGTGACAATGATTGGTGTGCTTCGTGAAGAAATGTGTTGAAGTCTCCATGCCTTAATGCAAACCAGATGAGGAGGCCTTTAAGTAATTTTTAATGGGAATTTCGATTGATTCCGATGAAGACGGAGCCACTCACTTGTCTTATCTTGCTAATTCAGTTGCTGGAATAATTGAGTTTCACGAATACAGTGCCAACAACACCCCCAAGAATCGTGAATTCGAATTTGAGAGGGGAAACCAGTGGGAGCGACACCAGGCGGGTGGAGATACCTCCTCAAGCGACTCCTGATCCGGGGCGTGAGCGGCAGAAGAATCAGGCAGGAACATCCGCTGATGCAGTCTGTGAGGAAGAACACTGGCAGCAGGCTGGCCGCAGAAAGAAGAAGAAGAAAAAGAAGGCACCGGCAAAAGTTCGACGGAAACCACTTCCACCGAACTCGTTAGTGGTCCACAAGGCGCAGGACGAGATGACCTACGCCGCCATAATACAGAAGGTGAAGACAGACCCTGCCCTGAAAGACATCGGGCAGAAAGTGGAAAGAATGAGGAGGACGGCAGGAGGCAACCTGCTGATCATGTTTGCGAGAACAGAAGAGAAGGAGATGGAGACCTACCGGGCAACCATTAGGGAAACTCTCAAGGACGAAGCTACAGTGGAGATGAAGATCCCGGAGTCGGAGATAGAAGTCAGAGACTTGGACGAATGGCGGAGCATGGCAAGATCAAGGTAGGCTGGGGCACAGTCCGCATCCGAGAGAAAGTGTCACCAAGCAGATGCTTCAAGTGCTGGCATTTTGGCCACAAAGCTCTTGAATGCAGAAAGAGAGTAGACCGCAGCAAGACCTGCTTTAAATGTGGCCAAGAAGGCCACAAGGCTACAACGTGCAAGGAGCCACTAAACTGCATCCTCTGCAGGGAGAAGGATCCACAGAGCGACTGTACGCATACAGCCGGGGGATGGAGATGCCCCATCTTCCAAAATGCCAGAAGAGCGGTCCTGAATATCAAAAATGAGAGTACTCCAACTTAATCTCAACCACTGCAGAGCAGCCCAGGACTTGCTCACTCAGCGAGTAAGAGAACTGGGCGTCGACGTAGCTATGCTGTGCGAGCAGTACGGCGACCTGGAAACCCAACCATGGGTCTCAGACAGCACCAAAAAGGCAGCAATATGGGCATGTGGTAGACTGCCCTTCGAACAGCTACCAACTACCCCAACTACATGGTTCATTAGGGCCAAGATAGGAGGGGTGCCCTATATAGCTTCTATGCTCCACCGAGTGCTTCAATTGCAGAGTTCGAGAACTTCCTGGACACCCTAGCAGAGGACGTGAGAAGACATGATCCTGTCGCAATCACTGGAGATTTCAATGCCTGGTCCATTGAATGGGGCAGCCGAGAGACAAACAGAAGAGGGGAAGCTCTACAGGAGGCTTTCTCAACACTAAACCTCATTCTCATGAACGAGGGAACCACGAGTACCTACCGTAAAGGCGCCGCGAACTCCATTATCGACTTGACGTTCATTAGCAGCTCCTTCGCAAAAGGGGGTTGTGAATGGAAGGTTGATGAGGAGTTCACGAATAGTGACCATCAAGCTATAATCTGGGAACTTAACACCAATCCCAGAAGCGGGTGACGTCAAAGAATCGCAAGGAGGCAGCCAGTGGGCTGGAATACCAAATGCTTCGATGCAGATACCTTCAGACTGATGATGAGGGGATCACCAGTGCCTCAGACAACAACTGCTGAGGGCATCACAGAAGAGGTGGCAGCGTCCATGGAGGCAGCCAGCGACGCGTCGATGCCAAGGTGTCTCACCAACAACGGACTGTTGTGAAACCACTGCTGACCACTCCAAAGAATACCATAAAGTAAAGAAAACGCCTGAATGTTAAAATAAAATTATAATTTAAAATCTAAGGCGAAAACAAATTGTTTATAGAGCACAAGAAAGGGTTCTGAAAGTACAACAACTCAGCAATGAGCGTAGTTCACGTAATTTCTTTAAGGGAATTACTGGATTGCACCATACTTTCAGGCCTTCGTCAACCGCCATTCGGGACCGGGATGGAAACCTCTGTGTCAACATCGACGCAGTACTTGACGCATGGAGTGGACACTTTACTGAGCTGCTTGATGTTCATCATGCGTCACAGACTGTTGTTGAGCCACCTCTAAAACAGTCTGCGGAGATTTGCACTGAGGAGCCATCCCATAAGGAATTCACTAAGGCCATGCAGAGAATGAAACGAAACCGCTCACCTGGAGTGGACTGCATTAATTCGGAGCTCTTGATATTCGGAGGGGATACTTTGTGGAACTGTCTTTTCGACCTTATTCGATTAGTATGGCGAACCGAAGTTATGCCTGATGAATGGAAAGTGGCCGCGATATGCCCCATCTTCAAGAAGGGAGACCGCTTGAAGTGTGAGAATTATCGCGGTATAGCTCTCCTTTGCACAGCATACAAGTTACTGTCATACATTCTATTGGATAGAATCACTCCTCTGGCGGAGGGCTTGGTTGGTGACTATCAGGGAGGATTTCGTCCGAATCGATCAGTCACTGATCAGGTCTTTTCGCTGCGGATGATTCTATCTAAATATTATGAGACATCCATCTCCGTTCATCAGGTTTTCCTGGATTTCCGGCAGGCCTACGACTCGATCAATCGAGAGAGTTTGTGGTCTGCCCTGGAATACCTAGGAATGCCAACAAAACTGGTACGACTGTGTAGGATGACAGTGACGCAGTCTCAATGCTGTGTTAAAGTTGAGAACAGGCTATCGACAATTTTTGCAGTTAACTCGGGTGTTCGGCAGGGAGATGCTCTGTCCCCGATACTCTTTAATTTCATGTTGGAGTACATCTTTCGTAAAACTGAAACACCTCAGCGCAACATCTTATATCGCCAGTCCAATCAAGTGCTTGCATATGCAGATGACTTATGCGTGATTGGACTGAATAGCAACGGAGTGAAAGAAATACTTGATCCGCTTGTAGAGTTTTCAGCTTCTGTTGGACTCCAGATCAATGAGTCCAAAACGAAATACCTGATCTCTGGTTTTAGAGACAATGGCACACCAGATTTTAGTAGTGGCCACCACACGTTTGAGGGAGTGAGGAGGTTCAAATATTTGGGCTCTCTTATCACTCACGATAACATTGTGGGTGAGGATATTAAAGTGCGGCTGGCAGCTGGCAGTCGTTCTTTATATCCTCTAAGGCCACTGCTAAAATCTAAACACTTATCAAGTGCCGTGAAGCTGAAGCTTTACAAAGCGTTGATCAGGCCCGTTGTTATGTTTGGATGTGAAAGTTGGGCGCTGACGGATGAGTACGAGAGATGGCTCCTTACATTTGAGAGAAGAATCATGCGTGTGATTTACGGCCCCAAACGCGAAATAGATGGTACATACCGAGCTCTGTACAATTTCGAGATCAGAGATCTGATGAAGATCCCCGATATTGTACATGAAGTTAGATCTCAGCGAGTACGCTGGCTCGGTCACGTTCTGCGTGCTGATCCGGAACGAATTGTGCAGCGATCTCTGAAAGGAGAGCCACCATATGGTAGGCGCAGAGGTCGTTGCAGGCGACGATGGCTCCACGATGTAGAGAACGACTTGGCCTCTTCAGATTGTCTAAGACAGTATGAAGACCAAGCTCAGGATCGAAACCGTTGGAGCCAGATTGTTGATTCAGTAAGGGGCCAGTAATGGCCTTTAACACTGTTATTATTATTATAGAGCACAAAATTTCAAAAACGAGCACACATTTTATTGTAATAACCTAAATAATAATAATTGAATATAAAATTGCAAAACGCAATTTGGCAATTATTAATTAGTATTAAAACATTAATGTGTGTCAAATTGTGAAAAATTAATATGTGTCAAATTGTGAAAAACAAAATAAGTCAATAATAACAATTTGACATAGAATATTTAGTATATATAGTTGAAGAATAATTAAGGTAAAAATATATTAAAAGTCAGTTGTAGTTGAAGATAATAATATTAAAGTCAGTTGTAGTTAAACATAATACAGTCGCAGTCAAAGTCTAAGTCAAGTCATTAAGTAGTAAATAAATAAAGAAAAACCTAAAATTTAAATACTCAGTGTTATAAATTAAAATCGAGAATATTCATCATTCATCAATCAAGTAAGTATAACTATAACACAAATTATTATTGATACTGTCATAGCCCCCATCCGTGGTAAGCGAGTATCAATAATTAAATCATCCTACTAACATACACGGCACCGTTCTTTACGACATTGGTGAACGAAGAGCGTTTCAGCGCTCAACTTCCCTAGTGGCAGGTGTCGATAAAGAACTGACTGATAACTAACATTCAATTACATTTCTCCTGAATATTTGGATTAGTCCAAATATTCCAGCTTAATAACAGTATAACACGACATTACCAATATCCCACACATATAGACATTAACACATTTAGACTCCACACTTCCATACCCCTCAAGTATAAATAATAAAACCATTTATTCAATATTTATATATTAGAACATTCCCTCTAATATAACATTTGGAATGCTCTAAGATATAACATTGGCGCTGCCGCAAACTTTCCACTCCGGGTCACACAATTATCAGTATCAAATACGCAAACTTTCCACTCCGGGTCACATAATTATTAGTATTATATACGCAAACTTTCCACTTCGGGTAACACAATAATCAGTAAAATATTATTGTAATAACTAAATAGTCAGTATTATACGCAAATTTCCAACTCCGGGTAACCGAATAGTCAGTATTACGAAAACGTTTCACTCTGGATATCAAAATTCTTCACCATTTAACAATTCCAACCTATCGCGACATACAAATTAAGAAAAACATGGCACAAATTCAAGAGTCAGTTGAAAGACGAGTTCCTCTCTTTTACGGTCAACCAGACGTTGATGCCAGCGAAGTAAATTTTTTCATGGATGCGTGCAAACGTATCGAAAAATTATACGCTGACAAACCGGACAGTTTGGCTACCGCACTAGAAGAAACAATATTTAGACTACGAGGAAGAGCATACGAAATATTCCGTGACATTGAGGTTAAGACCTTTAAAGAATTTTATAGCACCTTAACACGAAAATTTCTGCCTACCTACACAGTCGAAATATTATCAAATAGACTCAGCAATGCCAAACAAAACAAATTTGAAAGTTGCGGAGATTTTGGAAGCCGCGTCCAAAGCTACGCATTGGATTATGAAGCAGGCGTTCAAATCAAATATGGAGAAAATAATTCACTCCCAAAACCCTTATTAGCTACATTGGAACAAGAAGCTTTTGTTCGTGGTTTACAAAATGTTGCTATAAAAACACATCTAACGATGTTAGCAGACAAGCCTCTTAAGGAACTGATAGAAATGGCTGGCCGAATTGAAAGACAACTTGGTTACAGCAAAGTATACCCAACACCACAAGTAGCCGATCAGGAAATGGAGCAAACTAGATGTCAATTATGTGAAAGAATAGGACACAAGGCTAGAGAATGCCACTCCAATATAAGAAATGCAACCCTCAGAGAACATTATCATCCTCTAAGCTTCTGCAGGTATTGCAAGAGAACCGGTCATACACTGGAAAACTGTAACACCAAAAGAACAAATGATGTAAGGAGAAGGGAATTTCCAACACGCCTAAATAACTTCACCACTCAACCTGCACAGAATATCATTCCAGGCAACAACAGAAACTACAATTGTTATCCAAATAAGTACCCGAACCAACCAAACAATATGTACCTTAATCAACGAACAAACGTGCCTGACACCCAAAGATTCAATACTTACCCAATCAAACAAAACTACAACAGACCCAACTTTCAGCACACAAACCATATCCAACCAATCAGAAACCAACAAGTATCCCCAACTCGAAGACAAATCGAAACTTCACCTCCACGAAATCATCCAAACTACCTTTATAAACATCAACAAAACTTCCAGAAAAAACTAAATCCAAACATAAACGAACTGACCAATGACTTAGGGAATATATCAATAAATTACATACAAGAGATGACTGATGAATCACAATATCCACAGGGAAACGAGCAGGGACTCGTCGAACAACAGGAAACTTAGCTGTAGTCCAGACGAGTCCAGTCCTCATCAATTACCCTGACCAACCGCATTTCCAACATGACATCCCTAATATCAACAATACTATCCAGTCCAACCATTTTACGAATCTGATAAATCTTAATACAAACGAATCGAATAATAATATTAATCAACCGAGAACCTCCTCGGATAATTTTAATAAATCGAGAACCTCCTCGAATATCAATCAATCGAGAACCTCCTCGAGCATCAATAATAATCAATCGAGAACCTCCTCGAATAGTAATTTAAGTCTTCAATCGAGAACCTCCTCGAATATCAATAATAATCAATCGAGAACCTCCTCGAATATCAATAATAATCAACCGAGAACCTCCTCGGATAATTTTAATAGATCGAGAACCTCCTCGAATATCAATAATAATCAACCGAGAACCTCCTCGGATAATTTTAATCAATCGGGAACCTCCTCGAATATCAATAATAATCAACCGAGAACCTCCTCGGATAATTTTAATCAATCGAGAACCTCCTCGGATAATTTTAATCAATCGAAAACCTCCTCGGATAATTTTAATCAAACGAGAACCTCCTCGAATAGTAGTTTAAGTCTTCCATCGAGTTCCGTCTCGATTAACAAAACAAGTAGTCCGTCAGATAACGAACAGAACAACCCATATAAAACTCCAAATAAATCAAATCCTATCTCGAAAAGTAGTTCTGTAGCTCAAGACAGACCACTGGTACAAAATCCAATTGCACCGAATAATGATGATTGGCCACCAAAAGGATCATTTGTCACGATAGCACAGGTCCATAACGTAGTAACCCAAGAAAATCCTCCTTCCCTCAATTTCAAAATAAATCTAGTTTCTAATCATAAGTTCTCTCATGATGTCGTAAGTCTAAAATTAGGAGCATCAAAGGAAAGTACTATACAATTCTTCATTGACTCCGGTGCTGCAGTGTCGTTAATAAAGGAAAGATTCATCGACGATATGAATCTGGTCGACAAAGCAAATAGAGCCAAGTTAACAGGAATAGGCGGAAAGGCCACTGTAAGTTTTGGTAGCGTGTACACACACCTCGACATCACTCCTAAACTCAAAATATTTCAAAATTTCCATGTAGTAGGAAATGATTTCCCAATCAACCAAGATGGCATTTGGAAGAGATTTCTTAAGCAACAACAAAATTGATATACTTTACAGTTCAAATCAACTAGCAATCCAAGGAAATATAATTAATTTCTCTAGCGACCCATCAGTAATACATCTTCCTGCACGGAAAGAAATAACCGTACAAATTACAACTCCCACAAATAACGAATATTTATGTCATTCGCAAGAAATAACCCATGGAGTATTCTCAGGTAATTGTCTCATAAAACCCAACCAATATAAAGCCCAGATTAGCATAGTCAATTGCAACCCATCAGAAGCCATAATCAAGAATTTCAAACCAATACTCTCACCCTTAGATAATTTCGACATACTTCAAATCAATCCAAGTCAAGTCCCAGTAACAGGAATCATAAATAGAGAAGATACAATTTTAGGACAAATTATCCCAACGTTAGATAAGAATCTAAACATTGAAGAATCAACCACATTACTAGAACTGATTAGCGAATATTCTGATATATTCTACATAGAAGGTGATAAATTATCCAGTGTCCCAGGTGTGAGCCATCAGGTGCACCTTCATTCAGACACATCTGTAACAATTGGATTGTTAAAAATTCTTTGATCACAATGTTGCATCGGGGTGAATTTATTTACGCACTGTAATTGCAGCACACAATGAATTTGCAAATTTATATATACTTCGTTCTTAAAAAAAACCGCGTTATATTTTCGAACGGTCGGATATGCTTATACATAATGTGTATTGTATATGTATATGTCTATAAAAATTAAATAAATAAAAATCGTACGATCACATCGTGAAAATTCGAGACTGGTTCCATTTCCGGTTTGTTACCAATAATTTGTTTTGATGGTGTGGGTTCATGATAGGTAATTATGTTTATTCTTAATTAATTGTGATTTGACTGGCAACTTGTTCACTTAAAAATTCAAGTGCTAAATTTATTAAAATTGTGCTGTGGCTAAATAATAAGAAAATAAAATAGCAAACCTGAAGCTCAACTTAATTAAAATTAAAAAACCAAGGTATAGCTAAGTTTAAATAATTCTTTTTATAATTTCTTATCATGAGCTCATCATCCATATTAATTTGTGATTTTTTTTGTGCAATTTTTTTGGTGATTTATAGGAGAACCCGCGGATTGTAAGCCGATAGCCACTCGCACGGATAACTGTGAATAAAACAAAAAAACTGTAAGTGTTAAATCCGTTAATAAAATATATATTCATTCGCATGGTTCAGCGAATTCAAAAAAATAAAAGCGCGGTTCTCCTTGGTCGAAACTTCGGAATTTTTCCGGTTTCCTATATAAATTATATTCAACACGAAAAATGCGCAAATGGAATCAGCCAAATTTATTTTGTTTGCAACTTTGGGAATATCCAATTTTTGAATTATTGTATTAAGATGTAGCATATTAAAATTTAACAAGTATTCGTTTTACAATTACGTTATTATTAAGTTATTGTTTAAGACAAATAATTACAAATTTATTAATTATATTAAATAATTACAGTACATATGGTTAAATTAGGTGCGTACGCATATACTATAGTATAGCAATTTCATATATTTAATATATACTACAACGATTAAGTATGATGGTTATGTTAACATATATTTAAATAAAATTTAATTAGTTAGAATAAGAAAATTTATATTGATTGCATGTTATTTATTATAAAAATTAATTTAATATTTATATATACGAATTATATACATATACATATATGTGTCATAGTGTTTCTGCTTGAACGATAAATATTTACTATTTTTCTAGAATTTTTAATTTTTTTTTGTTAAATAAATTGTGTGCAGACGGTTTTCCACAATAAAATGTTAATGTGTTTTGTTTTTCCGTAAAAAGAAAATATTGTGATCATGGGAATAAAACAACCTAGCTTGTGTTTAAGTTTGTTACAGTGACGCAATAAAAAAATGTATTGCTAATTGAGTGAAAATGTGATGATTTAGGTTGCCACGCTCCATATTTTAGAAATGGGATTACACTTGCAAATCAAGTGTAATATATTTTTTTGGTTAGGGAGGGTCAAGTTAGGTGAACACCAACATCTGAACACCATAAACTGGAATATTCCAAAAGCCATTAAACATGTGTGATATACAGTGATATACAGTGAGTAATATGTACCAACATTTTTATTTTTATTTATTAGTCTGCGATAGGCCGTTAGAGGTCTATTGTTGAATCGTCCGCTGACCTATAGCTGTACAAGTGATATATAATTTGTGTCTTCAATTTAGCAGCATTTTCTAGCTCCAAAGTGGATGGTGGAAAGATCCCCCCCATCTGATTGTCACCTAGCCAGGCAATGTGCTGCTCCACCGATGCAATCCACTTGGAGATCTGTTAACGATGCATTGACATGGTCTGTATAAGGGTTTAACATAGATTTTGTTACGCCCAACTGCACACAACTGCCAGCACATCGTTACAGTGGCGCCCAAATTATTTGGCAAACGCAGTTAAACGTTACTTGTTTTCTAGGTCAATTATACATAAACACATAGAACTTAGTTGTTTTTTTTTTTTTCAGTCAAGGTTGCCTAAGGAAAATTTCAAATGGTAGATATTTATCATGTTATGCTTTATTTGATCTTGATTTTCATATCCACCTAAGGGTGTTTTGAGTTGAATTTCTAGGTAGATCAACAATTGCATAAAAGTTTTGTGATAGTTCGCTATTTCCTTTATTTTAAAGTTTGGTTGGTTAAATCCACCGTTGATTGTAGCGACATTCAGTATCACGTTTTGTTTTTAGATTCCGTATTATTTCGAATACTATATGGTCTCGTTCCGTTAATTATCACCAATTGGTTTTTGAATATTAATGATAAGAATGAAGCCATATGTATTATTCTATTACTGTATCGTTGTCACTTGAGCATGAGTCTTCCGCGAGTATGCGTTAATGCTTTTGCATTTATTGAGTACCTTATTTTCTCGGACAACATTTTTTTTTTATATAGTATTTCCTTAGTGCATAACTGATTATATAATTTTTTTTGTTTATAAGCAGTATCAAAACATATTAATCTCAGAGTATCACTTAGTTTTTGTTTGGAATGTCCAGTTAATTTTAAATATGGAAGCAAGTGGGGCTTAAATCGTCATTATTAATGATATTATATATTTAAACGTATAGAATTAAATTTTTTTTGATTATTTTTGATAATTATATATTTACTTACGTATACAATTTGTAAGATTTATTTATTTTACTTGAATTTGTTTTGTCGTATTTCTATTGAGTGACTTTTGTATGGTAATTCTTGTGTGGTAACCATGGAGGTACAGTATTTAGATTGTGATGAGCTCTTAATTGAATGCCAAATAAGAAACATTGAAGGCCCAATTATTCAAAAGATAGTCTTGTTAGAAACCGCCTTGGAACAAGAAGTTAATGAGCAAAGGGATCTCCCGAAAGAACCACATCGGCAAGCGATCCGAAACCCGAAACGAGAAGTTATCTTCTGTGCGGGAAAACTTCGAAAAGTGCAGAATGAATTGGAGAATTTGATGCAAGCAAATATTACCGTGGCTACAGAGAAACTAGCCGAAATATCAACGACAGTGATTCACACTAAAAATCGACTTCAAAGAATCAGCTGCTCTAAGTCAGCAGTAGCATCTGCTGGAAAGGTATTGATATCGTGCAACAAACTTCTAGAGTGTATTAGTGAACTCAGAAGTAAACAAACTACCATGTCAGAAACAGAAAAATCTCTTAAAGAAATTATTATTCCTGAGTTTGGTGAGGATGAGTTCGATCAGGAAATAAGTAACCACAATCGAGAGCAGAATAATCAGGAGACTGCAGATATTATAAATAATGAAACAGAACCAGGACCTTCAAATTATGTTGTGAGTAATGTTCCAATTACTTCCATAAACAAAGATCAACTAAATTCATTGGCCGAAGTATTACTAAAGAAGCTAGGAGTTACTTCCGTAGTAGAAACTCATAACCAGGATGTTATGGGACTATTAACACCTAACGAGAATGCACCATTTCATTCTTCTACTATAATTGAGTCAACGACACCAATAGTAACACTACCAGATTTCAATCCACTAATACCACCACCGGATCAGAATCCCGTTCAAAAATATAGTGTTCTTTCTAAAGCCAATGCTGAGACGGATAAACGGAATAAAATTCAGAATGTGAAGAAAGACCGTCTTGAAATCCACAAATGGAATATATTTTTCGCTGGAGAACCTGGAGGGATCCCCATTGAGCGTTTTCTTTATAGAGTGGAGAGTATGGCCGCTTCAAATGGTCTAAGTGCAGAATGCTTGACTAGTAATATGAGCGTTTTACTTAAAGGAAAAGCAATGGAATGGTACTGGTTGTACAGAGAACGAAATAGAAATGTGGGATGGGACCAATTACGCCAAAGCATGATTCATCGTTTCCAGGATAGGCGTACGGATGAAGACATCAAACAAGCCCTAGAACGCCGGAAACAAAAATTCAAGGAACCTTTCTTGGATTTCTATAACGATATTCTATCTTTAACATTACCGTTGCAACATCCAATGTCCGATACAGAGATTGTGAGTCTGTTGATACGAAACATGAGAGCCGGACTTCAAGCCACCTTTGCTGGTCAAAATTTCCCAGATATTGCTACACTTGTTAATCGTTCCATAGCTGTGGAGGATACATGGTCACGAATAGGATGGACTCCAGAAATAGTATATCAAGCTAGACGCCAAGTTAATGAAATCGGAATGGTCGGTGGTGTGAATGACGTGACCTCATATCAAAATAGTATCCCTGAGGCATCCAGAGAATGTGAATCTGTATCCGCTGTATCCTGGTCCAAAGATGCGACGCCTGTTATGAGCAACCAAGCTGTGTTCAATAGAATTATATGTTGGAATTGTGGGCATGCTGGCCACTTTTTCAAAGATTGTTCAATTCCGATAGCACACAAGTTCTGCTTTGGTTGTGGGGAAAAAAATACGGTTAAAATTCACTGCAAGGCGTGTCAAAATGCAAAATTTGTGGGAAACTCCCAACGGGGTTTCAGAAATGCAGGAAGTCTGAGACCCCAATATCACAGAACAATAACTCCCAATGTGAGCGTAGAGGAAGCAGCAACCAATACAGATCCAGAGTTGTACAGGATAATGAAGAGAGATGGATAAAAGATGATGTCTATGCACCAACATTAGTAACTATAACACAATCCACACAAACATGTAACAATTCTTCACATCTAAATCGTTCGCTTAAATACTTCAAAATTCGGAGAGAAATAAAAAGAATAATTGCTGAATCAGTTATTTCAAAGGCAGATGATTCGAGACCCTATGCTAACATTTTGATAAATGGAATACCTTATAAAGGATTATTAGATAGCGGAGCAAGCATTTCGGTATTAGGACGTGGTGCAGAACAATTTCTCGAAGAAAGGCAACTAAAAATGTACAGCTTACCGTCGTCATTATCAACCGCTAGCGGAGAACAACAACAAATCCTTGGACACGTCATAGTCGATATTTCGTATGGTGGAAAAACCAGGAGAATGCGACTACATATTGCTCCAAACCTCACGCAGTCACTTTACTTAGGGATTGATTTCTGGGATTTGTTTGGTTTAGTACCCTTGATAGTTAACGAACTTGATAACACATATATCAAGCCCGAGGAAAGCCCAGATGAAAATAAGCACATCTTATCTGTTAACCAACAAATTATTTTAAACCAAGTTGTTAGTATGTTTCCTTCAAGTGAGAAATTGGGGCTCGGAAAAACACATTTACTATCACATAAAATTGATGTAGGACAAGCCGCTCCGATCAAACAGCGGCATTATCCCGTTTCGCCTAAGAAACAGGAAGAAATATATAAGGAGTTAGATCGAATGTTGTCGATGGGTGTTATTGAGGAGAGTATCAGTTCGTGGTCATCCCCATTGGCAGTAGTGACGAGAGCGAATGGGAAGATTCGTCTATGTCTGGATGCGAGACAGGTGAATTCGGTCACGGTGAAGGACGCTTATCCGTTGCCGATAATTGAGGGGTTGCTGGGTCGATTAGATAAAACTCGCTACATTAGTTCGATTGACCTAAAAGACGCCTTTTGGCAAATACCCCTTGATCCATCGTCAAGGGATAAGACTGCCTTCACAGTGCCGGGTCGTCCACTCTACCAGTTTGCCGTCATGCCGTTTGGTCTGTGCAATGCACCCCAAACAATGTGTCGGCTTATGCATAAGGTTATACCTCATCGTTTGCATGATCGAGTGTTCGTGTACCTGGACGATTTACTAGTTGTTGCAGAAACGTTTGATGAACACGTATCACTTTTGTCGGAAGTGGCTAGATTATTAAGAGCTGCAAATCTAACCATAAATGTCGAAAAAAGTAAATTTGTCTTGAAGGAGACGAAATACCTCGGTTATGTGATCGGTGAGGGATGCCTCAGAGTGGACCCTGGAAAGGTTCGAGCCATAGACGAATATCCGGTTCCAAAAACAGTTAAGCAAATACGAAGGTTCCTGGGAATGACGGGCTGGTACCGCCGCTTCATACCAAATTATTCAGGCATTGCAGCACCAATTACCGACTTGTTAAAAAAGGGATCAAAGCTAACATGGAATGATTGTGCTCAGGATGCATTTGAAAAACTAAAAGGAACTTTAGTCTCCGCGCCAATATTGATAAATCCGGATTTTTCCAAACCTTTTTATATACAATGCGATGCGTCTACAACAGGAATTGGAAGCGTCTTATTCCAGAAGAATAATGATGACGAAGAGCATCCAATAGCGTTTATGTCGCACAAACTAAATAAAGCTCAGAAGAATTACAGTGTAACAGAGTTGGAGTGTCTGGCGGCGGTGATGAGCGTAAAAAGATTTAGACCCTATATTGAGGGATATACTTTTACAATCATTACCGACCATTCTAGTTTACGTTGGCTAATGGATCAGAAAGAACTGACTGGACGATTGGCAAGATGGTCAATACAACTACAAGCGTATGATTTTACAATAGAATACCGGAAGGGATCGTTGAATGTTGTTCCGGACAGCTTATCGCGAGTGAATGTAGAAGCAATTGATCAACCGGGTGATGGAGTTCTCTATCTAGATTTAGGTTCAGATGCTTTTAATGACTCTGAGTATTTAAATAGAATAAAATCAATTCAAGAAAACAAATTAACTCCACATACTAGCAAAGTTGTAAATGGAAAAATCTACGTTCAGATAGGACAAGAATCCGAAACGGATATACCAGCCTGGAAGCTTGTAGTGCCCGAATCGCTAACAAATTCGCTTATCGAACGAGCTCATAACCCTCCATCAGCCGCACATCAAGGGATTGCAAAAACAATCGAACTGCTTAAGCGTTACTACTTTTGGCCTGACATGGTTCCCCAAATTAAGCATTTCATTAACAATTGTGGTATATGTAAATGTAGCAAAGCTGTAAACTACTCAACTACACCCGAAATGGGAAAACAAATTGAGGTTATACGACCTTTTCAGAGACTATTTATAGACTTTCTCGGTCCCTATCCAAGAACCAAGAATGGATATACACATTTATTTATTGTCCTGGATCAATATAGCCGTTTTCCTCTTTTATATGCCTTTCGATCGGCGTCTGCTTGTAAGGTAGTTGAGTGCATGGAAAATAAAATATTCCACCTATTCGGAGTACCGGAAGCTATACTCTCAGATAATGGGACACAGTTCAAATCACTCTTGTTTGAGAATTTAATAAACAAATATGGAATAAGGCACGAGTTCACACCAAAATATTCTCCCCAGGCGAACGCTTCAGAGAGAGTGAATAGATCTATATTATCGGCAGTAAGATCTTACATCAAAGACGACCATCAAATGTGGGACATGCATTTAGACGAAATTGCAGGAGCCCTTCGAAATACGGTACATTCGGCAACCGGCTTCTCACCACACTACCTAGTTTTCGGGCAGCACAAAATTTACCATGGATCAACGTATTCACTTTTGAGGGACCTCAACTGTCTTGGCGATAACCATAGGTATGTTATGAACAATGCCGATCGGTTGTCCTTAGTTCAACAGGTTGTGCTGAGCCATTTAAAAAAAGCACATGAGCAAAACAAATCAAGATACAACCTTCGAGCAAGACCAAGGACTTTTAATCCAGGACAAAACGTTTTTATCCGAAACTTCGTCCAGAGCAACGCTTCGAAACAATTCTCAGGAAAATTAGCGCAGAAGTTCATCCCTGCTACAATAGAAAGAAAAATTGGGAATGTTTCTTATGAGGTTATCAACGCATCTGGAAAGTCACTAGGAATATACCATGCGAAAGACATTCGATAGGTTTGAAACAATTCATATTTGTGGATCAAATTTGATCGCCAGAATCTATATAGGTTTAGTTCGATAGCTTAAATTTTGATTTCAAAACAAATACTATGCCCGGCGTTGAGACTCATCTCATGGGTGCGGGTCTTCCCCACGAGTGTAACAATTGGATTGTTAAAAATTCTTTGATCACAATGTTGCATCGGGGTGAATTTATTTACGCACTGTAATTGCAGCACACAATGAATTTGCAAATTTATATATACTTCGTTCTTAAAAAAAACCGCGTTATATTTTCGAACGGTCGGATATGCTTATACATAATGTGTATTGTATATGTATATGTCTATAAAAATTAAATAAATAAAAATCGTACGATCACATCGTGAAAATTCGAGACTGGTTCCATTTCCGGTTTGTTACCAATAATTTGTTTTGATGGTGTGGGTTCATGATAGGTAATTATGTTTATTCTTAATTAATTGTGATTTGACTGGCAACTTGTTCACTTAAAAATTCAAGTGCTAAATTTATTAAAATTGTGCTGTGGCTAAATAATAAGAAAATAAAATAGCAAACCTGAAGCTCAACTTAATTAAAATTAAAAAACCAAGGTATAGCTAAGTTTAAATAATTCTTTTTATAATTTCTTATCATGAGCTCATCATCCATATTAATTTGTGATTTTTTTTGTGCAATTTTTTTGGTGATTTATAGGAGAACCCGCGGATTGTAAGCCGATAGCCACTCGCACGGATAACTGTGAATAAAACAAAAAAACTGTAAGTGTTAAATCCGTTAATAAAATATATATTCATTCGCATGGTTCAGCGAATTCAAAAAAATAAAAGCGCGGTTCTCCTTGGTCGAAACTTCGGAATTTTTCCGGTTTCCTATATAAATTATATTCAACACGAAAAATGCGCAAATGGAATCAGCCAAATTTATTTTGTTTGCAACTTTGGGAATATCCAATTTTTGAATTATTGTATTAAGATGTAGCATATTAAAATTTAACAAGTATTCGTTTTACAATTACGTTATTATTAAGTTATTGTTTAAGACAAATAATTACAAATTTATTAATTATATTAAATAATTACAGTACATATGGTTAAATTAGGTGCGTACGCATATACTATAGTATAGCAATTTCATATATTTAATATATACTACAACGATTAAGTATGATGGTTATGTTAACATATATTTAAATAAAATTTAATTAGTTAGAATAAGAAAATTTATATTGATTGCATGTTATTTATTATAAAAATTAATTTAATATTTATATATACGAATTATATACATATACATATATGTGTCATAGTGTTTCTGCTTGAACGATAAATATTTACTATTTTTCTAGAATTTTTAATTTTTTTTTGTTAAATAAATTGTGTGCAGACGGTTTTCCACAATAAAATGTTAATGTGTTTTGTTTTTCCGTAAAAAGAAAATATTGTGATCATGGGAATAAAACAACCTAGCTTGTGTTTAAGTTTGTTACAGTGACGCAATAAAAAAATGTATTGCTAATTGAGTGAAAATGTGATGATTTAGGTTGCCACGCTCCATATTTTAGAAATGGGATTACACTTGCAAATCAAGTGTAATATATTTTTTTGGTTAGGGAGGGTCAAGTTAGGTGAACACCAACATCTGAACACCATAAACTGGAATATTCCAAAAGCCATTAAACATGTGTGATATACAGTGATATACAGTGAGTAATATGTACCAACATTTTTATTTTTATTTATTAGTCTGCGATAGGCCGTTAGAGGTCTATTGTTGAATCGTCCGCTGACCTATAGCTGTACAAGTGATATATAATTTGTGTCTTCAATTTAGCAGCATTTTCTAGCTCCAAAGTGGATGGTGGAAAGATCCCCCCCATCTGATTGTCACCTAGCCAGGCAATGTGCTGCTCCACCGATGCAATCCACTTGGAGATCTGTTAACGATGCATTGACATGGTCTGTATAAGGGTTTAACATAGATTTTGTTACGCCCAACTGCACACAACTGCCAGCACATCGTTACACATCTCCGATCAACACCAGACAATATAGAGTACCGCAAATCCTAAAATCCGAAATTAACGAACAAGTACAGAAGATGCTTGAGGATAACATAATCACACACAGTACAAGTCCATTCAATAGTCCTTTATTAGTAGTACCTAAGAAGCCAGATCAGAATGGTAAGCCAAAATGGAGAGTAGTCGTAGACTTTAGAAGAGTAAATGAGGCTACAATTGGTGACTCTTACCCTCTTCCACTCATAAATGATATATTCGATCAGTTAGGTCGATCACAGTATTTCACCACTTTAGATATGGCAAGTGGTTACCACCAGATTCAAATGGATCCCAGAGACCAGCACAAAACCGCTTTCAGCACTGATTTCGGTCATTTTGAATTCCTCCGAATGCCCTTCGGAATGAAGAACTCACAGAGTACATTCCAAAGAATGATTAATAATGTCTTGCTAGGCCAACAAGGTTTGAAATGCTTTGTATACCTTGACGATGTTATAATATACGGAAGAAACTTGAATGATCATAATAACAAGCTAAGAGACGTTTTTGAAGCATTTAGATTGAATAACCTCAAAATTCAGACAGAAAAATGTCGATTTTTAGGCAAAGAAATACAATATCTAGGTCATACCATTACAACTGAAGGAATTAAACCGAACCCCAAAACAGTAGAGGCAATTGTTAATTTCCCAGTCCCTCGTAATGGACGAGAAACGAAAAGTTTTCTAGGTCTCACAAGTTACTACAGAAAATTTGTCCCAGGTTTTTCCACCATTGCAGAACCCCTGCACCAACTTACCCGAAAGAAGGTTAAATTCGAATGGTCAGAAAGATGCAAAAACGCATTTGAACTTCTAAAATCCAAATTAATTACAACTCCAATACTACAATACCCCGATTTTGATAAAATATTTATCCTCACCACTGACGCTAATGATTACGGCGTAGGTGCAATCCTAAGCCAGATCCACAATGACAATGATTTACCAGTTGCATATGCAAGCCGCTGTCTAAAGCAAGCAGAGAAAAACTACTCTACGATTGAGAAAGAGATGCTAGCCACAAAATGGGTAGTAGACATATTTAGACCCTATCTATATGGCAGGAAATTCACGATTAGAACAGACCACAAACCACTAATTGGCGACCTTAAACACGTTTCAAAACGAATCTTAAAATGGCGAATACAGTTAGCCGAATACGATTACAATATAGTGCATGTACCAGGAAAAACTAATACTGGAGCAGATGCACTAAGCCGAACCAAACCCGTAGAAATCAACGTGATTACTCGAGCCAAAGCTAAAGAAGTACAAACAGAAACCACAGATCCCGAACCAACTAATATAAAACTTGAGCCACCTCAGGCGACAATCCTAAATAAACCCATGGTCCAAATCATTACTGATCCTAGTACCAAACTTAAAATTCTACACGAGAAACATGACCTACCATTAGGAGGACATGCAGGTGTATTTCGAACGTACAGACGAATCAGAATGAACTACTATTGGCCAAACATGCTCCGCGAAGTAAAGAAATATATTCAAAAATGTCAGAAATGTAAGAAAAATAAATCTAGCAAAAAGACAAAAGTCCCTCTTGTACTAACCGAAACATCGGAATACCCTTTTCAACGTGTTGCACTCCACATTGTAGGACCCCTACCAATTACCAATAAACAAAATAAATATCTCCTGACATTCCAGGATGATCTAACAAAATTCTCCGGTGCAATACCATTACCAGACGAAAGAGCCAGTACAGTAGCCAAAGCATTATGCGAGCAGTATATAACTAAGCTTGGAGCCCCTGAAAAGATCCTTACAGACATGGGATCGAATTTCATGAGCAACCTTTTCGAAAATATCTGCAAACTTCTCAAAATTAAACATATAACCACTACAAGTTTCCACCCACAGACTAATGGTGCTCTTGAGAGATCTCACAATACCCTCAAAGAATATTTACGCAATTTCTCAAACATCGACCATAGCAATTGGGATGAAATGGTACTCTACGCAATGTTCGTATACAACACCACACCCCATTGTTCCACAAATTTCACACCATACGAACTAGTTTTCGGCCGACCAGCCTTAGACCCCACCTCCGTTAAGAAAGAACCTCAACCCACATACAATTATGATGACTACGTAAGCGAACTTAAAGCACGCCTACGTTTAGCCCACCATATTGCCCGACTCAATACAATGAAACAGAAAGAAAGAGCCAAAACCAATTACGACAAATCAACCACCAATTTTCAAACAACCATTGGAGATCTTGTCTGGCTTCAGAATGACATGAGGCGTAACAAACAAGACCCACTTTGGTTAGGACCGTTTCCAGTCGTACAAGTACTCTCACCCACCAATACCCTTATTTGCATCAGAGGCAAAAACAAAAATGTCCACAACAACCACCTAAAAAAAGATTAATCTCCTACCCCACAAAAACTTATCCTAAAACATCCACTCTAAAACACCCACCCTTAAATCATAAAAAAAGAGTCGAAATTTGAAAATCGTTTAAAAATCATAAAGAAAATTGACTCAATCTTAAATAAATACGCGAAAATTAAAAACCTCTTCTAAATTACGAAACTAAACACGCGCGTAAATTACAATAAAATCAGGAGAGAATTAGCTTTTCCTTCGGCGAGAAATTAACTAAAACTCGAAGAAGAACAGGCTAACTCCCAAACATTTTTTACTAACATTAACCATTAGTTAAAGATCAAATTATAAACTACATAATATCAAATAATCAAATTTATAAGAAACAAAAATTTTCATAATCTCAAAATATGTAAAATAGAATATAAAACTAAAATAAAATAAATTTTTTTTTTTAAAAACATATCAAAATATAATATTAATAAATAATATTTCTTAAATCAAAACTAAAATTAAGTAACACTTAAAAATAAAAATAAAAATAAAAATTCCAATACTAAAATTAAGATTATTTCATACATAAAGAGAATTAAAAAAATAAAAATAAAAATAAAAAATAAAACAAAAAATGTTCACTCAAATTTCAGTAAGACAAATTACATATTTTTCAAGTTCAACATATTAAAAAAATTAATCATATTACACTTCCACATAATTATAAAAAAAACAATAAATGTAGTCCAGTAATTTTAAAATAAATACACTTTTTTCATCACATTACACAATTTAATTATGTAAATTCAAAAAAAAAAGAAAACAAAGTTATGTAAAACAATTTTTTAGACATAAGAAAAATTTCTATAGTAAAATCAACCTTGCTTACAAAGCAAATAATAACAATCATAAGTAAAATTGTAAACAAAATGCCAATGACCAGATAACAAAAACAATAAAGATAAGCTGACTAGAAGACGAAAATAAACACAATGAACATGAGCTGACCAAAAGAAGACCAAGCTGATGCAAAGACTAGAAGATGACAATTAACAAAATTAAACACAAAACTATGTATACTAGAAATTAAACATATATTCTATAGAAGATTTTCCTTCTTCAAAGAAAAAACTTTCCCTGGGGGGTAAGCAGTGTTGTGAAACCACTGCTGACCACTCCAAAGAATACCATAAAGTAAAGAAAACGCCTGAATGTTAAAATAAAATTATAATTTAAAATCTAAGGCGAAAACAAATTGTTTATAGAGCACAAAATTTCAAAAACGAGCACACATTTTATTGTAATAACCTAAATAATAATAATTGAATATAAAATTGCAAAACGCAATTTGGCAATTATTAATTAGTATTAAAACATTAATGTGTGTCAAATTGTGAAAAATTAATATGTGTCAAATTGTGAAAAACAAAATAAGTCAATAATAACAATTTGACATAGAATATTTAGTATATATAGTTGAAGAATAATTAAGGTAAAAATATATTAAAAGTCAGTTGTAGTTGAAGATAATAATATTAAAGTCAGTTGTAGTTAAACATAATACAGTCGCAGTCAAAGTCTAAGTCAAGTCATTAAGTAGTAAATAAATAAAGAAAAAAATAAAATTTACATACTCAGTGTTATAAATTAAAATCGAGAATATTCATCATTCATCAATCAAGTAAGTATAACTATAACACAAATTATTATTGATACTGTCATAGCCCCCATCCGTGGTAAGCGAGTATCAATAATTAAATCATCCTACTAACATACACGGCACCGTTCTTTACGACATTGGTGAACGAACCTCGTAAGGCAAAACGAGGAGGGAAGAAAGAAGAGCGTTTCAGCGCTCAACTTCCCTAGTGGCAGGTGACGATAAAGAACTGACTGATAACTAACAGAGAGAGACAGGGCCTCGACAGAGGAACTGAGACGAAACTACGAAGAAAAAAGGCGTCTTCCCAGAAACGCCATCAGCTCGAGTAAACGAGAATGTTGGAAGGAACTCTGCGCGGAGGTGGACCGGGACCCGTGGGGCAGGCCGTATAAAACGGTCATGCATAGGATTAAAAGCCTACCCGCAACAACACCAACTTGTCCCGACATGCTGCTCAAAATAGTTGAACACCTATTTCCGGAGAAACCAGAACTCCCCGACTACCACCAGGAGGAAGTAGTGGACATTCCCGGAGTCACCATAGAAGAGCTCACGAAGACCTGCGCTAGATTGCAGAATGGCAAGGCGCCAGGACCAAGCGGCATACCCAACATCGCACTCAAAAGTGCAATTGCTGCCAGACCAGACACGTTCATAAGCATGTACGACGCCTGCCTACGACAAGGCGTGTTCCCCACCCCATGGAAGCAGCAAAGACTGGTTCTTCTCCCAAAAGGGAAGAAACCACCGGACGACCCATCATCTTTTCGTCCACTCTGCATGCTGGACTCGGAGGGGAAGAACTTGGAGCGGATAGTGGCCGACAGATTGGAGCAATACATCGATCCTCAACTTTCCGAATTCCAATTCGGATTCAGGAAGGGGAGATCGACCATCGACGCACTGGAACTCGTCACGAACATCGCAAAGGAAGCCATCTCAGGAAAGAGATAGAAAGGCGGTTCCAAAAAGTGTTGCCTCATCGTCACCCTGGACATCAAGAACGCGTTCAACACGGCCCGCTGGGATCGAGTTTTGGAGGCTCTTGAGAAGATGGGGGTGCCCTACTACCTACGAAGGATGGTCAGATCGTACTTCAGAGATCGACTCCTACACTACGAGACGGAGCAGGGACCAGCGGTACATAGGGTCACGGGAGGAGTACCTCAGGGCTCCGTCCTGGGGCCACTCTTGTGGAACGTTATGTACGACAGTCTACTCCATCTAGAACTACCGGCGAACACAACACTCGTGGCCTTCGCGGACGACGTGGCAGTTGTCCTTGTGGCGAAACATCTGGAGGAGCTGGAAGGCGCATTCTCCACCACCATCAGGAGGATAAGACAGTGGATGCTATCGGCAGACCTGTCTTTGGCGGAACACAAGACCGAAGCACTCCTTGTGAGTAGTCGGAAGAAAATGGAGACCATCACCATCAGGGTAGGCGACCACGACATCCAGTCGCAACCCCACATCCGGTATCTAGGAGTGGTCTTGGATGCGAGGCTCAACTACAAGGAGCATATATCCAGCGTGAGCAGGAAGGCATCAGCAGTCCAGGGCGCGCTCTCACGGATAATGCCAAACATCGGAGGCCCCAGGCAAATCCGGAGACGACTACTGGCAACTGTAGTCACCTCCGTTCTGCTATACGGAGCACCGGTGTGGGCGGAATCGCTAGAGTTAACAACTTACCGCAAGACAATGTCATCAGTCCAGCGGCTCTCAGCGATCAGAGTGGCGTCAGCATACCGAACGGTATCGCACGATGCGGTCAATGTCGTGGCATCATGTCCGCCCATGGACATCCTGGCAGGAGAACGGCAACGCCAACATCGCAGGAAGAAGGAAGAGCAGCGAAGGGTCCTCTGTGAAGAAGAGAGACCCGAGAGTCTTCGTCTCTGGCAAGAGAGATGGGACAGCTCAACGAAAGGTCGGTGGACACATTGGCTGATCCCAGATGTCACCAAATGGGTCACTCGCCTGCACGGGGAGGTCGGGTACTACATCACCCAACTCTTGACTGGGCATGGGTGCTTTCGGGCATACTTGCACCGATTCAAGAGAAGTGACTCCCCAAACTGTCATCATTGCAGCGATGTGACTGAAGATGCAGAGCACGTGTTCTTCCAGTGTCCGCTCTACGAGGGGACACGGGCGGAACTTGAGAGAAATTTGGACCATTCCATCAATCCAGAAACCATAGTGGAGTGCATACTGAAGAGCCAATCGGCATGGAACAAAGTTGCAGAGTACGCGGAATCCATCATCAAGGATCTTCGCACCACGTACGAGGATGAGGTGTAATAACACCAGCAACATCGGACAGCAGTGACATCAAATAAGAATGCCCCGGCGAAGTAGTATTTATAAAGAGTGCCGCCGGGGAACCACCGTTCCAGGAGCAGGGTTAGAGGTGCAGGTTAAGGTTTAGTGCGGTAAAAATCCCACATAACTCGTATGACAGGTAGAAGGTTTGCCCAGACGAGTACCTTTTGAAGGTTCCCCCCTGTACCTCGTTAATCTAAATAAAAAAAAATAAAAATAAAAAAAAACACACACACACACACACACACACACAATGTATCAAGTCGCTGAGAGCTGCTTATAGAGGCACCCAAACAGCAGTGGTGACTGTACCAACCTCGACAGCCAAAGTGATGAAAAATGAAGGGAAAGTACGAATTGGATGGGTGATCTGTCGTATACGTGAAAAAACGTTACCTTTAAGGTGCTTCAAATGCTGGCAGTATGGACATATGGCCAAGTCATGTAAAAGTGATGTTGATCGTTCTGGCCTCTGCTACAAATGCGGAAGAAATGGCCACAAAGTAAAAGAATGCAAGGAAGAAGCGAGTTGTATGCTTTGCCAGCGAAGGACGAACCATAATCATATAGCAGGGAGTGGCCGGTGTACTGCCTACATGTTGGCACTTAGAAGAGCACGACGACAATGAAGTTTGTCCAGCTCAACCTAAACCATTGTGAAGTTGCACAGGAAGTACTAGCCCAAACAGTGCATGAAACTAAAGTAGATGTCGCCATTTTGTGCGAACAGCACAAAAATATGGAGCGATGCAATTGGGCAACTGATCAAACTGGTAAAGCTGCCATATGGACCTGTAGCAGACGGACCATGCAGGAGAACAGCAGTAATTCCACCGCAGGATTCGTACGAGCAGATGTTGACGGCTTACATAACTATAGCTGCTATGCACCACCTAGCGCTACAATTGAGGAGTTTGAATACTTCCTGGACCAACTGGTCGCCGATGCGCGAACGCGTAGCCCTGTTATCATTGCTGGCGATTTCAATGCCTGGGCAACTGAATGGGGCAGTAAAGAAACGAATAGAAGAGGAAAAGCACTGCTCGAGGCATTTTCTTCCATAGACGTTGTGTTATTCAACACTGTTGATACACCGACGTTTCGCAAACGTGGCTCCTCCTCCGTAATTGACCTTACATTCGGTAGCAGCTGCTTGTTGAGAGTGTTGACCAAATGGGAAGTCAGTGAGCACTATACGCATAGTGACAACCAAGCCATACTCTTCGAAATAAAACTGGCTAAGGAAAAACATATAAGGAAATCTGCAGGCTGGAAAGCAAATACGTTTGAAGAGGACTTATTTATGCTATCATTGGAGAAACCGGGCCTCTCGGGATGTGCCAATGCAAAAGCGGGACAGATTATGAACATGATCACCAACGCCTGCAGTGCATCTATGGTAGAAAGGCGGCTAGACAATCGTCGTCCACCAGCATACTGGTGGACTGAGCAGATTGCACAATTGCGACGGAAATGCCTTAATGCAAGGAGGAAACACCAACGTGCTTGGGGTACAGAGACCTATCCTTGCACCAAAATTACCTGGATGCCCGGAATAAATTTAAGCAGGCCATTAAAGTAAGGAAACGCCAATGCTGGAAAGAGCTATGCGAAGAAGTGTATCGTGACCCATGGGGGAGACCCTACAAAATCGTTATGAAAAAGCTTAAATAGGCAAATGAATCGCCGCCCACCTGCCCAGCGATACTACGTAGAATTGTAACTGCTCTATTTCCGCAGCAAGATGATGTGATCCCTGATGTGATCCGAGTACCTGGCATGGAAGAAATACCGCCGATATCAACAGAAGAGCTCACCAAGGCGTGTCAACGTTTTGGGAATTCAAAGGCTCCTGGGTCTGACAATATCCCTAATATTGCACTAAAGGTTGCAATACAAGCCAGACCGGATGAATTTAAGGAACTATATAATTCCTGTCTCAGAGAGGGAGTATTCCCTAAACGACGGAAGAGACAGCGTCTGGTCCTGTTGAAAAAAAACAGGAACCAGCCGGGTGAACCATCCTCCTACAGACCATTATGCATGCTGGATACGTCTGGCAAAGTGCTGGAGAGAATCATATACAGCCGACTAGAGAAAGCTGTGGAGAACGCTGGAGATCTTGCTGAGGCAGTACGGGTTTCGGAAGGCCCGATCGACGATAGACGCCATCCAACACGTCGTCCAAATAGCCAAGAACGCCACAGATGGGAAAAAATGGAAAGGAGGCTCAAAAAAGTACTGTGCCGTTGTCACCTTGGATGTTAAGAACGCATTCAACTCGGCCAAATGGAGCTGTATTCTAAATGCACTGCAGACGTTACAAGTACCAGTGTACCTAAGAAATATCATCGCTGACTATTTTAATGATAGAATGCTGACGTATGACACGGATGACGGTGTGAAGGCATACAATGTTTCGGGTGGTGTACCCCAAGGATCTGTATTGGGGCCGCTACTGTGGAATATCATGTACGATGGTATCCTAAGGCTCCGTGTACCTGATGATGTGGAAATCGTAGGTTTTGCTGATGATGTTGCAGTCGTAGTGGTTGCAAAAACTATAGATGAAATAACAGAAATAAGTAGGTTGACAATCATAATCATAAAAAGGTGGTTGATGACATGTGGGCTTGAACTTGCTGATCATAAAATCGAAGCAGTTCTAGTTACCAGTAGGAAGGTGAAAGAAACCGTAACAATTGATGTAGGTGGAATCTTAACCCACTCACAGCATTCATTACGATATCTGGGTGTGGGAATAGACGCGCGTTTAAACTTTAAGGAGCACATAAAGATAGTGAGCAGGAAAGCTGCCAGTGTGCCTGCAGCTCTCTCCCGTATCATGCCCAACACTGGAGGGTCTAGACAATGCCGTAGAATGCTGCTGGCAAACGTCGTAACCTCCATCATTCTATATGGATCGCCTGTATGGGGTGATGCGATGGACTTCGAAACATATACACGCAAATTGGTATCGGTGTATCGCCTAAGTGCACTCAGAGTGACTTGTGCCTTCCGCACAGTATCTACTGACGCGGCACTCGTTATTGCGGGGATGATCCCAATTGAACTCCTTGCGAGGGAGAGGAAGAAATGGTACCCCAATCGTGTACAACCAGGAAGCAGAGCACTAGAACGCGCCTCAACAATGATAGAATGGCAAAGACAATGGGATTGTTCGGAAAAGGGTCGCTGGACTTACCGTCTCATACCATCCATTGAAAAATGGCTAAATAGGCAACACGGCGAAGTTAACCACTACCTGACGTAACTGATAAGTGGACATGGCTGTTTTGGTGCATACCTATGCAGGTTCAAGCACACTGATACTCCAGATTGTCCTGCTTGCAGAGGTACACAAGAAGATGTGGAGCACATTTTTTTCCAATGCCCACGATTTGAGGATACTCGAAGGGAACTGTCAGCTGTCCTAGGGCAGCGTCCAACACCAGAAAACATAGCGCAACTAATGCTTGACTCTGAGGAAGGATGGAATGCTGTAAGCCATATGGCGACAGTGGTACTGAATGAGCTGAGGCGCCTAGAGCGTGCAAGAGCAGAACAACATGCTGTGATTTGATAGCGGTGACAAACTCAATCCAAGATTGAGGCGCTACAGGGAGAACAATGAGCCAAATGGCTGGTCACCTCCATGTGAAGTAATGTCTAACGATAGTTCCGCATGGAGGATGTGAAAGCGGCGGGTGTGTGGTTTTTAAGTGGTAGGAATCCGCCACTGTTGCTGAGGTGTTTGTCCCACCGACGCATCGTCTTCCGAAGATTTTCCACACGTTACCCAACCCCACAAAAAAAAAAAAAAAAAAAAAAAACACACACACACACACACACACACACCCGTGGGAGTTGCAAGTCTCCTATCGGGCGCGTCCCCAGGTGGCGGATAGGGGGATGCCCTCACTGGTTTACCGGCGGGTAAGTGGGAAATAATATACCACTCGTGGACCAAAACTTGCAGAAGCGTCTGTTCACCAGGAGGTGCGGCTTCGTACATGGGAGAGGAATCCAGAAGCGTCTGTCCATAGTGGGCGGCTTTCTGGTTAGCGTCTGTTCTCCGGGAGGAGCGGCTGCGTAAAAAGGTCCTGGCAGTAGGCTAAAAATGCTAGGGGCGGATCCCTGAATAAAAATCCAAGATGCCAGATCAGGAGAAAAAAAAATTGACTACGGTGCAGGGAGTAGGAAACCCAGTACCGGCGGTTTTTGGGAGTGGGCAAGCGGACTCCCAGCCGTCGTCATCCAGTAACCGCAATGTTCCAGCAGTGGAGCACTTGGCTGTTGGTGCATTAAATACTACAAGTACGCGTACGAGAGAGGCGGAAGCCTTTTTTAGGAGCAACCGAGTGACGAGGTCACCAGTAAAGGAAAGTCAGCCTAGTGTGGCAGCACTTCCGCCACTCGATCTCGAACCAAGGCAGAAGGCAGCGAGCGAGAGCGATGGTAATGTAATCGACCAGAGACTGCAGAAACTAAAGTCGCATATCGAGAGCTTGCAATTTTATGTGAAGGATAGGCACAACGTCCATCAGGAGATAAAAAGGATGTCCAACAAGCAAAGGAAGCGGTTAAAGTACCTCAAAATAGGATCCTCAAACCACAAGTAGGAGGAATATTAGTGGAAAATACCCTTCCTGACGTCTCTATCGGGCCAAAGTGGCACCGGTGGGGACTCAGTGAAGAGAAAAAGGGAAAAGGAAAAGGGGAGTGGTCCGGGCGAACCTGTAACGCGTAACTTTGGTTTTTCTTAGGTATTCTTCTCAGCAAAATAAAAAATCTAGACTAACAACAAATTTCATTCTATTTTGTATTACATTATAAAATTTATATTATTTATACAAAAAAATAAATTAAATGGTAAATTGTTTCTCCATAAAGTATAGATCTTATGCCGACGGTGTAATATTACTTATAAGCAAAAGCAACAAAAAAAAAAATTATCACAACAGAAAAATATGTTAATCAATCCACGTCCTTTCTTCCAGTTCAAATTTGCTCGTATTCTCGGGTACAGTATTAATTTACTAAGTTGGGCGCCATCTTCAAAATTGAAGAAAACCCGTCACGCGTTTTATCAAATTTCGGGTATCTCACAGAGCGAGTCTAAGACAAAGGGTGGGGTTTCATGAACAATGATTTTAAAACTGGAAGATATATTTATATTTATATTTTTTTTTTTTTTTTTGAATTAACAAAACAAATTTAAATATACGTAGAATGTAGAGATGAAATAAATAAAAATTATATAGGTATGATTATGTATATAAAAAAAAAAAAGGTCAACAGTAAATCAATTTTACTGCAAAAAAAAATAAATATTGCCACACACTAATTTGCTGATGTTAAATAAATAACCGAGGAAACATTTATCTATAGTAAAGGAGTTTGCTTACCCGGAATCTTTCAGAAAGAATCTTACGGTTTAGTAAGATGAAAACGGTTTAGTAAAAGACATGCATTTTTGTTTTCCCCTTTGTTTTTCTACCACGCGGTTCAGCGGCCTCCGTGGTCCATATGCCATTCAGGTTGTTGCAGCACGGTCCAACAGCGTACATACACACGCTCAAAAGAAAAAAAAATCAGCTGCGAACTCAATTTGCATGACTATCCAATTCTTTCAACCACTATACAGACATTGGTAACAATATCTTAAACGTTATTTTTTTTTTCTTTTCTTTTGCCACAAACAAAATTTTCAAATAGGCAATACACTCAAAAAAAATTTATATAATATTCATTCAGAACCATTCGATAGATAAAAAAAAAACAACACACATAATTAACATAGTCACAGGATAGTTCTAGTTATCTGTTCCAATCTTAACATATATATTTACATATATATATATATATATATATATATATATATATATATATATATATATATATATATATATATATATATACACAAAATAAATTATATTTCATAAAAAAAAAAAATCGATTTATATTCACCCAAATAAAAATAAAGTCTCTCCATAAATTTTGTTATAGGTTTTCTGCATGCACCATCTCGAGATGTGTCTTCTTTGAGCTCCAAAATCCAAAAAAAAAATTAAATCAAGTCTCCGCTTATCACCCAATAAATTTTTCTTTTTTTTTTCATTCCGCTTTACGCTCGTTCTTTCTTGCATTCGTTTTCTCTCGGTCAGCAATTGGGTATTGGAGAATAGGGAAATCATGGTTATTTACTTATGCAATTTTAATAACATTTAAATGTATGGCGAAAGAGAGACCCGAGGAACATTACAGGGTTGTGTAACCCCAAAAAAAATTATTACAATTAATCAAGTGCGGCGCGTGCTCGCTCCATTCAACCCGCTACAATGCATCTTTTCTTTTATAAAGAAATTTAATCAAATTCACAACTAATTTGATTAAATTTCTTTCTAAAAAAAATTAAACTTAACAAAAACAGACTTAATACTATAATCTTTGCGAAACAAAATTTCAGCCAAAAGAAAGTTAAATTTATAAAAGAACTTTGTCTTTACGAAAACCATCTTACCACGAATACACTCTGCCAATTTTGAAAACGGGTTGAACAGTTTCCAATAAACGTGAAAATAAATGTTTCTAAGAATAAAAGAAAGTTAAATACGAACTATGTACATTTTACCTTATATTTAGAATTACTAACACTATAACAGACGATAATCGCAAATTTTTCTCGATATTGTTCGAATTAAAATGATTCAGCGTAATATAAGAGTTAATCACTGATCAAACTTTAAGGTGTAAACACCATTTCTTAACTGGCACTATTACTCGGCCCAATATAATTAACTAACCTTGAATTACAAGGTCCAACCATCAAATTCGATTAACCATAAATAAACAAAGATGGACTAACTACTTGATAGCGTATGGAAAGTAAGTCCTGAGCAAGATCAAGAGGATCCAAATTGAATGAAAATTAACCGAATTTGAAATAATAATAATAATAAAAAAAAATATAATAATAAAATCAGATCTACAACATGACTAACCCTTGATAGCGTATGGAAAATAGGTCCTGAGCAAAATCAAGGAATCAAATTGCAACCAAAAAAAAAACTTAATCAAAATAGCTACTGAAAGCCCCAAAACAATGTTCCCTTGAAAAAAAACTCAACTTCATTGAGTACTAAATGCTATAATTTGAACAACATCGATTAAAATCACGAGATCAAAAAAAACAAAAAAAAATTTAATTAAATTGAATTATATTTAGAGAAAAAAAAGATTGTATCGTTTATATTAATTCTAAATGCTAAACTATAACTAACTATAAGATTTGGGTGGTATTTTGATCGAACCCACTATCTATAGCAAAAAAAAGGAAAAAAAAAAAAAAAAGATTAACTCTAACTAGATAATAACTAAGTTCTAACTTAAAAATTAGGTTTTGGATGATATTCATTTGATCTACTACTGAACATAGAGTATTTATTGTAATTTATGACGCGAAGTCAAAATCCATAGCTATTGAAAATGTTAATCTAATTAATAATAATAATCTAATTTGTAAACTACACTCTAACTAAAAATTAAGTTTTGGATGATATTCATTTGATCTACTACTACTAAACGTAGAGTATTTATTGTAATTAATGACGCGAAGTCAAAATCCATAGCTAATAATAATTTTTAGGCTAAAAAAAAATTATATTTAATAGAACTAAAATATGTACAAAGAATGTCTTACCACAATGAAACGTTTACTGAGTATTAAATGACAGCATCAGCTTTAAAATCTTTCGTATGAAAAACACCTAGTTCTTTATTATTGAGATCTTGCAGCAAGTAAGTATGTGATCAGGTTTTCTGCTTTATCTTACATTTTATCCATTTAGGTGCCAATTTAGCACTGAAGTTCTTAGAAGCGTTGGATAACTGGAAATTTCTTTTCCAAACCACATCTCCAACGTTATGATTTCTAATTGAAGACCTTAAATTGTAATAGTGAGCATATTTGTCGTAGGCTTTTCGAAGATTTGTTTGTACTAGCTTGTTAATTTTCGCAAAATCCTCTCTCAAATATTTCACTCTTTCTTTAATAGGATCATTGATTTCAGGTTGAACATTAGACTGGTCCTCGACATGTGGGTTATATGCAAAGTGATATATCTCACGAGCAAAGTTCAAAAAATAGGGAGTATATCCGGTAGAATCATGACAGGCGGTTCGAATGCCGCAGGCTATTTTGTGTATATACTCGTCCCAATCTCTGTGATCGTCCATAACGTATGAACGAATTGCGGCTAAAACGACTCAATTGACCCTCTCTGCTGGATTGTTTTGAAGGTGGTAGTAAGCATTTCGATAATGAGAAACTCCATTCTCCTTCAAGAAGTTTTTAAATTTTATAGCAGTAAATTGTGGGCCATTGTCAGAAATCAAGGTACGAGGGGTTCCATAGATTAGAAAAACATTCTGCTCTAAAATCCGAATGGTGGACTTAGTGTCTGAATTTCGAAGTGGAAACAAAAGAACGAATTTCGTAAATACATCAATAATCACTAGAACAAATGTGTTGCCAGACTTTGATCTAGTCAAAGGCCCCAAATAATCTATGGCAATGGTTGACCATGGTGAAGTTGCACATTTCTGAGAACCCATCGGAGACTTGATCATAGGACCATCTTTGGAAGCCTTGCAGTTTCCACAATTTCTTACGTATTCTTTCACCGTAAGGTCTAGTTTAGGCCAAAAATAATTTTGTTTGATTCGATAAGCAGTTTTCGATGTTCCAAGATGGGCCGATGGGTTGCTCCCGATTACAGAAGGAGATGGCGGTCTCTCGTCTCAACAATTCGGATTTCGCAAGGCACGATCCACATTGGATGCCATTAATGCAGTGGTATCTAAGGCCAAAGGAGCCTTACAGGGAAAAAGATGGAAAGGAGGAACTAAACAGTACTGTGCGGTTGCCACACTCGACGTTAAAAACGCATTCAACACAGCTAACTGGGCCCATATTATGGATTCCTACGAAAGTTGAATGTTCCGGCCTACCTCTTGAAGATACTAGATAGCTACTTCGAGGATAGAGTGTTAGAGTACGACACTGAGGATGGTCCCATGAAATACAACATAACAGCTGGAGTTCCACAAGGTTCCGTTCTGGGGCCAATCTTGTGGAACATTATGTATGACAACGTACTAAAGCTACGAATCCCAGATGAAGCAGAAGTGATAGGGTTTGCCGATGACATCGCGATAGTGGTGTCTGCAAAGCACCTGGATGAAATTGAGATGATCACTAACGAGGCGATTGCAATAGTGAGGAACTGGCAGAAATCCGTTGGCCTGGAACTGGCGGAGCAAAAAACAGAAGCAGTGCTGATTAGTAGCCGTAAAAAACGGGAAACGGTATCGTTTAAGGTTGGGAACCACGTCATAAAGTCCAAAGAAGCGGTAAAATATTTGGGAATTATGCTTGATGACAGATTAAGCTTCAAGAGTCACATAGATTATACGTGCGGAAAAGCATCGACGGTGTACTTGGCGCTCTCCAATATGCTACCAAATGTTGGTGGCCCAAGAAGCAGTAGACGTCTTCTTCTGTCCAGAGTGGTAAGCTCAGAGAGTGGTCAGAGGCACTGGAGGTAAAATGCAACAGGAGACGGCTGGCACAAGTCTATAGGCTAAGCACCCTTAGGGTCATCAGTGCATATAGAACCACCTCAGAAGAAGCAGCATGCGTCATAGCCGGAATGATACCGATTGATATCATGGCGAACGAGGCGAAAAGAATATACGAGGCTAAGAAACACAGTTCTACAGTCGGTCAGGCTATCCAAACGACAGAAAGAGCCAAATCCGTGCAAAGTTGGCAGGAACGTTGGGATAATGCGACGAAAAGACGTTGGACACACAGATTGATTCCGAATATCAAATCCTGGATGAATCGCAAACACGGAGAGATGAATTACCATTTAACCCAATTCCTAACAGGACACGGTGGGTACCGAAGCTATCTGCATCGCTTTGGGCATGATGACACTCCTCTCTGTCCAACGTGCAATAAAATAGAGAGAATGGACCTGTGTATTACCATAAACACAAACTTAGGTCCGGACAACATAGTGGATGAAATGCTGAAATCACAGCAAATATCGGATGCCTGCTGCGCTACCATAACTAAGGTGCAAAAGGAGCTAAGGCGATTAGGAGCGGCTAGAAACGTGTGAGTAGAAATACTAAGACCGCCCCCCGAAGTAATACTTTGCGGTGGTCCCGGGGGGAATAACGGTCCGGCGAGAGGAGGCGGTTTTAGTGGGTAAAAATCCCACACGGCGGTAAGTACGCTTATCGTGTCTTTTGAAGATTTCCCCTCCTCGAAAAAAAAAAAAACACACACACATTAAAAATTCATTTCCCAGTTTTTCGGGAACGAACGAACGAAAGAACAAACGCAAAACAAAAAAATCCTGGTTGCTGACAGCATCAAAATTGATCCTTTCAAATTTATTACCCCCAAAATATTAAACAATTCACCTTAAAATCTACAACAGCAAAAAAAAAAAAAAATCATCGAACCGCAACCATTTTTTCATAATTTTTCATTTCTTTGGAAAATTTAGTTTCCCCAAAAAAAAAAGCAAAAAGAAATGAAACAAATAAAATGTTTCTAACATTTTCATGAAATCACAAATCTGCTATATAACCCTTATTAGCTTCGCTTCATTTAAGTTGCCAAAGATGATGTTGTAATAATAAGATATTTTTAGGATATTTCTCTTTGGGAAAAAAACTCACCATACACACACGCAAACACACACACACACACACTCACACACACACACACTCACATAAACCGACGAATGGGATATGATGCGTTTATATCTGGTACTTTCACTACTAGCAGCCTCTCCATCCCTACTCCGCTTGGCTACGTCGACGTTCGTGTCGGTGGTAACTCGGTTCTAGGAATCTAGGCCGAGGCAGAAGTCAAAGGGGGGTCACATAGGTCACTTGCAAATGATGCGCTTGAGAGTTATGTGACTTAAATCCTGGAGCGTCTGTCTCACATTGAGCGGCTTCCAGGTCAGCGACGGTACCCCAGGAGGGGCGGCTATGTACCTACTTGGCAGAAAGTATAAAATGCTAGGGGCGGCACCTCGAAAAAGAATCCATCATGAGTTTAGTTAAGGAGAGTTTGGTTACGGTGCAGGGAGTAGGAAACCCAGTACCGGCTGGAGGGAGTGAGCAAGCAGGCTCCCAACAGTCGAGATCCAGCGACTGCAATGTTACAACGGTGGCGACCTTGGCCGATGTAACAGATATTTCGACAAGCGAAGAGAGAGGAAGCACTACATCCGTGCATGGGAATAGAACCCCTGGTAACCCGTTTGGTAAGAGTGCGTTAATGCAGAGGTCCCCTAAGAAGGGAGCGATGACTAGTACATTGGAGAGATGTTTTTCATCGCCTTCTTTGGGGAGTTATAAGGAGGAAACCCAAGAAATAAGGCTAGTCAGGCTTGGGAAAAAAATTGAGGAACTGGCGGAGTTCGTAAGACCTCGAAATAACGTTCATAGCGAGATTAAAAAGATGATAAGCACCATTAGCACGCTTTATGGCTCAGCTATAGGTAATAAGATGAGTGTTTCGGAAAAGCAGTGCCAAACTTCACCGATCAATAATGACGGGAAGGAGAATTTAGGTCGTCAACGAACTGTGAGCAGGAAAGAGGAAGCGACTAACGAAGATATACCACTTGTAGAGCCCAGTAAGAGGAAGTTGTCCACGCCACCTAAGAGTGAAGAAATAAGGCAAAGTAAGAGAAGGAATACTAAGGCTGCTCCGCAAGGTCCTTCGCAACCATTTCGAATGTCGGAGACTCTTATGAATGAGGAGGACGGAAATAAGAAGCAAAAGACCACAGCATCGATTTCGGATAATGGAAATAGAGACACTACGAGCTCAAATCAATTGGAGGATGCGACAGTTGGCTCAGAACAAGAATGGCAGAAAGTGAATGGGAAAAGAACGCCAAAAAGACGATCACGTCCGCAAAGGAAACGGGCTCGCCCGGATGCTCTGCTAATAAAGAAGAGTGATGAAATTTCATTTGCCGATCTGCTGCGGAAAATTAAGGTGGACCCGACGCTAAATACTCTGGGTGAAAGGGTATCAAACATACGTCAAACTTATAGTGGAGACCTACTGTTGGAGCTACAAACTACAGGAGACGTGCCGAAGACCGCAATATTTCGAGAGCAATTAGCGAAAGCGATCGGGGGCAATGCGGCGGTTAAAACTTTGACCCAGGAGGCGTTACTGGTGATCAAAGACATGGAGGAGGTTACCACGTTTGAAGAAGTGATGGAGGCTCTGGAAGCACAGTTTGAAGGGGTGAAAGGTGTCTGTATTGTTAAGTCACTCACAAAGGCCTACCGTGGAACGCAGACAGCGGTAGTTAGTATCCCTAACACTATGGTTGGGAAAGTGCTAGAAGTGGGTAAAGTAAGAATCGGCTGGGTTTCTTGCCGAATCCGGGAAAAAATAGAACTGACTAGATGCTTTAAATGCCACGGTTATGGGCATCGTTCATGGAACTGTAGAAGCGAAGCGGACAGATCAAAGCTCTGCAGGAGATGTGGTGAAGAAGGGCACTTTGCTAAGACATGCCAAAAAGAGTCAAAATGCATGCTATGCGACGAAACGGTCAAAGGCTGTAGCAAACATGTAACTGGTAGTGGTAGATGTCCGGTATACCAGAAAGCGCTGCAAAAAGAGCGTGGTAAATGAAAGTCATCCAAGTCAATCTGAACCACTGTGAGGCTGCGCAGGACCTCCTGCAGCAATCCATACAGGAAGTGAAAGCGGACATTGTAATTGTATGTGAGCAATATAGGAACCTTGATAGACGGTGTTGGGCTTCAGATAGATTGAATCGAGCTGCTGTATGGGGTTGTGGTACCTACCCCCTACAGGATGTTGGTGTGAGTTCTGTACCCGGGTGTGTTAGAGCCAAAGTGAACGGCGTTCATATTTATAGTTGCTACGCACCTCCTAGTGCATCGATTGAAGAATTTAAAACATTTCTCGATCAATTAACGGATGATGCACGGAGCCACAACCCAGTGCTCATAGCCGGGGATTTTAATGCATGGTCCGTAGAGTGGGGAAGTATAGAAACCAGTAGCAGAGGAATCGCATTGCATGAAGCCTTCGCATCATTGCCGGTTGTATTAATGAATACAGGAAATACACCTACTTTCTGTAGAGGAAATGCAACCTCGATAGTTGATCTGACGTTTGTGAGCCATTGTCTTGCCGATAGAGTAGTAGCGTGGAAAGTGAGCGATCTATATACGCATAGTGATCATCAAGCTATTGTGTATGAACTGGCGGATAGTAAACCCCAAAGTGCTATAGTTAGACACAGGAAGAGAATAGGATGGAAGTCCGCAGCGTTCGATGAGAACATTTTCCATCTAACGATGGAGGATCTTACTCTATCTGGTACCGCAAGTAACAAAGCCGTCCAGCTTATGAGGCATGTTACAAGAGCCTGTGATGCAGCAATGCCAAGAAGGATGGTGGATAATCGTAGAAAACCAGTCTTCTGGTGGAACGACGAGATTTCTGAATTACGTAAAAGATGCCTGCACACAAGAAGGCGATACCAGCGTACTAGACACGTCGAAAACTCTCCCCTTCGACAACGATATTGTAAAGCTCGATCGGAGCTTAAGCATGCCATTAAAGAAAGTAAGCGTAAATGCTTTCGCGAACTGTGCGAGGAGGTCGACCGCGACCCCTGGGGTAGACCTTACCGATTGGTAATGAAAAAACTTAGAAACAATTACGCCACTGCTCCCACATGCCCGGCAATGCTGTCTGACATAGTGAGTCACCTGTTTCCGGAGCAACCCGATTGTGTGTTAGAGGTATTAGGCAACGAGGAGGATGATATACCACCAGTTACTGAGGAGGAGGTTCTGAAGGCATGTGGCAAAGTGGGTAACAATTAAGCTCCTGGCCCGGATAACATTCCGAATATTGCATTCAAGTCGGCGGTTAAAGCATACCCAAACTTATTCACGGAAGTATATACTGCATGCTTAGTTGAGGGGGTGTTCCCTAGTAAATGGAAGGAACAGAGACTAGTATTGTTGCCAAAAGGAGACAAACCACCCGGTGAGCCATCATACTGGCGTCCCGTCTGTCTGTTGGATACGGCAGGCAAAACCCTAGAGAGAGTTGTATGTGACCGGTTACAAGAGGCTATAGTTAGAGCAGGAAACCTGGCAGAGCAGCAGTATGGCTTTCGAAAGGCGCGCTCAACAGTGGATGCGATTAAAGTGGTTGCAGATACGGCACACCACGCGATATCCAGTTCTCGATGGCTACGTGGTAGTAAAAAATACTGTGCCATAGTTACATTGGACGTGAAAAACGCATTCAACACGGCGAATTGGAGCTGCATATTTAACGCACTGACGCGGATGAACGTACCGAGGTACCTGCTGAGGCTAGTTTCCAGCTACTTTAGCGAGAGGGTCTTGATGTATGATACGGAAGAAGGAAAGAAAACATACGAGGTTACAGGTGGAGTTCCTCAAGGTTCAGTGTTAGGTCCTACACTCTGGAATGTGATGTACGATGGTGTACTTCGGCTGCCCATACCAAGGGATGCGCAGGTGATTGGATTTGCGGACGATATCGCGATTGTAGTTGTCGCAAAACACAGAGAGGAGGTTGTGGACATCTGTAATAGGACGGTCAGACTTATTCAACAGTGGTTAACATCTGCTGGGCTGCAACTAGCAGAACATAAAACAGAAGCTGTCCTTATTACTAGCCGGAAAGTAATGGAGAACGTAACCTTAGAGATTGGAGCCCAACAAATTGTTAGTCAGCCATCCATCAGATACCTAGGAGTAATGATCGATGCCAGATTGTCATATAAGACACATCTCATTACCACCAGCGAGCGAGCAAGAAGAGTTAATGCGGCACTAGCACGAATAATGCCGAATACAAGAGGGGCGCGGATGAGCAGCAGAGTTCTGCTCGCCTATCGTTACATCTATAATGATGTATGGGGCACCAATCTGGGTCAACTCGTTGGAGAAAAATACTTATAGACAAAGAGTAGCAACAGTTCAGAGGTTAAGTGCTCTGAGAGTATTGTGCGCATTTCGGACGGTGTCAGAAGATGCTGCTTGTGTTCTTGCGGGAATGCCCCCAATAGATCTACTTGCAAAGGAGCGCCAAACCACTTACCTGCGTCGTGGTCAAGGAACAAAAGCGGAGAACCACCGATTAGCACGTGCTGAGACGATCACTGTATGGCAGAGAAGATGGAGTGAGTCGACGAATGGTAGATGGACCCATCGCCTGATCCCCTACATCGAGGCGTGGCTAAACAGGCGACACGGTGAAGTGGATTACCATTTGACGCAGTTTCTGACGGGTCATGGTTGCTTTAGATCATACCTGTTCAAATTCAAGCACGAAGAGTCACCAGATTGCCCTTTATGCATCGGAGTAACGGAGAATGTAGAGCACGTATTATTCGAGTGTCCACGATTTGCTGAGGAGAGAAAGAGTATCTGTGTACGTGGGGTCCAACGAACGCCGGAAAATATAGTGGAGTTTATGCTGGCGTCTCAAGATGGGTGGAACGCCGTAAGCGGAAGTGTCTCACGAATAACGAGTGAGTTGAGACGCCTCGAAAGAAGCAGAAATTCAGTGAGGAGTTAATTCCATCCGAGCAGCGAAAGCTGAGCCTGCCTCGTGAAGTAATACCTAACGGTAGTTCCACGGGGCCGAACGGCATGGTTTATCGGGGGTGGTGGTTTGGTCGGTAAGAATCCGACACTTTCACGTGTTGATATATGGGTTCACACGTGAAGCCTATCGAAGGTTCCCCTCCTCCGCCCATAAAAAAAAAAAAAAAAAAAAAAAAAAAAAAAAAAAAAAACACACTCACATAAACACACATCCTGATATATTCTTAACATACGGGTGGTGTGAAGAGTTAAAATTATACTCTTTCCTCAAAAATTTTATTTTTATATTTCCTTATCAAATACAGTGTTGACTTAAACAACGTGATCTAACTTGACATACACTGTTCAATCACTAATTGTATATGTCTATATACATATACATCTCAAGACTATCAATAATCTTACCACGAATATAAAAATATAACCGCAAAATTAAATTTGATTTTATAACTCTTTCCCTTCAAATACACTCCGTGACATAAACTTAAATCTAGTAATTTATAACACTATTTATCTCTATATATGATTTATTTTAGCCATATGTGCAAACTCTTCTATATTACAACTGTAACGCTCTTATACCTGTTTGGACAACACGTGTTTTGTGGCGGCATCAGCATATTATTTCTCGGCCAATCATTGGCGATTTCTCACGAGACGACTAAAAAGAAAAGTTTAGCAGAAATTTTTAACTGTAGTATCAGGAATATAGTAGCCAAAACGGTATACAAAAATATTTCCCAATACCAAATTTTATCCGATCTTTTCAAACACTTACACAGTAAAACACACGAAAAATTTTCTAGCACTGTGACAGAACCATTTTCGTGTGTTTTACTATGTGAGTGTGTAGAAATGTTGACTAAAATTTGCTATTGAAAATAATCTTTCTAATTACTATAATTCATAAATAATACAAAAATAAAAAATATTCTCGTTACCAAATTTTAGTCAACATTTCTACACACTCACATAGTAAACACACGAAAAAAATTTGTGTCACAGTGCTAGAGAATTTTTCGTGTATTTTACTATGTGAGAGCTTGGCAAGGTCGACTACAATTTGTTATTGAAATTTTTTTTTTTTTAAATTTCGTACATAAAAACTAAAAAAAATACATCGAACTGTAGAAACTCAAATTGTTAAACTTTACTATATGGATCAAGGTCATTGCGATCTACTTACTTACATTCCTTGGTATTGATTTAAAAATATTTTGTTATGGCGCTAAGTGTATTTATATGGATGAGTAGGATTACCGTTTATATAGGGTTGTGGGTACAGGTTTTATCATCGATAAATCTTTTTTTTTTTAATAATTTTATTTCATTACAATTTTACCGCATAGACACCCGATTTTGTATTTTATATTGTCTGACTGTCGCTTATTCCATTATATCCATTGGTGAAATTGTGGTTCTATATTTCTATATATTCGGAGTTCTTATGTGCTCTAAAATAATAATAGCCAAAAATGCGAATCTCATTTCGGATTGGAATCGATTTTTGGTAGCTCAAGAGTCTTATATTCAAAGCCTAAGATCCGCTCACAGGACTTCGTGGAAAAACTTCTATGAGACTTTATAATTGACTGTTAATTCTTCGTCTACCTCCCGGCAAACTCACTTATTGCAGGTGAGATTTCGGTGAGCTACTGTTGTCTGTCTACTTTCCTACTGATATTCTATCCTGGACTGTTTTTGCGCTTGCACCTTTCAAATCGAGTGGTATGAGGCCATTTTCTCTGCTGAATTGCACCATGGTTTTGTACCTATTCGTACTCACCTGCTCAATAGGTTCTAGTTGCTTTTAGCACTGTACCACGCGCATGAACCAAGGGTATAGTAGTTTTTATATACCTAAAACTGGTAACTTGGATTATACTGACCTAAAGGCGTATCGGCCCATTAGTCTGACCCCTCCATTTCTTAAAGCTTTCGAAGGGAATAATTACCTCTCTAGTGCCCGTACCAATTTTAATATTGATCAAACTACTTGCTGTGGCTCTTGTTTATTGATCAACTACTTATCAACCATATCTTCTATCTATCTACCATATATCACTACTTATCAACAATATTTAAATTGCGGCGATCTGAGTTCAACGTGCAAAGTTGTTAAACTCACCTGGAAATTTCACCTTGATTATGGGCTGCAAAAGGCAAACACTATTGTATGTCTATGCCGTAGGGCCTTGGGATTTTCTTGTGGTCTGACTATAATGATGTCGTTCATCTACAAATCACTGGTTTTACCTATACCATTTAATGCATGGTGGCCGATTGTGTAATTAACGTCTGGCTGCACTGCGTATTCTGCTGCGTTTCACCTCAATGAAGTGCATTGGGGTATTCAAAAGTCAGTGCAGGGTTTGAAGTTTACTCTCCTAAGCATGAACTTATAGATTCTCGGGATGTCTGGGTGCATGGTTTGGCCTATTGAGGAGTTTAAGATTAGTGATTTAGGGAAGGTTCTTATTCTCTGCAAGTACCACTAGTAAAGCTGTATAATCCTTTGACTGTAAAGATTATACCTTTGACTCAAAAATTGCAAGAACTACATTTTAATATGATTTGCTTCAATACTAGAATAGGGCGCATGTGTGTTGCTGACTTTTTAGCGAAAGCTGGATCACATATTAAGTTTGTTGGAACCAGCAATTCCTATATCCTTCAATGATGATAAGGACGCTATTAAGATGTTTGCTCTACTTGAACTGGGACTGAAGTGGCGTTCTACTCCTAGCTGTCAAAATGCAAAACAGTTCATTATCAAGGATGGGCATCTATGCGTAAAGGATACAATAATTTGAAATTATTATCTCTAGAAAGTTACAATTTCAATGTAAATTGAATCGTTTACAAAATTAGTTTTATCTGTTACATACATATTCTGTTGCTCAAAGTTCTGGCAATATTTCATAACTAGAAGAGACAAAATAAAATTATTATTTATCAATTTCTCGATGAGAACATTTTCCATCTAATGATGGAGGATCTTACTCTATCTGGTACCGCAAGTAACAAAGCCGTCCAGCTTATGAGGCATGTTACAAGAGCCTGTGATGCAGCAATGCCAAGAAGGATGGTGGATAATCGTAGAAAACCAGTCTTCTGGTGGAACGACGAGATTTCTGAATTACGTAAAAGATGCCTGCACACAAGAAGGCGATACCAGCGTACTAGACACGTCGAAAACTCTCCCCTTCGACAACAATATTGTAAAGCTCGATCGGAGCTTAAGCATGCCATTAAAGAAAGTAAGCGTAAATGCTTTCGCGAACTGTGCGAGGAGGTCGACCGCGACCCCTGGGGTAGACCTTACCGATTGGTAATGAAAAAACTCAGAAACAATTACACCACTGCTCCCACATGCCCGGCAATGCTGTCTGACATAGTGAGTCAGCTGTTTCCTTAGCAACCCGATTGTGTGTTAGAGGTATTAGGCAACGAGGAGGATGATATACCACCAGTTACTGAGGAGGAGGTTCTGAAGGCATGTGGCAAAGTGGGTAACAATAAAGCTCCTGGCCCGGATAACATTCCGAATATTGCATTCAAGTCGGCGGTTAAAGCATACCCAAACTTATTCACGGAAGTATATACTGCATGCTTAGTTGAGGGGGTGTTCCCTAGTAAATGGAAGGAACAGAGACTAGTATTGTTGCCAAAAGGAGACAAACCACCCGGTGAGCCATCATCCTGGCGTCCCGTCTGTCTGTTGGATACGGCAGGCAAAACCCTAGAGAGAGTTGTATGTGACCGGTTACAAGAGGCTATAGTTAGAGCAGGAAACCTGGCAGAGCAGCAGTATGGCTTTCGAAAGGCGCGCTCAACAGTGGATGCGATTAAAGTGGTTGCAGATACGGCACACCACGCGATATCCAGTTCTGGATGGCTACGTGGTAGTAAAAAATACTGTGCCATAGTTACATTGGACGTGAAAAACGCATTCAACACGGCGAATTGGAGCTGCATATTTAACGCACTGACGCGGATGAACGTACCGAGGTACCTGCTGAGGCTAGTTTCCAGCTACTTTAGCGAGAGGGTCTTGATGTATGATACGGAAGAAGGAAAGAAAACATACGAGGTTACAGGTGGAGTTCCTCAAGGTTCAGTGTTAGGTCCTACACTCTGGAATGTGATGTACGATGGTGTACTTCGGCTGCCCATACCAAGGGATGCGCAGGTGATTGGATTTGCGGACGATATCGCGATTGTAGTTGTCGCAAAACACAGAGAGGAGGTTGTGGACATCTGTAATAGGACGGTCAGACTTATTCAACAGTGGTTAACATCTGCTGGGCTGCAACTAGCAGAACATAAAACAGAAGCTGTCCTTATTACTAGCCGGAAAGTAATGGAGAACGTAACCTTAGAGATTGGAGCCCAACAAATTGTTAGTCAGCCATCCATCAGATACCTAGGAGTACTGATCGATGCCAGATTGTCATATAAGACACATCTCATTACCACCAGCGAGCGAGCAAGAAGAGTTAATGCGGCACTAGCACGAATAATGCCGAATACAAGAGGGGCGCGGATGAGCAGCAGAGTTCTGCTCGCCTATCGTTACATCTATAATGATGTATGGGGCACCAATCTGGGTCAACTCGTTGGAGAAAAATACTTATAGACAAAGAGTAGCAACAGTTCAGAGGTTAAGTGCTCTGAGAGTATTGTGCGCATTTCGGACGGTGTCAGAAGATGCTGCTTGTGTTCTTGCGGGAATGCCCCCAATATATCTACTTGCAAAGGAGCGCCAAACCACTTACCTGCGTCGTGGTCAAGGAACAAAAGCGGAGAACCACCGATTAGCACGTGCTGAGATGATCACTGTATGGCAGAGAAGATGGAGTGAGTCGACGAATGGTAGATGGACCCATCGCCTGATCCCCTACATCGAGGCGTGGCTAAACAGGCGACACGGTGAAGTGGATTACCATTTGACGCAGTTTCTGACGGGTCATGGTTGCTTTAGATCATACCTGTTCAAATTCAAGCACGAAGAGTCACCAGATTGCCCTTTATGCATCGGAGTAACGGAGAATGTAGAGCACGTATTATTCGAGTGTCCACGATTTGCTGAGGAGAGAAAGGGTATCTGTGTACGTGGGGTCCAACGAACGCCGGAAAATATAGTGGAGTTTATGCTGGCGTCTCAAGATGGGTGGAACGCCGTAAGCGGAAGTGTCTCACGGATAACGAGTGAGTTGAGACGCCTCGAAAGAAGCAGAAATTCAGTGAGGAGTTAATTCCATCCGAGCAGCGAAAGCTGAGCCTGCCTCGTGAAGTAATACCTAACGGTAGTTCCACGGGGCCGAACGGCATGGTTTATCGGGGGTGGTGGTTTGGTCGGTAAGAATCCGACACTTTCACGTGTTGATATATGGGTTCACACGTGAAGCCTATCGAAGGTTCCCCTCCTCCGCCCATAAAAAAAAAAAAAAAAAAAAAAAAAAAAAAAAAAACACACTCACATAAACACACATCCTGATATATTCTTAACATACGGGTGGTGTGAAGAGTTAAAATTATACTCTTTCCTCAAAAATTTTATTTTTATATTTCCTTATCAAATACAGTGTTGACTTAAACAACGTGACCTAACTTGACATACACTGTTCAATCACTAATTGTATATGTCTATATACATATACATCTCAAGACTATCAATAATCTTACCACGAATATAAAAATATAACCGCAAAATTAAATTTGATTTTATAACTCTTTCCCTTCAAATACACTCCGTGACATAAACTTAAATCTAGTAATTTATAACACTATTTATCTCTATATATGATTTATTTTAGCCATATGTGCAAACTCTTCTATATTACAACTGTAACGCTCTTATACCTGTTTGGACAACACGTGTTTTTGGCGGCATCAGCATATTATTTCTCGGCCAATCATTGGCGATTTCTCACGAGACGACTAAAAAGAAAAATTTAGCAGAAATTTTTAACTGTAGTATCAGGAATATAGTAGCCAAAACGGTATACAAAAATGTTTCCCAATACCAAATTTTATCCGATCTTTTCAAACACTTACACAGTAAAACACACGAAAAATTTTCTAGCACTGTGACAGAACCATTTTCGTGTGTTTTACTATGTGAGTGTGTAGAAATGTTGACTAAAATTTGCTATTGAAAATAATCTTTCTAATTACTATAATTCATAAATAATACAAAAATAAAAAATATTCTCGTTACCAAATTTTAGTCAACATTTCTACACACTCACATAGTAAACACACGAAAAAAATTTGTGTCACAGTGCTAGAGAATTTTTCGTGTATTTTACTATGTGAGAGCTTGGCAAGGTCGACTACAATTTGTTATTGAAATTTTTTTTTTTTTAAATTTCGTACATAAAAACTAAAAAAAAAACATCGAACTGTAGAAACTCAAATTGTTAAACTTTACTATATGGATCAAGGTCATTGCGATCTACTTACTTACATTCCTTGGTATTGATTTAAAAATATTTTGTTATGGCGCTAAGTGTATTTATATGGATGAGTAGGATTACCGTTTATATAGGGTTGTGGGTACAGGTTTTATCATCGATAAATCTTTTTTTTTTTAATAATTTTATTTCATTACAATTTTACCGCATAGACACCCGATTTTGTATTTGATATTGTCTGACTGTCGATTATTCTATTATATCCATTGGTGAAATTGTGGTTCTATATTTCTATATATTCGGAGTTCTTATGTGCTCTAAAATAATAATAGCCAAAAATGCGAATCTCATTTCGGATTGGAATCGATTTTTGGTAGCTCAAGAGTCTTATATTCAAAGCCTAAGATCCGCTCACAGGACTTCATGGAAAAACTTCTATGAGACTTTATAATTGACTGTTAATTCTTCGTCTACCTCAAGGCAAACTCACTTATTGCAGGTGAGATTTCGGTGAGCTACTGTTGTCTGTCTACTTTCCTACTGATATTCTATCCTGGACTGTTTTCGCGCTTGCACCTTTCAAATCGAGTGGTATGAGGCCATTTTCTCTGCTGAATTGCACCATGGTTTTGTACCTATTCGTACTCACCTGCTCAATAGGTTCTAGTTGCTTTTAGCACTGTACCACGCGCATGAACCAAGGGTATAGTAGTTTTTATATACCTAAAACTGGTAACTTGGATTATACTGACCTAAAGGCGTATCGGCCCATTAGTCTGACCCCTCCATTTCTTAAAGCTTTCGAAGGGAATAATTACCTCTCTAGTGCCCGTACCAATTTTAATATTGATCAAACTACTTGCTGTGGCTCTTGTTTATTGATCAACTACTTATCAACCATATCTTCTATCTATCTACCATATATCACTACTTATCAACAATATTTAAATTGCGGCGATCTGAGTTCAACGTGCAAAGTTGGTAAACTCACCTGGAAATTTCACCTTGATTATGGGCTGCAAAAGGCAAACACTATTGTTTGTCTATGCCGTAGGGCCTTGGGATTTTCTTGTGGTCTGACTATAATGATGTCGTTCATCTACAAATCACTGGTTTTACCTATACCATTTAATGCATGGTGGCCGATTGTGTAATTAACGTCTGGCTGCACTGCGTATTCTGCTGCGTTTCACCTCAATGAAGTGCATTGGGGTATTCAAAAGTCAGTGCAGGGTTTGAAGTTTACTCTCCTAAGCATGAACTTATAGATTCTCGGGATGTCTGGGTGCATGGTTTGGCCTATTGAGGAGTTTAAGATTAGTGATTTAGGGAAGGTTCTTATTCTCTGCAAGTACCACTAGTAAAGCTGTATAATCCTTTGACTGTAAAGATTATACCTTTGACTCAAAAATTGCAAGAACTACATTTTAATATGATTTGCTTCAATACTAGAATAGGGCGCATGTGTGTTGCTGACTTTTTAGCGAAAGCTGGATCACATATTAAGTTTGTTGGAACCAGCAATTCCTATATCCTTCAATGATGATAAGGACGCTATTAAGATGTTTGCTCTACTTGAACTGGGACTGAAGTGGCGTTCTACTCCTAGCTGTCAAAATGCAAAACAGTTCATTATCAAGGATGGGCATCTATGCGTAAAGGATACAATAATTTGAAATTATTATCTCTAGAAAGTTACAATTTCAATGTAAATTGAATCGTTTACAAAATTAGTTTTATCTGTTACATACATATTCTGTTGCTCAAAGTTCTGGCAATATTTCATAACTAGAGGAGACAAAATAAAATTATTATTTATCAATTTCTAGCAGTGCTTTGCACGATTTACCTGAATGAAATAAATTTAAAAGTATGCTGTGCGATACAATTGAGTAGATCCCGTTCCATTGTAAGACAAATTCATTCAGATAACCGTCCGCTAAACGTACCGGTCTGCTCTATATGACCAAATTTTTTGTAAAATTTATTCAATATGTTTTGATGGATGAGGAACCGTACGTGAAATTTAATTTGAAACAGAATAGCAGGTCAATAATTGTATCTTCCCAAAAATAATGAAAATGCTCCCGCTAGCACTTCAACATATAGATAAATTTGCAAAAAGAGTTAGGATGGCAAGTGGTTTACAGTTTTCCATTCAAAGAGCCACGTTTTTGTCACATCCTTCACATAGTAACGTCGAATGTGTATACATAAAATAATGATTATAGAAACGTATTTTGCCTTTAATTAGACACGATTCAGCAGTAAAGTTATGGTAACCGGCCGACAATTAAGCATTAAATTATCGCAACTTGCACGGAACTAGGCTAATCCGATTAAAACGAAATTTCTGAAATTCGAAGTGACGTCTAATTTTTGCATGATTTCCATTCCAATGAGACCTTCAAAATAGTCGTGGAATTTGGAGAGAATGAACTGTAGTGGTTCAGCTGTTTCAAATTCTTTTAGTCCATTTAGCACTACAATTTGATCGACAGTGGTGCCATTGAACAAAGATTTGATTTTTTGAATACTTGTTTTATTGATTATGTCTGGACTAATGTAAGTTGTTTTATTGAATGTTAGGTTTATGTAGGGTGATTGGTACCCTTTTTGATGTTGGTTGATTAATAAGCTTAGGTAACCGCATCCTCCAATTGGGGTTGGGAGAAACCTCATCCACGATTTCTTCTGGAGAGTATTTCCTATGTATTGATCGTCCATTTCCTTCAATTTCGTCGTGCAAACGCTCTCTATAATGATCGCTCTCGTGATCGTAAGGATTGGTGGGCAATATGGTATATAATTATTTTCATTGGAACTTCGTTGGTCCATTCGAGTTAAAATTATATCGATGTGACATCTTGTGTTTGTTAGATTCGAATTTCTGTGGGTCAGGTTGAGGTAGGAAACCGCGATAGTTAGCGGACTGATTATGGTTGGTATACAAATACCCGGTGATTAAAAATTACTATCTTGATTATAAAATTGATTACTATGTGTATGTCTGGGAGGGTTTATATCATAACTAGGTTTATTTATTTGTATTTGTACACGAGGTGGATTAGTTTGTCCTGTCAGTAGATTTGCGGGCCTCATGGCTCTGACCATTGAACCGAGTGGATCTTTAAGGTTTGATACAAATACTGCCAATCCCATTTCGTTATACCATTTTGATTTAAAATTAATTTCATTATTATCGTTGGTAGAACAATATATATACTTCAACTGGATCACCTGTAAATTTATCGATTTTTATAGAGTTTCTAGAATAACCAAGAATATTGGGGAAGGTGTAGTTTTCTAAAAATAATTACTTTATTTTCTATTAACTCTAGAATTATTTCCAGAGCAATAATTTTTATTAATTTATTTAATTTAGAGAACTACAATGTTTACTGGATGAATACAATAATAATAATGATTCTTCAAAAGATAACTTAACATACATTGAATAAAAAGAAACCGATCGGTGTCTTGTATGTTTGTATCAGTTAAAATATGGTTGCTATACGTGATGTGATATTGTGTTGATGATTCTTTATAAATATCATGCAATTTGACATGGTTGACATTTACCTATATCATCGAAAATACCGATGTTGTTGAGGTTGTTGTACAGTGTGCGATATGTAACTTTGCACCGCATGGGCCCATTGTTGCATTGAATATAGAACCTCAATAGGTTTCAACCGTTTTAATAAAATAAAAATTGGTGCACAACTATTGGTGCAAATACAATTAACACTACAACCTGTTAATTTGTACAATCCATATATCGTTTCTAACCAACATAAATTTCCATTACCATCGTCTATAATAAATTAATTTTGTAGGAAAAATAAAGGCAGGGCGAGAGAGCATTAAGGAAGAATGCTAATCATATTGGTTATGAAAGCCAATAAATAAATGTTGACACTAAAAAGTAAATTATCTAAGGAAAATTAGGAACGAGATTGGAGTTATGTGGTGGTCGATGATTTTTTTCGATTTCAATGTTTACAAAATATTATACATACTTTCATTACATTATTTATGCTGACCATAAATTAAGAATATGTTATAGAAAATTATTACTTTCTGTGCAGGAAATGATATAGCTTTCCTAATATTTAATTAAAGTATAATCTACCAATTTTCTGAGAAATAGATAATCGTATATGACAATTTCAGAACTGCGTATATATATGTAGATAAGTGAGGTATAAGGTAATTTGTCCGGACAGATTAACAAAAGTAGATGGCGTCTGGTATTTTATTTATGCGTGTATTGACACAATTAAATAAAATATTACCTCTTTGGATATCCCAGAAGAATTTCAGCGTTGGGAAAAAAAATCGAGAATAGGTTAAGATGAACTTCAAAATTAATATATTTCGAATATTTTAACGAGCAAATTTGCGTTAATGATCAGATGCGTGTATATTTCTTTATAATGCGCTGACTCGATATATCTTATTATAACAGTTTTAAAGGCCATTACTGGCCCCTTACTGAGTCAACAATTTGGCTCCAGCGGTTTCGATCCCGAGCATGGTCTTCATACTGTCTAAGACAATCTGAAGAGGCCAAGTCGTTCTCTACACCGTGGAGCCGTCGTCACCTGCAACGACCTCTGCGTCTACCATATGGTGGCTCTCCTTTCAGAGATCGCTGCACAATTCGTTCCGGATCAGCACGCAGAACGTGCCCGAGCCAGCGTACTCGCTGAGATCTTACTTCATGTACAATATCGGGGATCTTCATCAGATCTCTGATGTCGATATTGTACAGAGCTCGGTAGGTACCATCTATTTCGCGTTTTGGGCCGTAAATCACACGCATGACTCTTCTCTCAAATGTTAGGAGCCTTCTCTCGTACTGATCCGTCAGCACCCAACTTTCACATCAAAACATAACAACGGGCCTGATCAACGCTTTGTAAAGATATTTCTAGTGGTGTTAAATCATCCCTCCTTAAATATCCACTCCCAGGCAAACCCATCAAGACAATCAACCATATTCCAAAAATGTATAGTACATTGGATAAAAATGACATTCTAAAATGATTTTTCGATATAGTTCTGGAATATGTCCAACTAAAACGAAATTAGGCTTTGAACTTCCTGGTTTGTAATATCCTAATATATAATTTCCTGATTTTCAAATCGTGTTATTAAATGTACTATTTCGACTAGGACTCCTTTCGTTTAACAATACTCGCTATCTTCTACGTTCCATCATTCTTTAGAAAAAAAAATCTGACCTATTTTTTGATAGGGTTTGGAACTCTGTATAGGCTACCTCTGGGCCAGCTATGAACCATTTTATACGATAGATTATGTTATCATCACAACCGGTTAGAATTGATTATTTATTCTTACATTGGCAATTCTGCTTTCTTGTTATAAGTTTCTGATCTGGGGTTTGGAAATTTATTTCCCAGATGTATAGTTTCCTATCGAAATTTCAGTTCATCATTTTCCTGCATTTGCTTGACCGTTTCTCCAAGATAATTTTTTTTAGGTTTATTATTATTATTATAACTGGGCCACAAAGGCTCATAGTACAAACCTAGGATTCTATCCCAATTCACAAATTGCTGCCTTAGTATACCTATTGGAATCATGCCGGTCAAGACGTGAACTGCATCAGTTAATACCGTTCCGTACGCCTTGGTGACAGGTATTAAAAAAGCTTGTGATACTGGGCCCTAAAATAGGCCAAGCACGTTGTATCACTTCAACCTCGATGTTGTCTAGGCCTGGCGCTTCGTTTATTTTCTTAGACATGATCGCCACAGTGGCCTCTTCATCACTGAAGTGGCTCACATTTGGCGTATCTGGTACAATGTTACGATGCGCGCGGATTGCTCTCTGCACATCCGAGTAACTTTACTCACTGTCATCGGGAAACAACGTATTGAGTAAGCATTTTGTGGTGTCCTCCCAACATATTATTGATTGTCCACCACCGGTTACCAGGGTACTTAGTACCTCATTAGTTTTCATTTTGCCTGTGGTAAACTTATAGACAAAGCCCCACGGTTCTGCATTACTGCGCTCTGCTTGATGGCAAATGCTCCTTGTCTATGGCGATTGAACTGAAAATGGAGGTATCAATATGCTGTATAAGATAGCAGAAAATGTTAAGCAGAAAAAATGTATTTTTTCTATTCACCACCAGGAGCAGCACTATAGATAAAGAGAATTTTTTCTGCTGTAATTTTATTAACTAGCAGAAAAATTATGAATTTGTGCATTTTTTTTTATAAGAATTTTTGTAACAACCAATTACACGTTAACAGAAAATTTGTAAACTTTTAGTAAATTATTCGTACCAAACAGAATAATTTATATTTTGAACTATACATGCCAATTATTATATTAATAATTTCTCATAAAAGAAACAGTATGTAACAAAAATGCCATGCAGCTTTTCTGGTAGCAGAGATCATTACACACCTACAGGAGTAGTTTAAGAAAAATCGATCGAGGCAGAAGAGCTCCAGAATATTTTGAAATCTCGGCCATATGAAATTTTTCAGTTTTTTCACCATAATGTATGGAAATGCCCCCATGTAACCAGTATGCCATGCTGTTTTTCTGGTAGCTGGAATCAAAACACACCTACAGGAGCAGTTTAAGAAGAATCGATTTAGTCAGAAGAGCTCCAGAATTTTCTGAAATCTCGGCCATATAATATTTTTCAGTTTTTTGACCATAATGTATGGAAATACCCCCCTGTAACCAGTATGCCATGCTGTTTTACTGGTAGATGGCATCAAAACACATCTACAAGAGCAGTTTAAGAAGAATCTTTCATGGAATCTTTACCTTTCATGGTATTTGAATAAGTTATTAATTTTCCGTTACGTAACGTTTGACTTATCGCACAGCACCAGTTCTGCTAGCCAAAAGTGTTCCACTAGGCACAATATATCATTAAAGAACCTTTGATTTATAGTTTGAGAATAAGTTAATTTTGTTTCGGCCTTAGTTTCTCTAATCATTCGCTTTACCAGATTGTACTCTTTACCCAATAATCACATGTGATCCCATATATTAGTTACGCTAATCGTGTCTTTAGGCTTAAATGCCCAATGTCTCACACATGTATTAGGCTCTTTGGTCCGTGCTGTTTTTTCATTACCAGCTTATAAAAATTTTTAATAAAATTTACAAAACAATATAACAGTGGTAAGATAAGTGTACCAATGGGTCAATAGACCACGTGACTGATGCACTGATTCTATACCAAAAAATTAATTTAATTTAATAAAAACATACATGATGGTCAAAAACTGAAAAATATCATATGGCAAGATTTCAAAAAATTCTGTTCTAACTCGATCGAATTTTCTTAAACTGCTCCTGTAGATGTGTTATGATCTCAGCTACCAGAAAAGCTGCAAGGCATATTGGTTACATACTGTTTTTTTTATGAGAAATTATTAATATAATAATTGGCATGTATAGTTCAAAATATAAATTATTCTGTTTGGTACAAATAATTTACTAAAAGTTTACAAATTTTCTGCTAACGTGTAATTGGTTGTTACAAAAATTCTGATAAAAAAAATGCACAAATTCATAATTTTTCTGCTAGTTAATAAAATTACAGCAGAAAAAATTCTCTTTATCTATAGTGCTGCTCCTGGTGGTGAGTAGAAAAAATACATTTTTTCTGCTGAAAACTTTCTGCTATCTTATACTGCATGGTGTCAATCCTGTCTTGACTTTGTCCACCCGAACGAAAACTTTGTCTCAGTTCGTTAAATTTTTTGGAATAAAGTTGTTGTCCTGAGGGCTTTTCCGCGTACCTTTTCGGACGATGTTGTGAATCGACTCTCGTATAATTGTTCAATGAATTAGGATCTGTCGATGGTGCGGGGCTTGAATACAGTAAGAGTTCTCCTTGGACCTTCAGCGGTTATCCGTATAGACAAGATGAGCTGGAGTGCAACCGAGATCAGTTTTGTTTGAAATTCTTATTCCAATAGAGAATAGTCGTTCGAATTCTGTGGGAACCTAACCATTTTGTAAATTCCTTGAAAATATTACTTTCGAATTGATTGCCTTGCTCAGTCGTGATTTTGAGCGGAACACCGAATCTCGAAATAAACTGATCCACGAAAACTCTCATATCAGTGAGTATGCCGTAAAGCGTATAAATAATGGCCAGTTCTATGGTTGTGGGCTGGTGTAATAAATTAGTGCAGGTGATTAAATCGACATTTTGGTATTTTTTTTTAATATAATTTTTTTCTGCGTCTTCCCGGTGAACTGTTATTTAGTTAAACCATACGAGTTTATTAAAAACTTCCCAGAATCGTTCCACTAAATTTTGGAATATTAGAGTGATTTTATTTTTGTGTATATAGTAAGGACTAGAGTAATTTGCAAATACTCTCCTACCTTTCCTGAATAATAATTTTAAAAGTAAAATAAATTGTTTCAAACAAAAACCATCATGAGGGTTGCTCAACCTGATTTTCATTTTTTGAGATATTATCATAATTTTACCATTAGACCACCCGCAATGTAAATAATTGAGTAAAATCACTCAGAGAATGTCCAATTAGGCCATAAAATTGGTTGTATCATATAGCGATTTACGCTGGTATATACGTATGTATATACAATTCATACACTTGCCTACCCTACTGTGAATACTATTGAGAAAGTAAAAAAGAAAATCAAACTTTCTAACCCTCCCTCCCCCCTGCCTCCGTCGTACGAGAGTATATGTATACAAGGAAAATGGTATAGAAAATTGTAAAATAGGCTTTGTTAACTGAAACAAAAGCAAACATTAGGAATTCAGTACTTAATTATCGTTATATATTCTCAGTTAAAAACGTGTATTTTGATTGACGTCAATGCATCCTTTGCAATATTCTGGCAAGCGTGTGAAAAACATATATACTTATATATTGTATATAATTTTCCATATTTTCTTGTTGTGATTTAAATGTGAATACCATTTACATTTGGAACAAAACAAAAAGAAACGATATAGTTGGAGATTTTGATTTCTTGTGTGTGGTATGTGTGTGTGTGAAACAAATAAGACATGATGGGGGAGGAGTGAAAACCACTCCCTTGTATAAGAAAAATATGGGTGACAAACAAAACTTTTCCTTGAGTTTTTTTTTGTAGATTTTAACGACAAAAAACACAAAAAAACTATATAATTACACCATTTATTACAAAGTTTAAAATTAGTTCTCTCTCACAAAGTGGCAAAAACTTTTTTTTGCCTCTTTATGTTAGCCTTTAGTATGTGAATCTGTTTTTTTTTGTGCTTTCCGGAATGTTTATTTCGAAATGGAAATAAATTTATGGACTTCATGTGCCCGTCCATGGCCGCGAAAACTGCAAATTTGATGTTACTTTACAAAAATATATTTTAAACAAATGGAACATGCAAACGCTTTGCATAAATACAGTATTGCATACATAATATACTTATATCAGTTATTATCTTTCATGATAGAACTTTTCGAGGCAAATTTTTTCCCGGAAAAAACGAATCAAAATATAATATGTACATAAATTTTGGTCCGACACAAAATTTTCTTTGTTATATATGTATATAATATACATATGTATATATACTTACATACACATACAAATATTTGTATATATATATACATACATACATATATATGGACATATAAATGGGAAATTTGTTTTCTGTTTTTTAAAGTATATGGGGAAAACAGACACATCAATTCATTTTTACTTTTAAACAAGTATTCCCGTTTTTCTTTTTGTTTTTTTAATCATTAATGGATGGATCCCAGATGTTTGTTTTTCTTTTGTTGGATATTTTCAATTTTCTTTCTTCTCATCATGTGTGATTTCAAATTTGTTTTTGTTGTTGTTTTGGGAAGAGTGGTAAACCATTTACCCTAGAATCTAGATTATATATGTATATAATGCTAGATATATATATGTAGATATATATATATATATATATATATATATATATATATATATATATATATATATATATATATATATATATATATATATATATATATATATATATATATATATATATATATATATATATATATATATATATATATATATATATATATATATATATATATATATATATATATACAACAATTACAAGAAATCGGTCGTTTTATCAAACATTATAACATTTTTATTAAAACAGAATGTACTCCCCAGCCTCACGTCATTCTCATTCGCATATTCAGAAATTGAGAGTGGAATCGAATTATTTATAGAAATTTTTATAAATAATTGAATCAAAATTCAATTAATATTAATTTATTTAAATATTTGAAATAAGCCAGAATTACGGAACATTTAGTGGTGTAGCAGCAGTGGCGATTTTCTCAAACACTCATATTATATAGTAAAACACACGAAACATAATCTTGCATAAGTGCTAGACCATTTTTTATGTGTTTTACCATGTGAGTGCTTCGAAAGTTTGACTAAAATTTTGTATCGAAAATATTATTTTTATTTACTATAATAATAATAAACTAAAAAACTGTTCTCGATACAAAATTTTAGTAACAATTTCTAATTTTAGAAAAATTGTTCTGATACAGTACTATAGACAATTTTTCGCGTGTTTTACTATGTGACATTGACATTAGGCATAAATTTGCCACACCAAACATATTGACGTTTTAGAATTAGGTATTGCAATCTGCACATTTGCGTAAACTTGTGCTTTGACAATTTCTACAGCAAAGCCTGATGTTACATCAGTTTCTACTGTATTCACCATTCTAAATTATTTTGAACGCGTTCAGCTACAAACATTTTTGTTAAGCACAGCACAGGCACAACGAGTTTCTCACTTAACTTCAAATTTTAATTGCTAAAACAGAGTCCAATCCTGTCGACCTATTGACTACCAATTTACATTTTGGTCAAGTTTCAGATTTCTAGATCCAATGGTTTCGGCTGGGCGCTGAGGTATGAGTTACGTCTTGATGTCACTTTTCGTTTGTGCTTTACATAAGACATTTTAATATTAATTATAATCTAAGTACTCACCTAATAGTTAACTGCATCCTTAATATTTTCAATTATTATAGCAATTACACGTCAGCAACTTCATTTTATTATAAATATATTTATTAATAGAAAACTTATCAAACTAGTGTAACTATATATTACAAAATATGAATGAACAGACGTCGCTTCTGACTGTAAACTACGATTGTGTTCCCGTTTTATCCCGTGCACCACAGTCAAAATGATTTTATCTTCACTTCGATCGGCTGTTCGACAAATATATTCACCTGAATCGTTTGGTGTAACCGCCGCCAATGTTAATGTACTTTTAACAGACGCAATACCCCATTCGATATAGATATTTATACCGCCACGTGATGCCTGATAACTTATCACCTTGCCATCTTTTATCCAAACTATTTCTCTTGTACTTATATTACTATTTACTATACTATTACTATTTGAGTACGTTGACGTACAAGTGAATGTCACTGTTGTACCATTTTTAACAATTTGTTCGCGTGGCCCATCTATTAATGTGCCCGTATATGGGAAATCCATCAGCTGTGGTTCTGTATCGGGCAAATAAATCATTTTAGTAATTTTGTTAAATAATGGAAAATAAAATAATAATGATAATCAAGAGTAAGGCGCGACTGGATGGTGGATTATATATATATATATATATATATATATATATATATATATATATATATATATATATATATATATATATATATATATATATATATATAATACTGGGTGTCCTAATTAAAAATACATCCCTCGCACTGGATGGTACAGATAGATTTTTATAGAATAAATTTCGCCTTCAAAACATAATTTCAATAGTAAATAATTATTTCAAAAGTCGTTTAGAGTGTTTCGTTTTAATTGGGACACCCTTTAGATATAAATATATGGTATGCTATGAATTTATTATAACCAAATCACGTACACTGTAAAAATGTCCGATATTTTTTCGGTATAGTAGTTCTTTAAGAGAATTCTAAATCCATTTTTTTTTGTGTGTAACTGGATATTGAAGAATGTAAACAAAATAATAATTTATATTTTTTACCTCGAACGATTAGTGTGACATTATTTTTCATTTTTGGTTCTGTATTAATTTGACATTCATAGTTCCCGCTATCTGTTTGTCGTGTATTTTGAATTTGAAGTCCCCAATTTGTATTGCCCTCGTGCGGATGTTCTGATAAAAATCGTGGATCGGCGGTAAATGGTATTGCGCCAGACGTAAGAATTTGTAGGTCATGTGATCGAATCCAAGATACCTGTAAATTAGACAACAAAAACAAATAATAATCGAAGCACGTTTTATTATATAGGTGAACTCGCGGCTCATCTAACCATACGATCACCAACATTCAATACTATACAAGATAGTATCGCTGTTTGGCCTGGTGTCACCTCGATAACTCCAGGAACTTTTTGAAATTTTGGTAAATGGGCTGAAGTAAAATCATTTGTGTCTGTTGATTTTGGTCGGTATTTTTCTGTGCTCGGAATTTGTTGGAGATTATTATAGTCTTTTATATAGTACGGATTGAAATTCTGAGATTTTCGTGGACGCCAAATATTTTCTGTAAAAAAAATTAAAAGTAATATTCATTGTAATGTGTTAGAAAACAAATATATTAATCTAAAAAAATATAAAATTTCATATCAAAACATTTTGTTTTTCAAAGTCATCAGATTTCTGAGCATCGTAATGATATGAAATTTTAACATACATCACGAAATTTGCATAAAAAACACTCTCAGCCCCTAAGCCCTTCAAATATTTTTTTTTTTCTATTAGTCTAGGTGCCAGAATAAAGCATCGATTTGGTATTTATATCGCTCCGGATTTGGATTCAATTCCAAAAGATTTTTTGTTCCGGATTTGGCAAATAGTTTTCGTTTTGATTCAGTTCCGAAACTGAACCGGGTTGAAACCGGTTATGAATAAAAACCATCTACCATGCAATGCTGCTTTATGTAACATTGTATTGCTCGTTAATTATAATTTTTGAATTGTTGAATTAACATTAAAGGCAAGGCTTCATGAAAGCAAATACCAACGATTTTGCTTAAACGATTTTACTATTTTTACTTGCTTGTATGTTTAGCATTATATGCTTTAAAATTGAGAATAATGAAAAATTGTTACGAAACACGGTCATTATAATTTTGAAAACGATAAATATGTCAGAAAGCAGAGCCTACCCAGACATAACAGTAGAACAATAAGGAAATTGGAGAATTTCTTAAGATATGAGTGGTTCTTTGTATATACATATATATATATATATATATATATATATATATATATATCATAACAATTTAACGATTTTTATTAATTATCTAAACAATAAAGTCGTCTACATAAACTTTTAATTTTGGTAATTGATAGACCACAGCTTTCTTAACATAACAGTAGCATATTGAGGACATTTAGAAAAAGGATTTCTTAAGACATGAATGGTTCTTTGTATATATCATAACAATTTAACGATTTTTATTAATTATCTAAGCAATTAAGTCGTCTACATAAACTTTTGATTTTGGTAATTGATAGACCACAGCTTTCTTAACATAACAGTAGAATATTGAGGACATTTAAAAAAAGGATTTCTTAAGACATGAGTGGTTCTTTGTATATATGTATATCATAACAATTTAACGATTTTTATTAATTATCTAAACAATAAAGTCGTCTACATAAACTTTTGATTTTGATAATTGATAGACCACAGCTTTCTTAACATAACAGTAGAATATTGAGGACATTTAGAAAAAGGATTTCTTAAGACATGAGTGGTTCTTTGTATATATATCATAACAATTTAACGATTTTTATTAATTATCTAAACAATAAAGTCGTCTACATAAACTTTTGATTTTGGTAATTGATAGACCACAGCTTTCTTAACATAACAGTAGAATATTGAGGACATTTAGAAAAAGGATTTCTTAAGACATGAGTGGTTCTTTGTATCTACATAAACTTTTGATTTTGGTAATTGATAGACCACAGCTTTCTTAACATAACAGTAGAATATTGAGGACATTTAGAAAAAGGATTTCTTAAGACATGAGTGGTTCTTTGTATATATGTATATCATAACAATTTAACGATTTTTATTAATTATCTAAACAATAAAGTCGTCTACATAAACTTTTGATTTTGATAATTGATAGACCACAGCTTTCTTAACATAACAGTAGAATATTGAGGACATTTAGAAAAAGGATTTCTTAAGACATGAGTGGTTCTTTGTATATATGTATATCATAACAATTTAACGATTTTTATTAATTATCTAAACAATAAAGTCGTCTACATAAATTTTTGATTTTGGTAATTGATAGACCACAGCTTTCTTAACATAACAGTAGAATATTGAGGACATTTAGAAAAAGGATTTCTTAAGACATGAGTGGTTCTTTGTATATATATCATAACAATTTAACGATTTTTATTAATTATCTAAACAATAAAGTCGTCTACATAAACTTTTGATTTTGGTAATTGATAGACCACAGCTTTCTTAACATAACAGTAGAATATTGAGTACATTTAGAAAAAGGGATTCTTAAGACATGAGTGGTTCTTTGTATGTATATCATAACAATTTAACGATTTTTATTAATTATCTAAACAATAAAGTCGTCTACATAAACTTTTGATTTTGGTAATTGATAGACCACAGCTTTCTTAACATAACAGTAGAATATTGAGGACATTTAGAAAAAGGATTTCTTAAGACATGAGTGGTTCTTTGTATATATATCATAACAATTTAACGATTTTTATTAATTATCTTAACAATAAAGTCGTCTACATAAACTTTTAATTTTGGTAATTGATAGACCACAGCTTTCTTAACATAACAGTAGAATATTGAGGACATTTAGAAAAAGGATTTCTTAAGACATGAGTGGTTCTTTGTATATATATCATAACAATTTAACGATTTTTATTAATTATCTTAACAATAAAGTCGTCTACATAAACTTTGAATTTTGGTAATTGATAGACCACAGCTTTCTTAACATAACAGTAGAATATTGAGGACATTTAGGAAAAGGATTTCTTAAGATATGAGTGGTTCTTTGTAAATATGTTTATCATAACAATTTAACGATTTTTATTAATTATCTAAACAATAAAGTCGTCTACATAAACTTTTGATTTTGGTAATTGATAGACCTCAGCTTTCTTAACATAACAGTAGAATATTGAGGACATTTAGGAAAAGGATTTCTTAAGATATTAGTGGTTCTTTGTAAACATATCATAACAATTTAACGTTTTTTATTAATTATCTAAGCAATTAAGTCGTCTACATGCACTATTTAAGTTTGTAATTGTTAGACCACAGCATTCTTAACATAACAGTAGAATATTGAGGACATTTAGGAAAAGGATTTCTTAAGATATGAGTGGTTCTTTGTATATATGTATATCATAACAATTTAACGATTTTTATTAATTATCTTAACAATAAAGTCGTCTACATAAACTTTTAATTTTGGTAATTGATAGACCACAGCTTTCTTAACATAACAGTAGAATATTGAGGACATTTAGGAAAAGGATTTCTTAAGATATGAGTGGTTCTTTGTATATATGATTATCATAACAATTTAACGATTTTTATTAATTATCTAAACAATAAAGTCGTCTACATAAACTTTTGATTTTGGTAATTGATAGACCTCAGCTTTCTTAACATAACAGTAGAATATTGAGGACATTTTGTAACGAAGGTTTGCGAATTTGGAAGTTTCCATGTAAATTAAAATTAAATTAAATAAAATTAAAACTATGGAACCTGATAGAATTCGCTTCGTTATCAGAAAATATACTGGTTCATTGCCCTTGACGGTCATTCTAGCGCGGCTAAGGCTCAGGAGCAGTGGGGTGGGCTTTCAAGGGTTGAACTCAGTCTTGATAGACCGTAAAAAAAAAAAATACCAAAAAATAAACAATTCTCTCAATTATTAGGGTTCATCTCAATTACGGCAAGTATCATCACCACGGTAAGTATTATATAAGGGTAAGTATATTTAAGCCAATGGTAAACAAAATGGTTGAAACAAAATGAAAATTAAACAAAGTAAAGTTGAACCGATCATGTCATCACTCACCTTGGTCACACTATTATCAAATCAAAATTCTAATTCATATTGGCAAAATAAAAATATATAGGAATTCTTTCAAAATAAATTATTAAAGACATTTTATTAAATTGAATTAAACAAGCTGGTTAATTAGATAAATAATTAATTGTATATATAAAACATGTGATACTTTAATTTAAGCTTTAAGTTTAGATAATTAAATAGAATTTAATAAGGAATATAATATTTGTAAATATACGTATAAGTTTGTAATGCTATCATTTTTAAATTTTTGTTTAGATGTAATAAACTTATGCTAAATTTTTACTAAATAATTCTTAAAATTAACAACAAAAAGAACTTAACTAAGAAAAGAATATAATAAGTAAAATAAATTAAACAAACAAAAAAAAAATTAACAATTATGTATCAATAAAAATATAAACCTGAGTGTGTTTTTGGTTTCGGCTGTGTTGTACTTGATGGAGATTGATTTTATTATGTATGAATTATTATATTATGAATGAATATTATTTGATTGTAGTATTATGTGGTTAGCAGCATATATTCCATATTTTTGTACTTAGTTTAAATCTATTTCATTAATTTGCGTATTATTAATTTACCTATTATTAATTTACTTATTATTTTTGTGTTATACACTCAGAGTGTATATTTACATAAAAAAAAGGTATATAACGTAAAACAATAATTTACGGTACTAGGAAATATCACTTATTAATCGTACGACTTTTTACTTTTGGTACGTCACTAATTTTATATAAAGATCTCTTTAAAAGAAGTCACGAGATCACACTTTAGCACACACATAATTTTATTTTAATTATTTAAATATTTTTATAAAGTTTAACAATAAGGTTAATTTATAATAAATATACATATGACATAGTCTTATTTAAATTGATACAGTCTTAACATTATTGTAACACTATTACAATTATTTTTTTTATTTATATTACATGAATGTACATTGTACAATCTACGTATATTTAACTTATCACAAAAAAAAAATATGGAGAAAAAAAAAATATTTGTAACATATTCAATAAACTCCGTTTAACATACGGAAGATTTTAAATGTTACTCCTATCTTGATACTTAACAAGCACAAGAAAAATATCACAAAGTTCTTTTTAGCAAACTCAAGAATTTAATTTACACATAACACGTGTATTATAAACTTAACAAAAAAATTATTTTCATACAAATATATATAACATTACAACTAAAATTTTTTTGTTTTTGATATGGTATCGGAATATTAGCTCCGTCTCTTCTTATGGTAATTTGATAACTCATTACCTAAATAAAATTCTTCCTCCACCTCAACTTTTACCATTACCATGAACTATCTATTTTATTTTTATTTTAATTTCTTGTATGTATTCATCACCGGATATTGATAATTGTGTTCGTTAATTTATTAACATTAGCAACTCAGCACAGTGGTCAATACCACTGTATCAACTATATTTGTAACACGGTGGTGAACAGGGCTGTGTTACAATTTAGGAAAAGGATTTCTTAAGATATTAGTGGTTCTTTGTAAACATATCATAACAATTTAACGTTTTTTATTAATTATCTAAGCAATTAAGTCGTCTACATGCACTATTTAAGTTTGTAATTGTTAGACCACAGCATTCTTAACATAACAGTAGAATATTGAGGACATTTAGGAAAAGGATTTCTTAAGATATGAGTGGTTCTTTGTATATATGTATATCATAACAATTTAACGATTTTTATTAATTATCTAAACAATAAAGTCGTCTACATAAACTTTTGATTTTGGTAATTGATAGACCACAGCTTCCTTAACATAACAGTAGAATATTAAGGGCATTTAGAAAAAGGATTTCTTAAGACATGAGTGGTTCTTTGTATATATATCATAACAATTTAACGATTTTTATTAATTATCTAAACAATAAAGTCGTCTACATAAACTTTTGATTTTGGTAATTGATAGACCACAGCTTTCTTAACATAACAGTAGAATATTGAGAACATTTAGGAAAAGGATTTCTTAAGATATGAGTGGTTCTTTGTATACATATCATAACAATTTAACGTTTTTTATTAATTATCTAAGCAATAAAGTCGTCTACAAGAACTTTTTAAGTTTGTAATTGATAGACCACAGCTTTCTTAACACAACAGCAAAATATTGAGGACATTTAGAAAAAGGATTTCTTAAGACATGAGTGGTTCTTTATATATATGTATATCATAACAATTTAACGATTTTTATTAATTATCTAATCAATAAATTCGTCTACATAAACTTATGATTTTGGTTATTGATAGCCCTCAGCTTTTTTAACATAACAGTAGAATATTGAGGACATTTAGGAAAAGGATTTCTTAAGATATGAGTGGTTCTTTGTATACATATCATAACAATTAAACGTTTTTTATTAATTATCTAAGCAATTAAGTCGTCTACATGCACTTTTAAAGTTTGTAATTGATAGACCACAGCTTTCTTAACATAACAGTAGAATATTGAGGACGTTTAGGAAAAGGATTTCTTAAGATATAAGTGGTTCTTTGTATATATGTATATCATAACAATTTAACGATTTTTATTAATTATCTAAACAATAAAGTCGTCTACATAAACTTTTGATTTTGGTAATTGATAGACCTCAGCTTTCTTAACATAACAGTAGAATATTGAGGACATTTAGGAAAAGGATTTCTTAAGATATGAGTGGTTCTTTGTATACATATCATAACAATTTAACGTTTTTTATTTATTATCTAAGCAATTAAGTCGTCTACATGCACTTTTTAAGTTTGTAATTGATAGACCACAGCTTTCTTAACATAACAGTAGAATATTGAGGACATTTAGGAAAAGGATTTCTTAAGATATGAGTGGTTCTTTGTATATATGTATATCATAACAATTTAACGATTTTTATTAATTATCTAAACAATAAAGTCGTCTACATAAACTTTTGATTTTGGTAATTGATAGACCTCTGCTTTCTTAACATAACAGTAGAATATTGAGGACATTTAGGAAAAAGATTTCTTAAGATATGAGTGGTTCTTTGTGTATATATAATAACAATTTAACGTTTTTTATTAATTATCTAAGCAATTAAGTCGTCTACATGCACTTTTTAAGTTTGTAATTGATAGACCACAGCTTTCTTAACTTAACAGTAGAATATTGAGGACATTTAGAAAAAGGATTTCTTAAGACATGAGTGGTTCTTTGTATATATATCATAACATTTTAAAGATTTTTATTAATTATCTAAACAATTAAGTCGTCTACATAAACTTTTAATTTTGGTAATTGATAGACCACAGCTTTCTTAACATAACAGTAGAATATTGAGGATATTTAGAAAAAGGATTTCTAAAGACATGAGTGGTTCTTTGTATATATATCATAACAATTTAAAGATTTTTATTAATTATCTAAACAATAAAGTCGTCTACATAAACTTTTGATTTTGGTAATTGATAGACCACAGCTTTCTTAACATAACAGTAGAATATTGAGGGCATTTAGAAAAAGGATTTCTTAAGACATGAGTGGTTCTTTGTATATATATCATAACAATTTAACGATTTTTATTAATTATCTAAACAATAAAGTCGTCTACATAAACTTTTGATTTTGGTAATTGATAGACCACAGCTTTCTTAACATAACAGTAGCATATTGAGGACATTTAGAAAAAAGATTTCTTAAGACATGAGTGGTTCTTTGTATATATATCATAACAATTTAACGATTTTTATTAATTATCTAAACAATAAAGTCGTCTACATAAACTTTTGATTTTGGTAATTGATAGACCACAGCTTTCTTAACATAACAGTAGAATATTGAGGACATTTAGAAAAAGGATTTCTTAAGACATGAGTGGTTCTTTGTATATATATCATAACAATTTAACGATTTTTCTTAATTATCTAAACAATAAAGTCGTCTACATAAACTTTTGATTTTTGGTAATTGATAGACCACAGCTTTCTTAACATAACAGTAGAATATTGAGGACATTTAGAAAAAGGATTTCTTAAGACATGAGTGGTTCTTTGTATATATGTATATCATAACAATTTAACGATTTTTATTAATTATCTAAACAATAAAGTCGTCTACATAAATTTTTGATTTTGGTAATTGATAGACCACAGCTTTCTTAACATAACAGTAGAATATTGAGGACATTTAGAAAAAGGATTTCTTAAGACATGAGTGGTTCTTTGTATATATATCATAACAATTTAACGATTTTTATTAATTATCTAAACAATAAAGTCGTCTACATAAACTTTTGATTTTGGTAATTGATAGACCACAGCTTTCTTAACATAACAGTAGAATATTGAGTACATTTAGAAAAAGGGTTTCTTAAGACATGAGTGGTTCTTTGTATGTATATCATAACAATTTAACGATTTTTATTAATTATCTAAACAATAAAGTCGTCTACATAAACTTTTGATTTTGGTAATTGATAGACCACAGCTTTCTTAACATAACAGTAGAATATTGAGGACATTTAGGAAAAGGATTTCAAAAGACATGAGTGGTTCTTTGTATATATATCATAACAATTTAACGATTTTTATTAATTATCTTAACAATAAAGTCGTCTACATAAACTTTTGATTTTGGTAATTGATAGACCACAGCTTTCTTAACATAACAGTAGAATATTGAGGACATTTAGGAAAAGGATTTCTTAAGACATGAGTGGTTCTTTGTATATATATCATAACAATTTAACGATTTTTATTAATTATCTAAACAATAAAGTCGTCTACATAAACTTTTGATTTTGGTAATTGATAGACCACAGCTTTCTTAACATAACAGTAGAATATTGAGGACATTTAGGAAAAGGATTTCAAAAGACATGAGTGGTTCTTTGTATATATATCATAACAATTTAACGATTTTTATTAATTATCTTAACAATAAAGTCGTCTACATAAACTTTTGATTTTGGTAATTGATAGACCACAGCTTTCTTAACATAACAGTAGAATATTGAGGACATTTAGGAAAAGGATTTCTTAAGATATGAGTGGTTCTTTGTATACATATCATAACAATTTAACGTTTTTTATTAATTATCTAAGCAATTAAGTCGTCTACATGCACTTTTTAAGTTTGTAATTGATAGACCACAGCTTTCTTAACATAACAGTAGAATATTGGGGACATTTAGAAAAAGGATTTCTTAAGACATGAGTGGTTCTTTGTATATATGTATATCATAACAATTTAACGATTTTTATTAATTATCTAAACAATAAAGTCGTCTACATAAACTTTTGATTTTGGTAATTGATAGACCTCTGCTTTCTTAACATAACAGTAGAATATTGAGGACATTTAGGAAAAGGATTTCTTAAGATATGAGTGGTTCTTTGTGTATATATAATAACAATTTAACGTTTTTTATTAATTATCTAAGCAATTAAGTCGTCTACATGCACTTTTTAAGTTTGTAATTGATAGACCACAGCTTTCTTAACTTAACAGTAGAATATTGAGGACATTTAGAAAAAGGATTTCTTAAGACATGAGTGGTTCTTTGTATATATATCATAACATTTTAAAGATTTTTATTAATTATCTAAACAATTAAGTCGTCTACATAAACTTTTAATTTTGGTAATTGATAGACCACAGCTTTCTTAACATAACAGTAGAATATTGAGGATATTTAGAAAAAGGATTTCTTAAGACATGAGTGGTTCTTTGTATATATATCATAACAATTTAACGATTTTTATTAATTATCTAAACAATAAAGTCGTCTACATAAACTTTTGATTTTGGTAATTGATAGACCACAGCTTTCTTAACATAACAGTAGCATATTGAGGACATTTAGAAAAAAGATTTCTTAAGACATGAGTGGTTCTTTGTATATATATCATAACAATTTAACGATTTTTATTAATTATCTAAACAATAAAGTCGTCTACATAAACTTTTGATTTTGGTAATTGATAGACCACAGCTTTCTTAACATAACAGTAGAATATTGAGGACATTTAGAAAAAGGATTTCTTAAGACATGAGTGGTTCTTTGTATATATATCATAACAATTTAACGATTTTTCTTAATTATCTAAACAATAAAGTCGTCTACATAAACTTTTGATTTTTGGTAATTGATAGACCACAGCTTTCTTAACATAACAGTAGAATATTGAGGACATTTAGAAAAAGGATTTCTTAAGACATGAGTGGTTCTTTGTATATATGTATATCATAACAATTTAACGATTTTTATTAATTATCTAAACAATAAAGTCGTCTACATAAATTTTTGATTTTGGTAATTGATAGACCACAGCTTTCTTAACATAACAGTAGAATATTGAGGACATTTAGAAAAAGGATTTCTTAAGACATGAGTGGTTCTTTGTATATATATCATAACAATTTAACGATTTTTATTAATTATCTAAACAATAAAGTCGTCTACATAAACTTTTGATTTTGGTAATTGATAGACCACAGCTTTCTTAACATAACAGTAGAATATTGAGTACATTTAGAAAAAGGGTTTCTTAAGACATGAGTGGTTCTTTGTATGTATATCATAACAATTTAACGATTTTTATTAATTATCTAAACAATAAAGTCGTCTACATAAACTTTTGATTTTGGTAATTGATAGACCACAGCTTTCTTAACATAACAGTAGAATATTGAGGACATTTAGGAAAAGGATTTCAAAAGACATGAGTGGTTCTTTGTATATATATCATAACAATTTAACGATTTTTATTAATTATCTTAACAATAAAGTCGTCTATATAAACTTTTGATTTTGGTAATTGATAGACCACAGCTTTCTTAACATAACAGTAGAATATTGAGGACATTTAGGAAAAGGATTTCTTAAGACATGAGTGGTTCTTTGTATATATATCATAACAATTTAACGATTTTTATTAATTATCTAAACAATAAAGTCGTCTACATAAACTTTTGATTTTGGTAATTGATAGACCACAGCTTTCTTAACATAACAGTAGAATATTGAGGACATTTAGGAAAAGGATTTCAAAAGACATGAGTGGTTCTTTGTATATATATCATAACAATTTAACGATTTTTATTAATTATCTTAACAATAAAGTCGTCTACATAAACTTTTGATTTTGGTAATTGATAGACCACAGCTTTCTTAACATAACAGTAGAATATTGAGGACATTTAGGAAAAGGATTTCTTAAGATATGAGTGGTTCTTTGTATACATATCATAACAATTTAACGTTTTTTATTAATTATCTAAGCAATTAAGTCGTCTACATGCACTTTTTAAGTTTGTAATTGATAGACCACAGCTTTCTTAACATAACAGTAGAATATTGGGGACATTTAGAAAAAGGATTTCTTAAGACATGAGTGGTTCTTTGTATATATGTATATCATAACAATTTAACGATTTTTATTAATTATCTAAACAATAAAGTCGTCTACATAAACTTTTGATTTTGGTAATTGATAGACCTCTGCTTTCTTAACATAACAGTAGAATATTGAGGACATTTAGGAAAAGGATTTCTTAAGATATGAGTGGTTCTTTGTGTATATATAATAACAATTTAACGTTTTTTATTAATTATCTAAGCAATTAAGTCGTCTACATGCACTTTTTAAGTTTGTAATTGATAGACCACAGCTTTCTTAACTTAACAGTAGAATATTGAGGACATTTAGAAAAAGGATTTCTTAAGACATGAGTGGTTCTTTGTATATATATCATAACATTTTAAAGATTTTTATTAATTATCTAAACAATTAAGTCGTCTACATAAACTTTTAATTTTGGTAATTGATAGACCACAGCTTTCTTAACATAACAGTAGAATATTGAGGATATTTAGAAAAAGGATTTCTTAAGACATGAGTGGTTCTTTGTATATATATCATAACAATTTAACGATTTTTATTAATTATCTAAACAATAAAGTCGTCTACATAAACTTTTGATTTTGGTAATTGATAGACCACAGCTTTCTTAACATAACAGTAGAATATTGAGGGCATTTAGAAAAAGGATTTCTTAAGACATGAGTGGTTCTTTGTATATATATCATAACAATTTAACGATTTTTATTAATTATCTAAACAATAAAGTCGTCTACATAAACTTTTGATTTTGGTAATTGATAGACCACAGCTTTCTTAACATAACAGTAGCATATTGAGGACATTTAGAAAAAAGATTTCTTAAGACATGAGTGGTTCTTTGTATATATATCATAACAATTTAACGATTTTTATTAATTATCTAAACAATAAAGTCGTCTACATAAACTTTTGATTTTGGTAATTGATAGACCACAGCTTTCTTAACATAACAGTAGAATATTGAGGACATTTAGAAAAAGGATTTCTTAAGACATGAGTGGTTCTTTGTATATATATCATAACAATTTAACGATTTTTCTTAATTATCTAAACAATAAAGTCGTCTACATAAACTTTTGATTTTTGGTAATTGATAGACCACAGCTTTCTTAACATAACAGTAGAATATTGAGGACATTTAGAAAAAGGATTTCTTAAGACATGAGTGGTTCTTTGTATATATGTATATCATAACAATTTAACGATTTTTATTAATTATCTAAACAATAAAGTCGTCTACATAAATTTTTGATTTTGGTAATTGATAGACCACAGCTTTCTTAACATAACAGTAGAATATTGAGGACATTTAGAAAAAGGATTTCTTAAGACATGAGTGGTTCTTTGTATATATATCATAACAATTTAACGATTTTTATTAATTATCTAAACAATAAAGTCGTCTACATAAACTTTTGATTTTGGTAATTGATAGACCACAGCTTTCTTAACATAACAGTAGCATATTGAGGACATTTAGAAAAAAGATTTCTTAAGACATGAGTGGTTCTTTGTATATATATCATAACAATTTAACGATTTTTATTAATTATCTAAACAATAAAGTCGTCTACATAAACTTTTGATTTTGGTAATTGATAGACCACAGCTTTCTTAACATAACAGTAGAATATTGAGGACATTTAGAAAAAGGATTTCTTAAGACATGAGTGGTTCTTTGTATATATATCATAACAATTTAACGATTTTTCTTAATTATCTAAACAATAAAGTCGTCTACATAAACTTTTGATTTTTGGTAATTGATAGACCACAGCTTTCTTAACATAACAGTAGAATATTGAGGACATTTAGAAAAAGAATTTCTTAAGACATGAGTGGTTCTTTGTATATATGTATATCATAACAATTTAACGATTTTTATTAATTATCTAAACAATAAAGTCGTCTACATAAATTTTTGATTTTGGTAATTGATAGACCACAGCTTTCTTAACATAACAGTAGAATATTGAGGACATTTAGAAAAAGGATTTCTTAAGACATGAGTGGTTCTTTGTATATATATCATAACAATTTAACGATTTTTATTAATTATCTAAACAATAAAGTCGTCTACATAAACTTTTGATTTTGGTAATTGATAGACCACAGCTTTCTTAACATAACAGTAGAATATTGAGTACATTTAGAAAAAGGGTTTCTTAAGACATGAGTGGTTCTTTGTATGTATATCATAACAATTTAACGATTTTTATTAATTATCTAAACAATAAAGTCGTCTACATAAACTTTTGATTTTGGTAATTGATAGACCACAGCTTTCTTAACATAACAGTAGAATATTGAGGACATTTAGGAAAAGGATTTCAAAAGACATGAGTGGTTCTTTGTATATATATCATAACAATTTAACGATTTTTATTAATTATCTTAACAATAAAGTCGTCTACATAAACTTTTGATTTTGGTAATTGATAGACCACAGCTTTCTTAACATAACAGTAGAATATTGAGGACATTTAGGAAAAGGATTTCTTAAGACATGAGTGGTTCTTTGTATATATATCATAACAATTTAACGATTTTTATTAATTATCTAAACAATAAAGTCGTCTACATAAACTTTTGATTTTGGTAATTGATAGACCACAGCTTTCTTAACATAACAGTAGAATATTGAGGACATTTAGGAAAAGGATTTCAAAAGACATGAGTGGTTCTTTGTATATATATCATAACAATTTAACGATTTTTATTAATTATCTTAACAATAAAGTCGTCTACATAAACTTTTGATTTTGGTAATTGATAGACCACAGCTTTCTTAACATAACAGTAGAATATTGAGGACATTTAGGAAAAGGATTTCTTAAGATATGAGTGGTTCTTTGTATACATATCATAACAATTTAACGTTTTTTATTAATTATCTAAGCAATTAAGTCGTCTACATGCACTTTTTAAGTTTGTAATTGATAGACCACAGCTTTCTTAACATAACAGTAGAATATTGGGGACATTTAGAAAAAGGATTTCTTAAGACATGAGTGGTTCTTTGTATATATGTATATCATAACAATTTAACGATTTTTATTAATTATCTAAACAATAAAGTCGTCTACATAAACTTTTGATTTTGGTAATTGATAGACCTCTGCTTTCTTAACATAACAGTAGAATATTGAGGACATTTAGGAAAAGGATTTCTTAAGATATGAGTGGTTCTTTGTGTATATATAATAACAATTTAACGTTTTTTATTAATTATCTTAACAATTAAGTCGTCTACATGCACTTTTTAAGTTTGTAATTGATAGACCACAGCTTTCTTAACTTAACAGTAGAATATTGAGGACATTTAGAAAAAGGATTTCTTAAGACATGAGTGGTTCTTTGTATATATATCATAACATTTTAAAGATTTTTATTAATTATCTAAACAATTAAGTCGTCTACATAAACTTTTAATTTTGGTAATTGATAGACCACAGCTTTCTTAACATAACAGTAGAATATTGAGGATATTTAGAAAAAGGATTTCTTAAGACATGAGTGGTTCTTTGTATATATATCATAACAATTTAACGATTTTTATTAATTATCTAAACAATAAAGTCGTCTACATAAACTTTTGATTTTGGTAATTGATAGACCACAGCTTTCTTAACATAACAGTAGAATATTGAGGGCATTTAGAAAAAGGATTTCTTAAGACATGAGTGGTTCTTTGTATATATATCATAACAATTTAACGATTTTTATTAATTATCTAAACAATAAAGTCGTCTACATAAACTTTTGATTTTGGTAATTGATAGACCACAGCTTTCTTAACATAACAGTAGCATATTGAGGACATTTAGAAAAAAGATTTCTTAAGACATGAGTGGTTCTTTGTATATATATCATAACAATTTAACGATTTTTATTAATTATCTAAACAATAAAGTCGTCTACATAAACTTTTGATTTTGGTAATTGATAGACCACAGCTTTCTTAACATAACAGTAGAATATTGAGGACATTTAGAAAAAGGATTTCTTAAGACATGAGTGGTTCTTTGTATATATATCATAACAATTTAACGATTTTTATTAATTATCTAAACAATAAAGTCGTCTACATAAACTTTTGATTTTTGGTAATTGATAGACCACAGCTTTCTTAACATAACAGTAGAATATTGAGGACATTTAGAAAAAGGATTTCTTAAGACATGAGTGGTTCTTTGTATATATGTATATCATAACAATTTAACGATTTTTATTAATTATCTAAACAATAAAGTCGTCTACATAAATTTTTGATTTTGGTAATTGATAGACCACAGCTTTCTTAACATAACAGTAGAATATTGAGGACATTTAGAAAAAGGATTTCTTAAGACATGAGTGGTTCTTTGTATATATATCATAACAATTTAACGATTTTTATTAATTATCTAAACAATAAAGTCGTCTACATAAACTTTTGATTTTGGTAATTGATAGACCACAGCTTTCTTAACATAACAGTAGAATATTGAGTACATTTAGAAAAAGGGTTTCTTAAGACATGAGTGGTTCTTTGTATGTATATCATAACAATTTAACGATTTTTATTAATTATCTAAACAATAAAGTCGTCTACATAAACTTTTGATTTTGGTAATTGATAGACCACAGCTTTCTTAACATAACAGTAGAATATTGAGGACATTTAGGAAAAGGATTTCAAAAGACATGAGTGGTTCTTTGTATATATATCATAACAATTTAACGATTTTTATTAATTATCTTAACAATAAAGTCGTCTACATAAACTTTTGATTTTGGTAATTGATAGACCACAGCTTTCTTAACATAACAGTAGAATATTGAGGACATTTAGGAAAAGGATTTCTTAAGACATGAGTGGTTCTTTGTATATATATCATAACAATTTAACGATTTTTATTAATTATCTAAACAATAAAGTCGTCTACATAAACTTTTGATTTTGGTAATTGATAGACCACAGCTTTCTTAACATAACAGTAGAATATTGAGTACATTTAGAAAAAGGGTTTCTTAAGACATGAGTGGTTCTTTGTATGTATATCATAACAATTTAACGATTTTTATTAATTATCTAAACAATAAAGTCGTCTACATAAACTTTTGATTTTGGTAATTGATAGACCACAGCTTTCTTAACATAACAGTAGAATATTGAGAACATTTAGAAAAAGGATTTCTTAAGACATGAGTGGTTCTTTGTATATATATCATAACAATTTAACGATTTTTATTAATTATCTAAACAATAAAGTCGTCTACATAAACTTTTGATTTTGGTAATTGATAGACCACAGCTTTCTTAACATAACAGTAGAATATTAAGGGCATTTAGAAAAAGGATTTCTTAAGACATGAGTGGTTCTTTGTATATATATCATAACACTTTAACGATTTTTATTAATTATCTAATCAATAATATGGTCTACATAAACTTTTGATTTTGGTAATTGATAGACCTCAGCTTTCTTAACATAACAGTAGAATATTGAGGACATTTAGAAAAACGATTTCTTAAGATATGAGTGGTTCTTTGTATACATATCATAACAATTTAACGTTTTTTATTAATTATCTAAACAATTAAGTCGTCTACATGCACTTTTTAAGTTTGTAATTGATAGACCACAGCTTTCTTAACATAACAGTAGAATATTGAGGACATTTAGGAAAAGGATTTCTTAAGATAAGAGTGGTTCTTTGTATATATATATATCATAACAATTTAGCTTTTTAAATTAATTATCTAAGCAATAAAGTCGTCTACAAGAACTTTTTAAGTTTGTAATTGATAGACCACAGCTTTCTTAACATAACAGCAAAATATTGAGGACATTTAGAAAAAGGATTTCTTAAGACATGAGTGGTTCTTTATATATATGTATATCATAACAATTTAACGATTTTTATTAATTATCTAATCAATAAATTCGTCTACATAAACTTATGATTTTGGTTATTGATAGCCCTCAGCTTTTTTAACATAACAGTAGAATATTGAGGACATTTAGGAAAAGGATTTCTTAAGATATGAGTGGTTCTTTGTATACATATCATAACAATTTAACGTTTTTTATTAATTATCTAAGCAATTAAGTCGTCTACATGCACTTTTAAAGTTTGTAATTGATAGACCACAGCTTTCTTAACATAACAGTAGAATATTGAGGACGTTTAGGAAAAGGATTTCTTAAGATATAATAGGTTCTTTGTATATATGTATATCATAACAATTTAACGATTTTTATTAATTATCTAAACAATAAAGTCGTCTACATAAACTTTTGATTTTGGTAATTGATAGACCTCAGCTTTCTTAACATAACAGTAGAATATTGAGGACATTTAGGAAAAGGATTTCTTAAGATATGAGTGGTTCTTTGTATACATATCATAACAATTTAACGTTTTTTATTTATTATCTAAGCAATTAAGTCGTCTACATGCACTTTTTAAGTTTGTAATTGATAGACCACAGCTTTCTTAACATAACAGTAGAATATTGAGGACATTTAGGAAAAGGATTTCTTAAGATATGAGTGGTTCTTCCAAATAATAAACCCGTCTACATAAACTTTTGATTTGGGTAATTGATAGACCTCAGCTTTCTTAACATAACAGTAGAATATTGAGGACATTTAGGAAAATGATTTCTTAAGATATGAGTGGTTCTTTGTATACATATCATAACAATTTAACGTTTTTTATTAATTATCTAAGCAATTAAGTCGTCTACATGCACTTTTTAAGTTTGTAATTGATAGACCACAGCTTTCTTAACATAACAGTAGAATATTGGGGACATTTAGAAAAAGGATTTCTTAAGACATGAGTGGTTCTTTGTATATATGTATATCATAACAATTTAACGATTTTTCTTAATTATCTAAACAATAAAGTCGTCTACATAAACTTTTGATTTTGGTAATTGATAGACCTCAGCTTTCTTAACATAACAGTAGAATATTGAGGACATTTAGGAAAAGGATTTCTTAAGATATGAGTGGTTCTTTGTATATATATCATAACAATTTAACGTTTTTTATTAATTATCTAAGCAATTAAGTCGTCTACATGCACTTTTTAAGTTTGTAATTGATAGACCACAGCTTTCTTAACTTAACAGTAGAATATTGAGGACATTTAGAAAAAGGATTTCTTAAGACATGAGTGGTTCTTTGTATATATATCATAACATTTTAACGATTTTTATTAATTATCTAAACAATTAAGTCGTCTACATAAACTTTTAATTTTGGTAATTGATAGACCACAGCTTTCTTAACATAACAGTAGAATATTGAGGATATTTAGAAAAAGGATTTCTTAAGACATGAGTGGTTCTTTGTATATATATCATAACAATTTAACGATTTTTATTAATTATCTAAACAATAAAGTCGTCTACATAAACTTTTGATTTTGGTAATTGATAGACCACAGCTTTCTTAACATAACAGTAGAATATTGAGGGCATTTAGAAAAAGGATTTCTTAAGACATGAGTGGTTCTTTGTATATATATCATAACAATTTAACGATTTTTATTAATTATCTAAACAATAAAGTCGTCTACATAAACTTTTAATTTTGGTAATTGATAGACCACAGCTTTCTTAACATAACAGTAGCATATTGAGGACATTTAGAAAAAAGATTTCTTAAGACATGAGTGGTTCTTTGTATATATATCATAACAATTTAACGATTTTTATTAATTATCTAAACAATAAAGTCGTCTACATAAACTTTTGATTTTGGTAATTGATAGGCCACAGCTTTCTTAACATAACAGTAGAATATTGAGGACATTTAGAAAAAGGATTTCTTAAGACATGAGTGGTTCTTTGTATATATATCATAACAATTTAACGATTTTTATTAATTATCTAAACAATAAAGTCGTTAACATAAACTTTTGATTTTGGTAATTGATAGACCACAGCTTTCTTAACATAACAGTAGAATATTGAGGACATTTAGAAAAAGGATTTCTTAAGACATGAGTGGTTCTTTGTATATATATCATAACAATTTAACGATTTTTCTTAATTATCTAAACAATAAAGTCGTCTACATAAACTTTTGATTTTTGGTAATTGATAGACCACAGCTTTCTTAACATAACAGTAGAATATTGAGGACATTTAGAAAAAGGATTTCTTAAGACATGAGTGGTTCTTTGTATATATGTATATCATAACAATTTAACGATTTTTATTAATTATCTAAACAATAAAGTCGTCTACATAAATTTTTGATTTTGGTAATTGATAGACCACAGCTTTCTTAACATAACAGTAGAATATTGAGGACATTTAGAAAAAGGATTTCTTAAGACATGAGTGGTTCTTTGTATATATATCATAACAATTTAACGATTTTTATTAATTATCTAAACAATAAAGTCGTCTACATAAACTTTTGATTTTGGTAATTGATAGACCACAGCTTTCTTAACATAACAGTAGAATATTGAGTACATTTAGAAAAAGGGTTTCTTAAGACATGAGTGGTTCTTTGTATGTATATCATAACAATTTAACGATTTTTATTAATTATCTAAACAATAAAGTCGTCTACATAAACTTTTGATTTTGGTAATTGATAGACCACAGCTTTCTTAACATAACAGTAGAATATTGAGGACATTTAGGAAAAGGATTTCAAAAGACATGAGTGGTTCTTTGTATATATATCATAACAATTTAACGATTTTTATTAATTATCTTAACAATAAAGTCGTCTACATAAACTTTTGATTTTGGTAATTGATAGACCACAGCTTTCTTAACATAACAGTAGAATATTGAGGACATTTAGGAAAAGGATTTCTTAAGACATGAGTGGTTCTTTGTATATATATCATAACAATTTAACGATTTTTATTAATTATCTAAACAATAAAGTCGTCTACATAAACTTTTGATTTTGTTAATTGATAGACCACAGCTTTCTTAACATAACAGTAGAATATTGAGTACATTTAGAAAAAGGGTTTCTTAAGACATGAGTGGTTCTTTGTATGTATATCATAACAATTTAACGATTTTTATTAATTATCTAAACAATAAAGTCGTCTACATAAACTTTTGATTTTGGTAATTGATAGACCACAGCTTTCTTAACATTACAGTAGAATATTGAGAACATTTAGAAAAAGGATTTCTTAAGACATGAGTGGTTCTTTGTATATATATCATAACAATTTAACGATTTTTATTAATTATCTAAACAATAAAGTCGTCTACATAAACTTTGGATTTTGGTAATTGATAGACCACAGCTTTCTTAACATAACAGTAGAATATTGAGGGCATTTAGAAAAAGGATTTCTTAAGACATGAGTGGTTCTTTGTATATATATCATAACACTTTAACGATTTTTATTAATTATCTAAACAATAAAGTCGTCTACATAAACTTTTGATTTTGGTAATTGATAGAACTCAGCTTTCTTAACATAACAGTAGAATATTGAGAACATTTAGAAAAAGGATTTCTTAAGATATGAGTGGTTCTTTGTATACACATCATAACAATTTAACGTTTTTTATTAATTATCTAAGCAATTAAGTCGTCTACATGCACTTTTTAGGTTTGTAATTGATAGACCACAGCTTTCTTAACATAACAATAGAATATTGAGGACATAAGGATTTCTTAAGATATGAGTGGTTCTTTGTATATAAGTTTATCATAACAATTTAACGATTTTTATTAATTATCTAAACAATAAAGTCGTCTACATAAACTTTTGATTTTGGTAATTGATAGAACACAGCTTTCTTAACATAACAGTAGAATATTGAGGACATTTAGGAAAAGGAATTCTTAAGATATGAATGGTTCTTTGTAAACATATCATAACAATTTAACGTTTTTTATTAATTATCTAAGCAATTAAGTCGTCTACATGCACTATTTAAGTTTGTAATTGTTAGACCACAGCATTCTTAACATAACAGTAGAATATTGAGGACATTTAGGAAAAGGATTTCTTAAGATATGAGTGGTTCTTTGTATATATGTATATCATAACAATTTAACGATTTTTCTTAATTATCGAAACAATAAAGTCGTCTACATAAACTTATGATTTTGGTTATTGATAGACCTCAGCTTTTTTAACATAACAGTAGAATATTGAGGACATTTAGGAAAAGGATTTCTTAAGATATGAGTGGTTCTTTGTATACATATCATAACAATTTAACGTTTTTTATTAATTATCTAAGCAACTAACTCGTCTATATGCACTTTTAAAGTTTGTAATTGATAGACCACAGCATTCTTAACATAACAGTAGAATATTGAGGACGTTTAGGAAAAGGATTTCTTAAGATATAAGTGGTTCTTTGTTTATATGTATATCATAACAATTTAACGATTTTTATTAATTATCTAAACAATAAAGTCGTCTACATAAACTTTTGATTTTGGTAATTGATAGACCTCAGCTTTCTTAACATAACAGTAGAATATTGAGGACATTTAGGAAAATGATTTCTTAAGATATGAGTGGTTCTTTGTATACATATCATAACAATTTAACGTTTTTTATTTATTATCTAAGCAATTAAGTCGTCTACATGCACTTTTTAAGTTTGTAATTGATAGACCACAGCTTTCTTAACATAACAGTAGAATATTGAGGACATTTAGGAAAAGGATTTCTTAAGATATGAGTGGTTCTTCCAAATAATAAAGTCGTCTACATAAACTTTTGATTTGGGTAATTGATAGACCTCATCTTTCTTAACATAACAGTAGAATATTGAGGACATTTAGGAAAAGGATTTCTTAAGATATGAGTGGTTCTTTGTATACATATCATAACAATTTAACGTTTTTTATTAATTATCTAAGCAATTAAGTCGTCTACATGCACTTTTTAAGTTTGTAATTGATAGACCACAGCTTTCTTAACATAACAGTAGAATATTGGGGACATTTAGAAAAAGGATTTCTTAAGACATGAGTGGTTCTTTGTATATATGTATATCATAACAATTTAACGATTTTTATTAATTATCTAAACAATAAAGTCGTCTACATAAACTTTTGATTTTGGTAATTGATAGACCTCAGCTTTCTTAACATAACAGTAGAATATTGAGGACATTTAGGAAAAGGATTTCTTAAGATATGAGTGGTTCTTTGTATACATATAATAACAATTTAACGTTGTTTATTAATTATCTAAGCAATTAAGTCGTCTACATGCACTTTTTAAGTTTGTAATTGATAGACCACAGCTTTCTTAACATAACAGTAGAATATTGAGGACATTTAGGAAAAGGATTTCTTAAGATATGAGTGGTTCTTCCAAATAATAAAGTCGTCTACATAAACTTTTGATTTGGGTAATTGATAGACCTCAGCTTTCTTAACATAACAGTAGAATATTGAGGACATTTAGGAAAAGGATTTCTTAAGATATGAGTGGTTCTTTGTATACATATCATAACAATTTAACGTTTTTTATTAATTATCTAAGCAATTATGTCGTCTACATGCACTTTTTAAGTTTGTAATTGATAGACCACAGCTTTCTTAACATAACAGTAGAATATTGGGGACATTAAGAAAAAGGATTTCTTAAGACATGAGTGGTTCTTTGTATATATGTATATCATAACAATTTAACGATTTTTCTTAATTATCTAAACAATAAAGTCGTCTACATAAACTTTTGATTTTGGTAATTGATAGACCTCAGCTTTCTTAACATAACAGTAGAATATTGAGGACATTTAGGAAAAGGATTTCTTAAGATATGAGTGGTTCTTTGTATACATATAATAACAATTTAACGTTTTTTATTAATTATCTAAGCAATTAAGTCGTCTACATACACTTTTTAAGTTTGTAATTGATAGACCACAGCTTTCTTAACATAACAGTAGAATATTGAGTACATTTAGAAAAAGGATTTCTTAAGACATGAGTGGTTCTTTGTATATATATCATAACAATTTAACGATTTTTATTAATTATCTAAACAATAAAGTCGTCTACATAAACTTTTAATTTTGGTAATTGATAGACCACAGCTTTCTTAACATAACAGTAGAATATGGAGGATATTTAGAAAAAGGATTTCTTAAGACATGAGTGGTTCTTTGTATATATATCATAACAATTTAACGATTTTTATTAATTATCTAAACAATAAAATCGTCTACATAAACTTTTGATTTTGGTAATTGATAGACCACAGCTTTCTTAACATAACAGTAGAATATTGAGGGCATTTAGAAAAAGGATTTCTTAAGACATGAGTGGTTCTTTGTATATATATATCATAACAATTTAACGATTTTTATTAATTATCTAAACAATAAAGTCGTCTACATAAACTTTTAATTTTGGTAATTGATAGACCACAGCTTTCTTAACATAACAGTAGCATATTGAGGACATTTAGAAAAAAAGTTTCTTAAGACATGAGTTTTTCTTTGTATATATATCATAACAATTTAACGATTTTTATTAATTATCTAAACAATAAAGTCGTCTACATAAACTTTTGATTTTGGTAATTGATAGACCACAGCTTTCTTAACATAACAGTAGAATATTGAGGACATTTAGAAAAAGGATTTCTTAAGACATGAGTGGTTCTTTGTATATATATCATAACAATTTAACGATTTTTATTAATTATCTAAACAATAAAGTCGTCTACATAAACTTTTGATTTTGGTAATTGATAGACCACAGCTTTCTTAACATAACAGTAGAATATTGAGGACATTTAGAAAAAGGATTTCTTAAGATATGAGTGGTTCTTTGTATACATATCATAACAATTTAACGTTTTTTATTAATTATCTAAGCAATTAAGTCGTCTACATGCACTTTTTAAGTTTCTTAAGGATTTCTTAAGACATGAGTGGTTCTTTGTATATATATCATAACAATTTAACGATTTTTATTAATTATCTAAGCAATAAAGTCGTCTACATGCACTTTTTAAGTTTGTAATTGATAGACCACAGCTTTCTTAACATAACAGTAGAATATTGAGGACATTTAGAAAAAAGATTTCTTAAGACATGAGTGGTTCTTTGTATATATATCATAACAATTTAACGATTTTTATTAATTATCTAAACAATAAAGTCGTCTACATAAACTTTTAATTTTGGTAATTGATAGACCACAGCTTTCTTAACATAACAGTAGAATATTGAGGATATTTAGAAAAAGGATTTCTTAAGACATGAGTGGTTCTTTGTATATATATCATAACAATTTAACGATTTTTATTAATTATCTAAACAATAAAGTCGTCTACATAAACTTTTAATTTTGGTAATTGATAGACCACAGCTTTCTTAACATAACAGTAGCATATTGAGGACATTTAGAAAATAGGTTTCTTAAGACATGAGTGTTTCTTTGTATATATATCATAACAATTTAACGATTTTTATTAATTATCTAAACAATAAAGTCGTCTACATAAACTTTTGATTTTGGTAATTGATAGACCACAGCATTCTTAACATAACAGTAGAATATTGAGGACATTTAGAAAAAGGATTTCTTAAGACATGAGTGGTTATCAGCATATATATCATAACAATTTAACGATTTTATATAACAATAAAGTCGTCTACATAAACTTTTTATTTTGGTAATTGATAGACCACAGCTTTCTTAACATAACAGTAGAATATTGAGGACATTTAGAAAAAGGATTTCTTAAGACATGAGTGGTTCTTTGTATATATATCATAACAATTTAACGATTTTTATTAATTATCTAAACAATAAAGTCGTCTACATAAACTTTTAATTTTGGTAATTGATAGACCACAGCTTTCTTAACATAACAGTAGAATATTGAGGACATTTAGAAAAAGGATTTCTTAAGACATGAGTGGTTCTTTGTATATATATCATAACAATTTAACGATTTTTATTAATTATCTAATCAATAAAGTCGTCTACATAATCTTATAATTTTGGTAATTGATAGACCACAGCTTTCTTAACATAACAGTAGAATATTGAGGATATTTATAAAAAGGATTTCTTAAGACATGAGTGGTTCTTTGTATATATATCATAACAATTTAACGATTTTTATTAATTATCTAAACAATAAAGTCGTCTACATAAACTTTTGGTTTTGGTAATTGATAGACCACAGCTTTCTTAACATAACAGTAGAATATTGAGGACATTTAGAAAAAGAATTTCTTAAGACATGAGTGGTTCTTTGTATATATGTATATCATAACAATTTAACGATTTTTATTAATTATCTAAACAATAAAGTCGTCTACATAAACTTTTGATTTTGGTAATTGATAGACCACAGCTTTCTTAACATAACAGTAGAATATTAAGGACATTTAGAAAAAGGATTTCTTAAGACATGAGTGGTTCTTTGTATATATGTATATCATAACAATTTAACGATTTTTATTAATTATCTAAACAATAAAGTCGTCTACATAAATTTTTGATTTTGGTAATTGATAGACCACAGCTTTCTTAACATAACAGTAGAATATTGAGGACATTTAGAAAAAGGATTTCTTAAGACATGAGTGGTTCTTTGTATATATATCATAACAATTTAACGATTTTTATTAATTATCTAAACAATAAAGTCGTCTACATAAACTATTGATTTTGGTAATTGATAGACCACAGCTTTCTTAACATAACAGTAGAATATTGATGACATTTAGAAAAAGGATTTCTTAAAACACGAGTGGTTCTTTGTATATATATCATAACAATTTAACGATTTTTATTAATTATCTAAACAATAAAGTCGTCCACATAAACTTTTGATTTTGGTAATTGATAGACCACAGCTTTCTTAACATAACAGTAGAATATTGAGGACATTTAGAAAAAGGATTTCTTAAGACATGAGTGGTTCTTTGTATATATATCATAACAATTTAACGATTTTTATTAATTATCTAAACAATAAAGTCGTCTACATAAACTTTTGATTTTGGTAATTGATAGACGTGTTATGAATTATTGAAGCTATACTATAGCTTTAACCTATTTTAATTACTATGTACTATGTACATTATATATATTAAATACTTTAAATTTGTTTATATATTATATACTTTAAATTTGTTTGTAATTGTAACTATATATACAATTAATAGCACATAATGTTTTGCATATGTATTGTACTCTATAAAATTGGTACAATTGTAAAATTGAGTCAGTAAGTTTTTGGAGTGCATATAATATAAATCCTAAAATTATAAACCTTAAATTAAAAATGTGAAATTTAATAAATAAAAATAAAACTAAATTAAATTAATAATAAAATATTTTGTTGAACTCAAAGTGAAATGCCTATTATTTTAAAAGTGCCATAAATTTCCACACCATACAACAAAAATTGGTGACAGCGGTGGGATTGCTCTAAGCAGCAATTCATATAGTGTGGAAATTTCATTATCTTAATAAACTAAACAATAACGTTAATTCATAATATTCTAAAATTTAGTGTATGTGAAAAATATGTGATCTTAAAAAATGTGCTAAGTCAAACTACAAATAAATTGTTATAATATAAAACTATAATAATTTTTATTATCCAAAAACGTGAAATCAAAAGTAAATAATTTTATAATTTAATAATTTAATAATCGATATTTTAAGATTCTTGAGTGTACATACTCAATAAAACATACAACGCATGTTGCACAAGCACATTCGAATTGAAACATAGTTGTAATCATTAAATAATCAACCGCTATAATAAAAATCGTACGATATCAGCAGATTATATTATCGTATCATCACAACAGCAAATAATTATGACTAAAACGGAGTTTACGGCATTCATTAATGACTAGTGTCCAGTTTGTTATCAATTATATTCACAAAATCATCATTTAAACAATCATCATTTATGGTTCAGAAATATTCAACAATCATCCTTTTACAAAATCATCATATTCGTATCATTATCATAGAATCATTATTCATCACAAAATCATCAATCAATCTAAAATCATCATTCATCTTAAGAACAGCATTATACACAAAATCATCATAATCGTACCATCATAAAATCAGCATTCACCTTAAATCAACATTTGTCATTCCTATCACCTTTATCAATCAACAACAACAAAAACATATTTGCAGCTACATATACATCAGTAATTGACCTCAACGTGGAATTCAGAAAATTTTGTCAAAAAATTACTGTTAAGGTTAGTTCAAACTTCTTTTTATCTCAACAAAATTTAAAATTAATAAAAAATAAAAAATAACATAAAAAATGTTACCAATATTTCAATGCGGTTTATCATTAATGGAAACATACAAATTTTATTTTTCATTGGTGTAAACATAGTGATGTAAAATTCATTCAAATCTAAAAAATCTATCTATCTATCTATCTATAAAATTCATTTAAATTCTTTTATTACTTTTTACAATAACCGAAATATATTTCTTAAATTATTGTTATCGTATTATTGTTATTATATAAATATTCATGTTCGTATTCTATGCTTAATTCATTAAATGTCACTTAAAAACCTGGATGATCAAACGAATTATTTAACTTTGCGGAAGCGAAACGTAATCAAAAACAAAAGGCGGTCAAGATCTGTAATTGCAGTTGATCAAATAGATAACCCTGACGATATTAATCTAATTTCGGGTTCGAATTTATCCAAAGTAGACAAGTATATAAAAAACTCTTCACAATTCACAATGTCTATTTTAAATATGGATGTCGCACTAAAAATCATTCCAGATTTTGATGGTAGTTCAGATCGTCTCCATAAGTTTCTGTTATGCTGTGATATGATTTATAATGATTTATTGCACACAGAATCCAATAAATTCCTTAGTTTAGTAAAAACCAAATTATCACATAAAGCTTACGATATTGTGAAATATACGGATTTCGATTCATGGAAAGATTTGAAAATTGAACTGAAAAATAAATTTCAATTTTCAAAATCCATAGAACAATTACAAATCGAACTGATTAACGTAAAACAATTTAGAAATGAGAACGTAACATCGTATGCTGGTAGGGTTGAGAAATTACTTTCGGAGTTAAACGAAGTTTGTATAGAAGATAGTGAAGGAACGAAAGCTTCAAAGACTATTATCCATTTAAATTCCAAAACAGGTCTGAAGGCTTTTCAACAAGGGCTAATCGATCCTATTAAACTTATTATTAAAGCGTGTCGATTTTCCAAAATTCAAGAAGCAATAAACAAAGCTTGCGAAGAAGAACTCATCCTTAACACTCGTAATTCGTTAAATACACTTGATCTGCATACCAAAGTTAAATGTCAAATATGTAAGCGAGTTGGACATTCTGCTGAGAAGTGTTTTAGCCGATATCCAGCTCAATCAAATCCCAGTTCATTTAGTAGACAATCACCAAATCAGAATAACTTCAATAAATATAATGATTCAAGACGTCCAAAGTCAGAAATCGCTCTAGTTCATAGCACATTATGCTGTGCTTACTGCAAAATACCTGGTCATCATATCAGTGTTTGTCGGAAGCGTCAGTTTGCTAACTCTAATAAAAACAGTCATGTCATGGAAGTAACAAAACAAGATCAACCATCCTCGTCGGGAAATGGTTTGGGATCCGTTCCACAACATTCAAAAAACACTCCAGTTCGGATCCAAGAAATAAAAGAGAGTGTTCATCAGATATAGTTTGCGAAAATCGAAAGCATAACAATATCAGCTCGTTTTACCCAATTGATTCTAACTTAGATCGTTTTTCTAATACTGCTTATTCTAAATCTTTAAATCATAATTCTTCTTTAGAATCAATTCATCATAATTCATCCAATGCAAATTTAAACTATTATTCAATTCATCTTACAAGTCAAAATCAAGATAGAAAATATATTCAATTACAACTAGATATACTAAAACCTAAATCATTTTTCTTTTTGGTTGATACCGGAGCCGATATTAGCATAATTAAACGAAATTTTTTGGTAGACGATACACTTTGTTATCCTCACCGGAAATGTAAAGTGAAAGGTATAACTACCCAACTAATAGAAACAATTGGTAGTTGCGATGCTAATATTATCTTATCGAATTCCTTATCCATACAACATTCATTTCAGATAGTTCCAAATTCGTTTCCTATCCAATGTGCAGGTATTATAGGCAAAGATTTTTTATCCAAATACAAATGTAAAATCGATTTCTCTAGTTACAGTTTTGAAATTTCAGTAAACGGTTTTCCAATTCAACTTAAACTAATGTCTAATTCAGGTGTTCTAATTCCACCTCGTACAGAAAAAACTTTTACTCTACATTTGGATATCCCGAACGATATCGATTATGTTTGCCAATCTTTAGAAATTGTATCTGGCGTATATACTGCCAATTCAATTATACAAGCACAAGATAATTTGGTAACCGTAAGCCTTGTAAATACCAATGAGTACGAAGTTGAAATTGAACATTTAGAATTACCATTAAACAAATTAGACGAATTCGAAATTATCCAATTTAATTCTTGGTCAAACTTCATAAACAATCGATTACAAATTCTTGAATCTTCTTTGAAAATCGATCATCTTAATCAGGAAGAAAGAAATTCTGTCTTGAGTCTATGTAGAAAGTACAATGAAATTTTCTATCTACCTGGTGACAAACTTACTGCAACAGATGTGACAGTTCATAAAATTAGAACCGAATGTAACATAGAACCTATATACATTAAACAATATAGATTACCGGAGTCGACGAAAACCGAAATTAATAAACAGATATCTCAAATGTTAGAAGACGATATCATAGAACCAAGCAAGAGTCCATGGAATTTTCCTTTAATAATAGTTCCCAAAAAGGCGAGTAATGAAGAGAAGAAGTGGAGAGTCGTGGTTGACTTCCGTAAATTAAATGATATCACGATCAACGATGTGTTTCCTCTTCCTAACATCTCAGATATCCTCGACCATCTTGGCAAATCAAAATATTTCACTACGATTGACCTGGCGAAAGGCTATCATCAAATACTTTTAGATCCAAAAGATAAAGAAAAAACAGCATTTAATACGCACCTAGGGCATTTTCAATTCAAACGAATGCCATTTGGATTAAAAAGTGCACCTTCTACCTTTCAGCGACTTATGAACAACATTTTAAGTGGCTTAAACGGAATTAAATGTTTAGTTTATCTCGATGACGTCATAGTCACAGGTTATAACCTTAAAGACCATAATACTAAATTAGAGTCAGTTTTCAACTGTTTTAAAACAAATAATCTGAAACTTAACCTGGAAAAATGCCAATTCTTGTCGAAGGAGATAGTATACTTGGGGCACATGGTAACAGAAGAAGGAATCAAGCCAGATCCTAAAAAAACTGAAGCTATCAGAAATTATCCTCAACCAACCAATCAAAAGGAATTGAAATCATTCCTAGGCCTATCAGGATACTATCGCCGTTTTATTAATAAATTCTCAGAAATTGCCAAGCCTCTTACAGTGTTATTAAAAAAGGGACAACAGTTTATCTGGGATGCCTTCTGCGATGAATCTTTTACCAAGCTAAAAAAATGTTTGCTTAGTTCTCCAATTTTGCAGCATCCTGATTTTTCTTTACCCTTTATAATAACGACTGATGCGAGTGACATGGCAATAGGTGCCGTTCTCTCTCAAGAAAGAAATGAGTTTGATTTACCGATTGCTTATGCCAGTCGGGTTCTCAATAAGGCAGAAAAAAATTATCCAACCATAGAGAAGGAGTTATTGGCGATGGTATGGGCTTGCGAACATTTTCGTCCATATGTCTTTGGTCGTCATTTCACTGTAATTACTGATCATAAGCCCTTGATATGGCTATGTAATTTGAAAAACCCTTCCTCTAGACTAATGAGATGGCGAATACGGTTAGAAGATTTTGACTATAAGGTTCTTCATAAGCCTGGAAATCTTAACCAAAACGCTGATGCCTTAAGTAGGATACAAATTGAAAGAATTCAATTTCCAGAAACTATATCAGTTTCTAATAATGAAATAAATGTAGTAACACGATCACAGAGCAAGCAAAACCCAACTATTCAGCTTGATCTAGAAAAACACGATCCAGAAAACAAATCCAAGATAATACAACTAACTGATGACTCCGAAATTGATAGGTTAATAGAGGAATTTCACTCGAAACCATTAGGTGGTCATCAGGGAGTATTCCGAACAGCCCAGCGAATGAAAAGGTATTATTATTTCAACAATCTATATTCTCGTATTAGAAAAGTCATCCGATCATGTGAATTATGCCAAAAAAATAAATGTAGCAAATTCAATAAAATACCTATGCAAATAACTACGACTTCTTCACAAGCATTTGAAAAATTATTCTTAGATATATTTGGTCCTCTTCCAGTATCATACCTTGAAAACAAATATATACTGACCATTCAAGATGATCTTACTAAATTTTCACTAGCTTTTCCTTTAAAGAATCAAGAAGCCGAAACTATAGCTAAAGTATTCGTCGAACGTGTAATTTGTGTTTTTGGAACTCCTCAGCAAATACTGTCGGACCAAGGATCAAATTTCATGAGCGACTTGCTTGTCAACGTATGCAAACTGCTAAAAATTAAAAAATTAAATACTTCAGCATATCATCCGCAGACTAATGGAGCCTTAGAGAGATCACACAGAACTTGGACAGAATATTTAAGAAATTATACGCAGTCTGATGAACTTAATTGGGATACTTGGCTTCCGTTTGCAATATTTACGTTTAATTCTACCCCACACAGCGCGACAAAGTTCATGCCTTTTGAATTATTATTCGGATATAAACCATTAATATCCAGTTTATTACATCGTGAACCGGAAATTGTGTATAATTACGATGATTATATGCTTGAATTAAAGAGTAGAATGCAAACATCCTTTGAAATCGCTAAGAAAAACCTTATTAGTCAAAAAATTAAATCGAAGCAATATTACGATAATAATACGCGAAGTAAAATACTCCAAATTGGTGATCTCGTTTTATTAAAAAATGAAGTTCGTAATAATAAATTTTCACCTCTTTGGCTTGGACCATTTGAAATTAAAGATATTAAATCACCTACTAATACAACATTATTAATTAAAAATAAATTGAAAACGGTTCATAATAATAGAATTAAATTATTTCAAAATTAATTTATATTTGAGAATGTTGAGATTAATTAAAGAAATTTGAATGTACTATATTAATAATTAAAAAAAGATTTGTTAACTAAATAATTCCCATTAAATTTATTAATTTCAGATTGTATTATAACTACATATTATTAAATAAAATATAAATAACTAAATAACTTTGTATACATATAAAAAATGAAATAAAATAAAATATGTATATACATATGTATGAAATTGTTATAAAAATTTAAGAAATTAACTTAAGAATTATGTATCTTAAACTATTGTTATATATGAAAAAAAATCTTGCAGATTATTTAAATCTTAGGGTGATGGTGTTATGAATTATTGAAGCTATACTATAGCTTTAACCTATTTTAATTACTATGTACTATGTACATTATATATATTAAATACTTTAAATTTGTTTATATATTATATACTTTAAATTTGTTTGTAATTGTAACTATATATACAATTAATAGCACATAATGTTTTGCATATGTATTGTACTCTATAAAATTGGTACAATTGTAAAATTGAGTCAGTAAGTTTTTGGAGTGCATATAATATAAATCCTAAAATTATAAACCTTAAATTAAAAATGTGAAATTTAATAAATAAAAATAAAACTAAATTAAATTAATAATAAAATATTTTGTTGAACTCAAAGTGAAATGCCTATTATTTTAAAAGTGCCATAAATTTCCACACCATACAACAGACGTCAGCTTTCTTAACATAACAGTAGAATATTGAGAACATTTAGGAAAAGGATTTCTTAAGATATGAGTGGTTCTTTGTATACATATCATAACAATTTAACGTTTTTTATTAATTATCTAAGCAATTAAGTTGTCTACATGCACTTTTTAGGTTTGTAATTGATAGACCACAGCTTTCTTAACATAACAGTAGAATATTGAGGACATTTAGGAAAAGGATTTCTTAAGATATGAGTGGTTCTTTGTATATATGTTTATCATAACAATTTAACGATTTTTATTAATTATCTAAACAATAAAGTCGACTACATAAACTTTTGATTTTGGTAATTGATAGACCACAGCTTTCTTAACATAACAGTAGAATATTGAGGACATTTAGAAAAAGGATTTCTTAAGATATGAGTGGTTCTTTGTATGTATATCATAACAATTTAACGTTTTTTTATTAATTATCTAAGCAATTAAGTCGTCTACATGCACTTTTTGAATTTGTAATTGATAGCCCACAGCTTTTTTAACATAACAGTAGAATATTGAGGAAATTTAAGAAAAAGATTTTTTAAGATATGAGTGGTTCTTTGTATATATATCATAACAATTTAACGATTTTTATTAATTATCTAATCAATAATGTCGTCTACATAAACTTTTGATTTTGGTAATTGATAGATTTCAGCTTTCTTAACATAACAGTAGAATATTGAGGACTTTTAGAAAAACGATTTCTTAAGATATGAGTGGTTCTTTGTATACATATCATAACAATTTAACGTTTTTTATTAATTATCTAAGCAATAAAGTCGTCTACAAGAACTTTTTAAGTTTGTAATTGATAGACCACAGCTTTCTTAACATAACAGCAAAATATTGAGGACATTTAGAAAAAGGATTTCTTAAGACATGAGTGGTTCTTTATATATATGTATATCATAACAATTTAACGATTTTTATTAATTATCTAAACATTAAATTCGTCTACATAAACTTATGATTTTGGTTATTGATAGACCTCAGCTTTTTTAACATAACAGTAGAATATTGAGGACATTTAGGAAAAGGATTTCTTAAGACATGAGTGGTTCTTTGTATACATATCATAACAATTTAACGTTTATTATTAATTATCTAAGCAATTAAGTCGTCTATATGCACTTTTAAAGTTTGTAATTGATAGACCACAGCATTCTTAACATAACAGTAGAATATTGAGGACATTTAGAAAAAGGATTTCTTAAGATATGAGTGGTTCTTTGTATACATATCATAACAATTTAACGTTTTTTATTAATTATCTAAGCAATTAAGTCGTCTACATGCACTTTTTAAGTTTCTTAAGGATTTCTTAAGACATGAGTGGTTCTTTGTATATATATCATAACAATTTAACGATTTTTATTAATTATCTAAGCAATAAAGTCGTCTACATGCACTTTTTAAGTTTGTAATTGATAGACCACAGCTTTCTTAACATAACAGTAGAATATTGAGGACATTTAGAAAAAAGATTTCTTAAGACATGAGTGGTTCTTTGTATATATATCATAACAATTTAACGATTTTTATTAATTATCTAAACAATAAAGTCGTCTACATAAACTTTTAATTTTGGTAATTGATAGACCACAGCTTTCTTAACATAACAGTAGAATATGGAGGATATTTAGAAAAAGGATTTCTTAAGACATGAGTGGTTCTTTGTATATATATCATAACAATTTAACGATTTTTATTAATTATCTAAACAATAAAGTCGTCTACATAAACTTTTAATTTTGGTAATTGATAGACCACAGCTTTCTTAACATAACAGTAGCATATTGAGGACATTTAGAAAATAGGTTTCTTAAGACATGAGTGTTTCTTTGTATATATATCATAACAATTTAACGATTTTTATTAATTATCTAAACAATAAAGTCGTCTACATAAACTTTTGATTTTGGTAATTGATAGACCACAGCTTTCTTAACATAACAGTAGAATATTGAGGACATTTAGAAAAAGGATTTCTTAAGACATGAGTGGTTCTTTGTATATATATCATAACAATTTAACGATTTTTATTAATTATCTAAACAATAAAGTCGTCTACATAAACTTTTGATTTTGGTAATTGATAGACCACAGCTTTCTTAACATAACAGTAGAATATTGAGGACATTTAGAAAAAGGATTTCTTAAGACATGAGTGGTTATCAGCATATATATCATAACAATTTAACGATTTTTATTAATTATCTAAACAATAAAGTCGTCTACATAAACTTTTGATTTTGGTAATTGATAGACCACAGCTTTCTTAACATAACAGTAGAATATTGAGGACATTTAGAAAAAGGATTTCTTAAGACATGAGTGGTTCTTTGTATATATATCATAACAATTTAACGATTTTTATTAATTATCTAAACAATAAAGTCGTCTACATAAACTTTTAATTTTGGTAATTGATAGACCACAGCTTTCTTAACATAACAGTAGAATATTGAGGACATTTAGAAAAAGGATTTCTTAAGACATGAGTGGTTCTTTGTATATATATCATAACAATTTAACGATTTTTATTAATTATCTAATCAATAAAGTCGTCTACATAATCTTATAATTTTGGTAATTGATAGACCACAGCTTTCTTAACATAACAGTAGAATATTGAGGATATTTAGAAAAAGGATTTCTTAAGACATGAGTGGTTCTTTGTATATATATCATAACAATTTAACGATTTTTATTAATTATCTAAACAATAAAGTCGTCTACATAAACTTTTGGTTTTGGTAATTGATAGACCACAGCTTTCTTAACATAACAGTAGAATATTGAGGACATTTAGAAAAAGGATTTCTTAAGACATGAGTGGTTCTTTGTATATATGTATATCATAACAATTTAACGATTTTTATTAATTATCTAAACAATAAAGTCGTCTACATAAACTTTTGATTTTGGTAATTGATAGACCACAGCTTTCTGAACATAACAGTAGAATATTAAGGACATTTAGAAAAAGGATTTTTTAAGACATGAGTGGTTCTTTGTATATATGTATATCATAACAATTTAACGATTTTTATTAATTATCTAAACAATAAAGTCGTCTACATAAATTTTTGATTTTGGTAATTGATAGACCACAGCTTTCTTAACATAACAGTAGAATATTGAGGACATTTAGAAAAAGGATTTCTTAAGACATGAGTGGTTCTTTGTATATATATCATAACAATTTAACGATTTTTATTAATTATCTAAACAATAAAGTCGTCTACATAAACTATTGATTTTGGTAATTGATAGACCACAGCTTTCTTAACATAACAGTAGAATATTGAGGACATTTAGAAAAAGGATTTCTTAAAACACGAGTGGTTCTTTGTATACATATCATAACAATTTAACGATTTTTATTAATTATCTAAACAATAAAGTCGTCCACATAAACTTTTGATTTTGGTAATTGATAGACCACAGCTTTCTTAACATAACAGTAGAATATTGAGGACATTTAGAAAAAGGATTTCTTAAGACATCAGTGGTTCTTTGTATATATATCATAACAATTTAACGATTTTTATTAATTATCTAAACAATAAAGTCGTCTACATAAACTTTTGATTTTGGTAATTGATAGACCTCAGCTTTCTTAACATAACAGTAGAATATTGAGAACATTTAGGAAAAGGATTTCTTAAGATATGAGTGGTTCTTTGTATACATATCATAACAATTTAACGTTTTTTATTAATTATCTAAGCAATTAAGTTGTCTACATGCACTTTTTAGGTTTGTAATTGATAGACCACAGCTTTCTTAACATAACAGTAGAATATTGAGGACATTTAGGAAAAGGATTTCTTAAGATATGAGTGGTTCTTTGTATATATGTTTATCATAACAATTTAACGATTTTTATTAATTATCTAAACAATAAAGTCGACTACATAAACTTTTGATTTTGGTAATTGATAGACCACAGCTTTCTTAACATAACAGTAGAATATTGAGGACATTTAGGAAAAGGATTTCTTAAGATATGAGTGGTTCTTTGTATGTATATCATAACAATTTAACGTTTTTTTATTAATTATCTAAGCAATTAAGTCGTCTACATGCACTTTTTGAATTTGTAATTGATAGCCCACAGCTTTTTTAACATAACAGTAGAATATTGAGGAAATTTAAGAAAAAGATTTTTTAAGATATGAGTGGTTCTTTGTATATATATCATAACAATTTAACGATTTTTATTAATTATCTAATCAATAATGTCGTCTACATAAACTTTTGATTTTGGTAATTGATAGATTTCAGCTTTCTTAACATAACAGTAGAATATTGAGGACTTTTAGAAAAACGATTTCTTAAGATATGAGTGGTTCTTTGTATACATATCATAACAATTTAACGTTTTTTATTAATTATCTAAGCAATTAAGTCGTCTACATGCACTTTTTAAGTTTGTAATTGATAGACCACAGCTTTCTTAACATAACAGTAGAATATTGAGGACATTTAGGAAAAGGATTTCTTAAGATATGAGTGGTTCATATATATATATATCATAACAATTTAACTTTTTAAATTAATTATCTAAGCAATAAAGTCGTCTACAAGAACTTTTTAAGTTTGTAATTGATAGACCACAGCTTTCTTAACATAACAGCAAAACATTGAGGATATTTAGAAAAAGGATTTCTTAAGACATGAGTGGTTCTTTATATATATGTATATCATAACAATTTAACGATTTTTATTAATTATCTAAACATTAAATTCGTCTACATAAACTTATGATTTTGGTTATTGATAGACCTCAGCTTTTTTAACATAACAGTAGAATATTGAGGACATTTAGGAAAAGGATTTCTTAAGACATGAGTGGTTCTTTGTATACATATCATAACAATTTAACGTTTTTTATTAATTATCTAAGCAATTAAGACGTCTATATGCACTTTTAAAGTTTGTAATTGATAGACCACAGCATTCTTAACATAACAGTAGAATATTGAGGACGTTTAGGAAAAGGATTTCTTAAGATATAAGTGGTTCTTTGTATATATGTATATCATAACAATTTAACGATTTTTATTAATTATCTAAACAATAAAGTCGTCTACATAAACTTTTGATTTTGGTAATTGATAGACCTCAGCTTTCTTAACATAACAGTAGAATATTGAGGACATTTAGGAAAAGGATTTCTTAAGATATGAGTGGTTCTTTGTATACATATCATAACAATTTAACGTTTTTTATTTATTATCTAAGCAATTAAGTCGTCTACATGCACTTTCTTAACATAACAGTAGAATATTGAGGACATTTAGGAAAAGGATTTCTTAAGATATGAGTGGTTCTTCCAAATAATAAAGTCGTCTACATAAACTTTTGATTTGGGTAATTGATAGACCTCAGCTTTCTTAACATAACAGTAGAATATTGAGGACATTTAGAAAAAGGATTTCTTAAGATATGAGTGGTTCTTTGTATACATATCATAACAATTTAACGTTTTTTATTAATTATCTTAGCAATTAAGTCGTCTACATGCACTTTTTAAGTTTGTAATTGATAGACCACAGCTTTTTTAACATAACAGTAGAATATTGGGGACATTTAGAAAAAGGATTTCTTAAGACATGAGTGGTTCTTTGTATATATGTATATCATAACAATTTAACGATTTTTCTTAATTATCTAAACAATAAAGTCGTCTACATAAACTTTTGATTTTGGTAATTGATAGACCTCAGCTTTCTTAACATAACAGTAGAATATTGAGGACATTTAGGAAAAGGATTTCTTAAGATATGAGTGGTTCTTTGTATACATATAATAACAATTTAACGTTTTTTATTAATTATCTAAGCAATTAAGTCGTCTACATGCACTTTTTAAGTTTGTAATTGATAGACCACAGCTTTCTTAACATAACAGTAGAATATTGAGGACATTTAGGAAAAGGATTTCATAAGATATGAGTGGTTCTTTATATATATATATCATAACAATTTAACTTTTTAAATTAATTATCTAAGCAATAAAGTCGTCTACATTAACTTTTTAAGTTTGTAATTGATAGACCACAGCTTTCTTAACATAACAGTAGAATATTGAGGACATTTAGAAAAAGGATTTCTTAAGACATGAGTGGTTCTTTGTATATATGTATATCATAACCATTTAACGATTTTTATTAATTATCTAAACAATAAAGTCGTCTAAATAAACTTTTGATTTTGGTAATTGATAGACCTCAGCTTTTTTAACATAACAGTAGAATATTGAGGACATTTAGGAAAAGGATTTCTTAAGATATGAGTGGTTCTTTGTATACATATCATAACAATTTAACGTTTTTTATTAATTATCTAAGCAATAAAGTCATCTACAAGAACATTCTAAGTTTGTAATTGATAGACCACAGCTTTCTTAACATAACAGTAGAATATTGAGGACATTTAGAAAAAGGATTTCTTAAGACATGAGTGGTTCTTTGTATATATGTATATCATAATAATTTAACGATTTTTCTTAATTATCTAAACAAAAAAAGTCGTCTACATAAACTTTTGATTTTGGTAATTGATAGACCTCTGCTTTCTTAACATAACAGTAGAATATTCAGGACATTTAGGTAAAGGATTTCTTAAGATATGAGTGGTTCTTTGTATATATACATATTTCATAACAATTTAACTTTTAAATTAATTTTGTAAGCAATAAAGTCGTCTACAAGAACTTTTTAAGTTTGTAATTGATAGACCACAGCTTTCTTAACATAACAGTAGAATATTGACGACATTTAGATAAAGGATTTCTTAAGACATGAGTGGTTCTTTGTATATATGTATATCATAACCATTTAACGATTTTTCTTAATTATCTAAACAATAAAGTCGTCTACCTGAACTTTTTAAGTTTGTAATTGATAGACCTCAGCTTTCTTAACATAACAGTAGAATATTGAGGACATTTAGAAAACTGATTTCTTAAGACATGAGTAGTTCTTTGTGTATATATATATCATAACAATTTGACGATTTTTATTAATTATCTAAACAATAAAGTCGTCTACATAAACTTTTGATTTTGGTAATTGATAGACCACAGCTTCCTTAACATAACAGTAGAATATTGTGGAGATTTAGAAAAAGGATTTCTTAAGACATGAGTGGTTCTTTGTATATATATCATAACAATTTAACGATTTTTCTTAATTATCTAAACAATAAAGTCGTCTACATAAATTTTTGATTTTGGTAATTGATAGACCACAGCTTTCTTAACATAACAGTAGAATATTGAGGACATTTAGAGAAAGGATTTCTTAAGACATGAGTGGTTCTTTGTATATATATCATAACAATTTAACGATTTTTATTAATTATCTAAACAATAAAGTCGTCTACATAAACTTTTGATTTTGGTAATTGATAGACCTCAGCTTTCTTAACATAACAGTAGAATATTGAGAACATTTAGGAAAAGGATTTCTTAAGATATGTGTGGTTCTTTGTATACATATCATAACAATTTAACGTTTGTTATTAATTATCTAAGCAATTAAGTCTTTTACAAGAACTTTATAAGTTTGTAATTGATAGACCACAGCTTTCTTAACATAACAATAGAATATTGAGGACATTTAGGAAAAGGATTTCTTAAGATATGAGTGGTTCTTTGTATATATGTATATCATAACAATTTAACGATTTTTCTTAATTATCTAAACAATAAAGTCGTCTACATAAACTTTTGATTTTGGTAATTGATAGACCTCAGCTTTCTTAACATAACAGTAGAATATTGAGGACATTTAGGAAAAGGATTTCTTAAGATATGAGTGGTTCTTTGTATACATATAATAACAATTTAACGTTTTTTATTAATTATCTAAACAATTAAGTCGTCTACATGCATTTTTTAAGTTTGTAATTGATAGACCACAGCTTTCTTAACATAACAGTAGAATATTGAGGACATTTAGGAAAAGGATTTCTTAAGATATGAGTGGTTCTTTGTATATATATATCATAACAATTTAACTTTATAAATTAATTATTTTAGCAATAAAGTCGTCTACATGAACTTTTTAAGTTTTTAATTGATAGACCACAGCTTTCTTAACATTACAGTAGAATATTGAGGACATTTAGAAAACCGATTTCTTAAGACATGAGTGGTTCTTTGTATATATGTATATCATAACAATTTAACGATTTTTATTAATTATCTAAACAATAAAGTCGTCTACATAAACTTTTGATTTTGGTTATTGATAGACCTCAGCTTTTTTAACATAACAGTAGAATATTGAGGACATTTAGGAAAAGGATTTCGTAAGATATGAGTGGTTCTTTGTATACATATCATAACAATTTAACGTTTTTTATTAATTATCTAAGCAATAAGGTCGTCTACATGAACTTTTTAAGTTTGTAATTGATAGACCACAGCTTTCTTAACATAACAGTAGAATATTGAGGATATTTAGAAAAAGGATTTCTTAAGACATGAGTGGTTCTTTGTATATATGTATATCATAATAATTTAACGATTTTTCTTAATTATCTAAACACAAAAAGTCGTCTACATAAACTTTTGATTTTGGTAATTGATAGACCTCAGCTTTCTTAACATAACAGTAGAATATTGAGGACATTTAGATAAAGGATTTCTTAAGATATGAGTGGTTCTTTGTATATATATATATCATAAAAATTTAACTTTTAAATTAATTTTCTAAGCAATAAAGTCGTCTACAAGAACTTTTTAAGTTTGTAATTGATAGACCACAGCTTTCTTAACATAACAGTAGAATATTGAGGACATTTAGAAAAAGGATTTCTTAAGACATGAGTGGTTCTTTGTATATATGTATATCATAACAATTTAACGATTTTTATTAATTATCTAAGCAATTAAGTCGTCTACATGCACTTTTTAAGTTTGTAATTGATAGACCACAGCTTTCTTAACATAACAGTAGAATATTCAGGACATTTAGGAAAAGGATTTCTTAAGATATGAGTGGTTCTTTGTATATATATATCATAACAATTTAACTTTTTAAATTAATTATCTAAGCAATAAAGTCGTCTACATGCAATTTTTAAGTTTGTAATTGATAGACCACAGCTTTTTATTAATTATCTAAGCAATTAAGTTGTCTACATGCACTTTTTAAGTTTGTAATTGATAGACCACAGCTTTCTTAACATAACAGTAGAATATTGAGGACATTTAGGAAAAAGGTTTCTTAAGATATGAGTGGTTTTTTGTATATATATATCATATCAATTTAACTTTTTAAATTAATTATCTAAGCAATAAAGTCGTCTACAAGAACTTTTAAGTTTGTAATTGATAGACCACAGCTTTTTATTAATTATCTAAGCAATAAAGTCGTCTACGTGCATTTTTTAAGTTTGTAATTGATAGACCTCAGCTTTCTTAACATAACAGTAGAATATGAGGACATTTAGGAAAAGGATTTCTTAAGATATGAGTGGTTCTTTGTATATATATATATCATAACAATTTAACTTTTTAAATTAATTATCTAAGCAATAAAGTCGTCTACAAGAACTTTTTAATTTTGTAATTGATAGACCACAGCTTTCTTTACATAACAGCAAAATATTGCGGACATTTAGAAAAAGGATTTATTAAGACATGAGTGGTTCTTTATATATTATATGTATATCATAACAATTTAACGATTTTTATTAATTATCTAAACAATAAAGTCGTCTACATAAACTTTTGATTTTGGTTATTGATAGACCTCAGCTTTTTTAACATAACAGTAGAATATTGAGGACATTTAGGAAAAGGATTTCTTAAGATATGAGTGGTTCTTTGTATATTATGTATATCATAACAATTTAACGATTTTTATTAATTATCTAAACAATAAAGTCGTCTACATAAACTTTTGATTTTGGTAATTGATAGACCTCAGCTTTCTTAACATAACAGTAGAATATTGAGGACATTTAGGAAAAGGATTTCTTAAGATATGAGTGGTTATTTGTATACATATCATAACAATTTAACGTTTTTTATTAATTATCTAAGCAATTAAGTCGTCTACATGCACTTTTTAAGTTTGTAATTGATAGACCACAGCTTTCTTAACATAACAGTAGAATATTGAGGACATTTAGGAAAAGGATTTCTTAAGATATGAGTGGTTCTTCCAAATAATAAAGTCGTCTACATAAACTTTTGATTTTGGTAATTGATAGACCTCAGCTTTCTTAACATAACAGTAGAATATTGAGGACATTTAGGAAAAGGATTTCTTAAGATATGAGTGGTTCTTTGTATACATATCATAACAATTTAACGTTTTTTATTAATTATCTAAGCAATTAAGTCGTCTACATGCACTTTTTAAGTTTGTAATTGATAGACCACAGCTTTCTTAACATAACAGTAGAATATTGAGGACATTTAGGAAAAGGATTTCTTAAGATATGAGTGGTTCTTCCAAATAATAAAGTCGTCTACATAAACTTTTGATTTTGGTAATTGATAGACCACAGCTTTCTTAACATAACAGTAGAATATTGGGGACATTTAGAAAAAGGATTTCTTAAGACATGAGTGGTTCTTTGTATATATGTATATCATAACAATTTAACGATTTTTCTTAATTATCTAAACAATAAAGTCGTCTACATAAACTTTTGATTTTGGTAATTGATAGACCTCAGCTTTCTTAACATAACAGTAGAATATTGAGGACATTTAGAAAAACGATTTCTTAAGATATGAGTGGTTCTTTGTATACATATCATAACAATTTAACGTTTTTTATTAATTATCTAAGCAATTAAGTCGTCTACATGCACTTTTTAAGTTTGTAATTGATAGACCACAGCTTTCTTAACATAACAGTATAATATTGAGGACATTTAGGAAAAGGATTTCTTAAGATATGAGTGGTTCTTTGTATATATATATATATCATAACAATTTAACTTTTTAAATTAATTATCTAAGCAATAAAGTCGTCTACATGAACTTTTTAAGTTTGTAATTGATAGACCACAGCTTTTTATTAATTATCTAAGCAATTAAGTCGTCTACATGCACTTTTTAAGTTTGTAATTGATAGACCACAGCTTTCTTAACATAACAGTAGAATATTGAGGACATTTAGGAAAAGGATTTCTTAAGATATGAGTGGTTCTTTGTATATATATATATATATCATAACAATTTAACTTTTTAAATTAATTATCTAAACAATAAAGTCGTCTACATGAACTTTTTAAGTTTGTAATTGATAGACCACAGGTTTTTATTAATTATCTAAGCAATTAAGTCGTCTACATGCACTTTTTAAGTTTGTAATTGATAGACCACAGCTTTCTTAACATAACAGTAGAATATTGAGAACATTTAGGAAAAGGATTTCTTAAGATATGAGTGGTTCTTTGTATATATATATATATCATAACAATTTAACTTTTTAAATTAATTATCTAAGCAATAAAGTCGTCTACATAAACTTTTTAAGTTTGTTATTGATATACCACAGCTTTTTATTAATTATCTAAGCAATAAAGTCGTCTACATGCACTTTTTAAGTTTGTGATTGATAGACCTCAGCTTTTTTAACATAACAGTAGAATATGTGGACATTTAGGAAATGGATTTCTTAAGATATGAGTTGTTCTTTGCATATATATCATAACAATTTAACGTTCTTTTATTAATTATCTACAGTAGTTAAAAAAATATTTTAATTTAGTCAGAGAAATATTTTTTCTTATTTTCTTCGTACCTATGACGAAACTGAAATTTTTTTAAACTTTACATCAATTTTTATTTTATCGTTATTGTTTTTTTTAGCTGTGATCACATAAAAGATTTTCATGTAGCCATGGAAGACGATAGGCTACATTAATTCCTTTTTTGTCCTGAATTCGAACCTGGTTCCTGTCGGTTCAAACACCTTAGCTTTTTTGTATTAAATCGTTTATAATTAGGATTAAAATAGATTACTAATTACGGTTCTGTTCTTGTCCAAAGTAAGTAAATTATATTTAGCAGTATCTTTTAATGGGTTTCCAGAATTTTACATCAAGAATTTTACTATGCATATTCATATTATCAGTCACCTTCGATGAAATTGTATTTGTTTTCAATGTTGGTACTATATTGCTTCCAACAAAATGTCTAAATGGACTCACGATAGTTAAATTAACGAAATAACGTGTAAATTGCATATACCATGTACCTTAAGTATACAAGTAGTTGTTCACTCGAAACACATAAATATTCCACGTTCCACATTCACCCCATAATTACATTATATATTATCTTGTTTATACAAATTTTCCAAAAAAAAAAAAATGAAAAATTAGAAATTACATAATTAAATTAAACGGGCGGAATCATAATACAAATATACGAAAACTATATACAAAAATATAGGACGGGCGAGAAAAAAAAAACCTTTAGTTGTCTGGTTCGACATTGACGATGACAAGTCGAGTGATACTCTTAATTAATTTTACGATTTGGATTATATAAAGCCAATGTCCTTCCCCTCCCTTGAATGAATATATAATCTAATATAGAGTCGAAGTCTTCCAGATCCGACAATCTATCATATTAATTTAACATTAAGCATTAAAGTGTTAAAATTTCGCCACACACACACACACACACACTATAGAAATATACGTTAACAAAACAGCAAGCTTTTTTGTAAAGAAGAAAAACTATAAAAGTTTTTCCTTTTTTCTATTTTTTTTTTTTTTTATTGTTTAATTTATCTTTATACTTTTTATAAAAAGACGAGTTTATACCAATGATATATATCTAGATATAGCATTATCTCGTGTATACACAAAACAATGACGATGATGGTGTGCGGTGGTTACAGAGAAAGACAAACTTTTTTAGGTGTCTAAACAGTAAAACAAAGTATGGATAAAAAAAAAACTTTTGCGCTTTCTTTTTTATTCATTATTATTTTCCCCATTTTCTTTTGGTGAAAGTCATAAGTTTGCTTGATTTAATACCCACAGTTGAGCATTTGGAAAAATTTACTCACGGAAGTTTGATTTGTGTTTTTTAACAATTCTCATTATTTTCATCAAAACCAAAAAAATTACATAGTTTTCATATATGTATGTATTTATATTGTGTAGAGTACTTTCGAGTAATTCAGACAAGGGAACATATGATCATATGAGCATAACGTTCGATTCCATTAAACTGCGAAACTCGAGGTAGAAGACATAGCGCAAATAGAGGCAAATGACGATGATACAAGTAAAGATAATACGATCAGCATAAAGCTTCCAGGAGATCTCGCTCTCTATATGTTTTAAATGTTAAAAACCTGGGCAATAACCAGCTGCTGTAAAAACAGAAAGATTGTGACAGTTAGTTGCGCAGCAGGAGGATAGTGAGGCAGAAAATAAAGTGCCCTCAGCTTTGCGAGGAATGCCGGTGAAAGATGGCGAACACCCCACGGTCACTGTTATGATTGCCCAACTTGGGAAAGAATGCAACAGCTTAGTTCAATGACGCATTAGAAAAACAACCGTGTACCTTCAGATTGGATACCGGAACTTTTAAATCGGTTATACATCCTGACATAGTGCCATTATGGAAACTTGGTTTGTTGCAAGCTAAGAACAGCTACTGGAGAGGCTGCAGCAATAAAAGGAGAATATTTTCTATTAGTCACCATCGGATACGGTTTGAACATCGATTTATTGTTTGCTAGCATAACGGGCCAATGCATGTTAGGCCCAGATTTTATTTCTGGACATCAAATGTCGCTGGATCTAAGGAATCTGAAATGGCGCAATATGGAGGTACCCCTGCAAACGGACAACAACAAGCATGGCGGGTTGCAAGTCATCAAGAGGATCAGAGTAGATGCCAAAGATCGCTGGACCAGAAAGCAACTGGCGGAAGATCAACAACACAGTGATTCCATCGTTCCAATGATCAAATGGATGGAGAGCTGCATGGAGGTCATTGAAATTCGAAAATGGGTTGCTGGTTAGACTTTGGGAATCGGCCGGCGGCCACAACACCAAACAACAGAGCGTCCTACTATAGAAAACCGGATAAGAGTGGTCCTGTAGGAAAGCAAAATATCAAATCTGGAGCGCATTTGGGCCTCAATAAAACACTGGACAAGATAAGGCTCCGATTCAATTGCAGACTAGATGTGCAGCATTGGTGCAGGAAATTTGAGGTTTGCACCGCTAGTAACGGACCACAAACAAGAATAAAGGTAGGGTGAAGCAATAATATGTCGGGGCACCGTTTGAGTGGATAGCTATGGATATTGCTGGCCCATTTTCCCTGACAAAAGATAGAAATCAGTACATACTTGTATGCATCGATTATTTCAGTAAATGGGTAGAGGCATATCGTATTAACAACAACCAAGACAATAGGGACTGGTGCTTTCCAGTGTTTATGATGAGGTATCGTTACGCAATACATAATACTACAGGAAACTTACCAGGTATGATCGTATTTGGCAGAGAAGTTCAATTGTCATGTGATATTAAATTTGAATCACCAGAGAGTAAACCAGTCAGTAAGCAAGACTATGTTACAGATGAGGCAGGTCAAGATTCACGCAGCAGTAAGAGATAACATAGTATAAATTGGTATCGATCTATAATCAGAAAGTAAATGGTAATATGAGGTTTACTGATTCGAATCTAACTATGGCCAATGCAGATTTTAACGCTTGATTCTTTTATTTAATAATTGAAGTTATTTCATCGGGCGGGATATAATGCGAAATTCAAAATACTAAGTTCTCCGCGATAAAGACACACATCAACTTTTGGTGACCGATTTGTTTCTTGAACACATTTTAATTGTAATAACATTGGTGTGTCGCAAGCACTATTTTCTTATACTAACTCTAAAAATTGATCCGGGAAGTTTGATCACCAATCAAATAATTCTTAAACGACCCTCTTGAACTTAGCCCAGGATTTTTCAAAATACCTCCGACAACACAAACGTAAAAAATTCATCCTAGACCTTATAAAAATATTTAATTTATACGGTTGGTTTACCCCAGGATTTTATAAAGTCTGATCATCCCGGTGTTTTTGTCATATACAAAGAATACAGTTGGTATAAAAAAATTCATCCCAGACATTTTTATTAAGTAAAATTTCAATAGTTCATCGGGATATTATTTGGGAGTCTCTCTCTGAGCCACATAAGAAAACCATCATATTTTTTTTTGTCTGGTATGGGGTGTTACGGGAATTTGACCAGGCAGATAGTTTTCTTATTTGGCTCAGAGATGGCCTAGAGATTCCCAAATAATAGTCAAATTCCAAAAACACCCCGTACCAGACAAAACAAGTTATGTTGGCCAAGCTTTTGGCCTGCCTGGAAATTTCTCATCAGAATATTATTTGGGACTCTATAGGCTACCTCTGAGTCAAATATGAAAAAAATCTGCTTCGTCAAATTCCCGCAATATCCCAGATAAAAAAATAATATACTGTCCAAAGTTTTGGCCGGCCTAGATATTTCTTATCGATATATTATTTGGGACTCTATAGACCACCTCTGAGCTAAATATAAAAATATTCTGCCTCGTCAAATTCCCGGTTTCGTCCGAATCGATCAGTCACTGATCAGGCCTTTTCGCTGCGGGTGATTCTATTAGGAAACTTCCATTGCCTTCCATCAATCGAGAGAGTTTGTGGTCTGCCTCAGAATACCTAGGAATGCCAACAAAATTGGTACGACTGTGTAAAATCACAGTGACACAGTCTTAATGCCGTGTTAAATTTGAGAAAAAACTATCGAGAACTTTTGCAGTCAACTCGGGTGTTTGGCAGGGAAATGCTCTGTCCCCGATACTATTCAATCTCATGTTGGACTACATCCTTTCTTAAGACTAAAACACCTCAGATAACATCTTATATCGCCAGTTCAATCAGGTGCTTGCATATGCAGATGATATATGCGTAATTGGACTGAATAGCAACGGAGTGAAAGAAATACTTGATCCGCTTGTAGAGTTTTCAGCTTCTGTTGGACTCCAGATCAATGAGTCCAAAATAAAATACATGATCTCTGGGTATAGGGACAATGGCACACCAGATTTTAGTAGTGGCCATTACACGTGAGGGAGTGAGGAGGTTCAAATATTTGGCCACTGCGAAAATCTTAACACCTATCAAGTGCCGTGAAGCTCAAGCTTTACAAAACGTTGATCAGGCCTGTTCTTATATTTGGATGTGAAAGTTGGGCGCTGTCGGATTAGTACAAGAGATGGCTCCTTACATTTGAGAGAAGACTCATGCGTGTGATATATGGCAGGCGCAGTGGTTGCTGCAGGCGACGATGGCTCCATGGTGTAGAGAACGATTTGGCCTCATGAGATTGTCTAAGATAGTATGAAGGTCAAGCTCAGGATCAAAACCATTGGAGCCAAGTTGTTGTCGTTTATAAACTGATTAAAAAGAAATAATAATAAATTATAAAATTTCGAAACGGAATTTCGCGTACACCATTCCTAAATTGGTTTTAGGTACCTGTAATTTACCGGATAACCGGTTTTAGTATCATTTTTTTTAATTTGCGGTCCCTTATCACAAGAGTATATAGACTAACTCCTCATGCCATTTATAGTTGAATCAATGAGTCATTTGCACCAAATTTTGTTTGAATTTAAAATGAACCGCATGTAGTCGAAGGAATGACACATACCAAGTGTCATATTCTTTATTATAAATAAGATCATAAATTTCATAGAAATAATAAGTGCTAAAATTCGGTTAATTATTACCAAAAAAAACAAATGTTTTTGTAAATAAATACACATGTTATATTTTATACGCATTGTTTCAAATATTTATTAGGCCAACATTTTATTTCCGGTCGTCCGCACAAGTTCAAATTTCAATTTTTTTTTTTTCATTTTTATGTACCAGATGATACACGTCTTCTAAAAATATCTTATATCCGTACCATGTTAAACATGTATATAATTATACGAAAAGAATTTATATAAGTATAAAGACAAATTGTAACATTGTTCATCAATTAGAGAGTTATGTTATTATCGTATGTCTTAAGTTAGTGGGCTTTAGCTGCGCAAAATATTCTATAGGAGTCGTTTATTGGAATATGAACATAGAAAAATTCAATACAATTTAAGTGGAGCTCTCACCTTAAAAAGAAATTGTCTTTCATACATAATGTCAATTTTCATTTTTGTTTTAAGAGGCCAATGCCAAATCATCAAATTTAGATATATGTTACACAACATACCGTTTTAATATATTATAGCTCATCAAAACAATATTCAAAACAAAATTTTTTTTTTTTTTGTTTTGTTTGATTTCTTTAAGATTTTCATTATTGTTTTGTAAAATGAAAACTTGAGAAATTAAAATGAAATATAACAGAAATAATCAAATAAGTGTATATACCAACAACACCCACAGACATGTGGATATAAAACGTATATATGTAAAATGTGCAAAATTGGGCATTTAACCGGTACCGAGAAATTTTGCAAAAATATGTGAACATAAATTATTTGTTAGTTATACAATTCAAGTACTTACCATTGCTTGTGGTTACTTCATTCACTATTATGAACATAATTATGAATTCCTCGATGAAAATATCATAAAATTTACATCGCATTTTCATGAAATTTAATGCTCTTTCGAGTTTACAATAATTTTTACATTAACTTAATATGCACTAATTAACGCATACTGGCACGAAATACGAGTATTTCCTTATACAAATTCATAAAAAACACACACCACACTCGAACCCGGGAAAATATGTAGATATGACCGCTAAAAAGGTATTCACAATTGGGATATATGATTTATTTATATACAAATACATATACATATATAGAAAATCATTTTCCAATTATTACTTTTTCCGGATATTTACACAAACTTATTACAAATTTTTCCAACAAACAAAATATTATTTAAAAAAAATTGATAAATAAATAAATAATTGTAATTCCGAGTGTTTATTCATTTGCAATGGAAAATCGTATTCTGAGTGCCAAAGAAAAGAATAAGAAAAAAAAAAAGATTAAAAATAAAAATAAAACAACAAACAGATATTAAAAATAACAATTGGATCAAAATAAAATTGTAAAACTATACAGAGCCGAAATAAGGTAGTGAAGCTCATAAGTGTATGCGAGAATTTTTTATTTTTTTTTCATGCTGTAGTGCTCCTAAAATTACCTCCCTGATCAGTTACAATTGTGTAATTCCATATCTACAAACAAAATTTTCTGCAAATGCCTTCGCAACTTCATAAGTTTCTTGAGATTTTAATGGTACGGCTAATGAATATTTGGTTAAGTCGTCTTGCATCGTAAGTGTGCATTTATTTCCTTCGTGTGTCGGAACCAGAGGACCCACGATATCAAGAAACAACTTTTCAAATGGTTCAGTGGATGTCGTAGTTATTCGCATTGGGATTTTGGTACGTCTTCCGTCTTTTTAATAAACTTCCAAACGCGAGACGCCATTTTTGGTAATTTGTAATAACATTTTATTCGACGGACTGTCCGTAAAACACCTGGTGTCCACCTAACGGTGTGCAATGGAATTCTTCAATCACACGATTAATTTCTGATTCAGATTCAAGGTTCGTATAATGTTTTGTAATATCGGTGAATGAAATGATGAGCTAGTGGATGTAGGAGAAATAGTAGGAATCGGTGAAATAGAATTAGAAGAATTAGGGTTCATCGACGAATTATTGTTTTGACTCTGTGCTTTAGTTTGTGCTAACGAATCAATGGAAATGTTTGAATTTGGCTGAACCATTCTGCTTAAAGCGTCTGCGTTTTGATTTGATTTCCCAGGCTTGTACATTATTTCGTAATCATATTCATCTAAGTCAATTCGCCATCTCAAAAGGCGAGACGAAGGGTTAGGATTTTTGGAAAGCCAAATCAATGAACGATGGTCGGTCTTTATAATGAATTGTTTTCCATAAAGATAAGGATGAACACGTTTAACGGCCGACACAATGGCAAGTAGTTCCTTCTCAATTGTGGGGTAATTTTTTTCAGCTAGATTTAACAAAAGATTTACAAAAGCTACAGGAAGATCAGTTGTTTGAGATTTAGGAATTTGAGATAGTATGCCACCGATAGCAAAATCACTAGCGTCTGTAGTTACGATAAAAGTTTCTTTAAAATCAGGATAAATTAGAATAGGCGGAGATATAAGTTTTTGTTTCAATGATTGAAAAGAACTGTTGCAGAAAGCATCCCAATTAAAGGGGACGTCTTTTCGTACCAACCGATTAAGAGGTTCGGCCAATTGGGAATACTCATTGATGAATCTACGGTAGTAGCCAGTGAGTCCCAAGAATGAGTTTAATTGTGTTTGGTTACGAGGAATAGGGAAATTCTGGACAGCTTCTATTTTAGTTGGATCGGGTTTGACGCCATGATTGGTAACGATATGACCAAGATATTTGACCTCTGTTCGAAGAAAATTACATCTTCGTGGTTGCAGTTTAAGATTGTATTGACGCTGATTAATTTTTTATTATGGCCCTTTAAATCATATCCATATATTACAACTTTGTCAAGATAAGTAAAACATTTAATACCGTTTAACCCACTTAGAACTTGATTCATTAATCTGGAAAGTTGCTGGAGCACCCTTAAAACCAAAAGGCATCCTGTTCCAACATAACGTCCCCCAAGGCGAATTAAACGCAGTTTTAATTTTGTCACTTTCTAGTATTGGAATCTTTCTAGTATTGGAATTTGGTGGTGACTATTTGCTAAATCTAGCGTAGTGAAATAATTTGCATTGCCCAATTGGTCCAAAATCTCTGTTATGTTGGGCAATGGCAAAATATTATCTACGGTCATTTGGTTTAATTTCCGAAAATCAACAACTAATCTTCATTTTTTTTTTATTGGAAGTGGTGAGTTATAAGAACTTGAACATGGTTTGATGATTTCAATTGTTAGATTTCATCTAACTGATTTTTTAATTCGTTTTTGACAGCTTCTGGATGTTGATAATTTTTCGAATGTACTGGACGGAAGTTAGGATTCAGAAGAATTTCGTGAACCGCTGCGTTTGTGGTCGTTTATTTGTCACCAGGAAGATGAAATACATCATTAAATTCAAAACAAATTTTTAAAACGGAATTTTTTCTTTTTCGTTTAAATGACTCATATCAATTTAGTAAAGATTGTAATTTTAAGCGAGTAATTTTAAGTGATTTGAATTTTCAATTGAATTTGAAATATTATTTAAGTTAAACACATAGTCGACTAAAGGTTCAAATTGAATGGATAATTTGAACGATTTGAAATTATCGATTTGTACCGTATTGTTATTTATGTTCAAAATGCTTAATGGGATGAATTAATGTTTAGGATTTATTATAGGACTTGCCATGAAAACGCCTGTGGAAATTTCTTTTGCTGAACAGAAGTAATCTCTATCAAAATTCTTTGAAACAGGAAGCTTAATAATAGTTTCTACTCTTGCAGGAATTGTCATTGAAATAGAATTTATAAATTCCTTGCCAGTAGGAATAAAACAAAATGGAATTGAAATATAGGAATTTTTTATATTTAGATAGAATCTTGACTGTCTTTTCAGCGTAATCAATTTTACATTTATTGGTATTCTTGAATTCCACATCAAATTCCCCGTGTGGATATCTGTGAAAATTCAAAAAAAAATATATGATATTTTAAATCTAGTATTCTTGAATATCACACTAAGGGAAAATTTTCGAATGGGTATATGTATGTGGAAAAAAATACCACATAGGGAATTTTGACAGCTAGCTGTATTTATTTTAAACACAAAGCGTAGAATAGAATAGTCAGTTTGACAATTAGAATTGTCAGTTTGACTTTTAGAATTATCAGTTTGACAATTAGAATTGTCAGTTTGACAATTATAACATAGAAATGTCTCTACAATAAATTTACTGCATTATGAAGTTAGTCACAATCTAAAAGTGGGGAATTTAATAACAGTGGAGAATAAAAAATGCCGAATGTTTCAAGCATACGGCTTTTGGTTGCATGTGGAATATGCATAGGGAAATACTAAGGGAATGAGATGGAGAATTTTGACAGATATCCACACGGGGAATTTGATGTGAAATTCAATAATACGGGCCCAGGGCAACGGAAAATTATTTGGGACAATCTGGAAATCTTGCGAAATTGATTCGTTATTAGGAAAATTTATTACAGAATGGCATAAAGTTAAAGTTGGAATGCGTTCCTTTGATATACCTCTAATGTAACATGTCTCGTTTAGATAATAAAGCACGTTATCATGAATGCATTCACGTTTGATTAAACAAATATCTGAACCTGTATCTATTAAAAAATGATTTTTATTAGAATTTAGAATATCTATATAGAGATAACTCAATAAATTTATTATTTGGTTCAGTGTCATTACATAAAGGAAGCTGATAAAATATTTCATGAGATGGAATTCTGTTTGAATTTGACTTGGAATTGTAATTTACATTTTTGATACTCGAATCATTAGAATTAGAAAATAGAAAATCAATCAAATTAGAACTTGAACGATGTTTAGTATTAGAAATTGTATTAGACATGAAATCTATTTGGTTAGAATTATTCTGATTTGAATACAGATTTACATTTCTGAAGCCCGAACCACTGCACTCGATTGGTTAGACTGCTTGTAGTTTACCGAACTAGATGATTGAGGTTGATCTATATTTTCAGGTTTAGAGTTGTTGTTTGAAAAGTAGTAGTAGACCTACGGTTATTGAATTCACGCTTTCTACAATCATTTATATTATGTCCTATATTTTTGCAATAATTACATTTATTCGCACGAAAACTATTTGGTCCATAATTAGACGAAGAAACTTGGCGATTATTAGAATTACAATTTTGGTTGTAACCAGAATTAGAACTTGCAATTGGCGTTTTGCTTGTAGAGCTGGAATTATTATTATTTAAGGAATAACAAGATTTAGCAGTATGAATCGTTTAATATACTTGGTCTAAAATTATTTGGATGATTTATGTTTAAGCAATTAGACACTTCTGATAAGTATGAATTGGAGATTGAAATATGGGAACTAAACTCGACATTAGAATTTGAGGAATTCAAGGTTAAATTATCATTAGAATTATCGGGACTATCATTATCATTTACACTACTCACAGATATAATTTATTCTTCATTGTCTTCTGAACTTAAATTTCCATTATCAGAAGAATTTGATTCTGATTTGATTACTTCATCATCGTCTTGCAAATAATATAAAAATGATTTAAATTTAACTACAATATATAAGGAATTACTTGAAGAGAATTATCTTTTACAATATTATGTTATTAATTTTTTATTTCCAAAATTTGTATATAGATAATGATTATATTGAACGCATGTTGATTGTTGAATGAATTTAACTTTTGTATATTATAGGCAGGATCGGTTGAACAGTAATTGATGAATTTTGATGAAAGTTGGAAAAACTTGGTTGATTTAATTCCGATCAGTTGTTTTATAAAAATCTGCATTTCTCTAATAAATTGTAAGAAATGTTGCTATGAAAATATAACTTTGCAAACTATTTACAGGTCTCGAGACCTATTTTCAAAGGTCTGAACCATCGCAATTTTAAAAATTTCGACAATTTGGTCAGTCGTTTTATAAAAATCTACATTTTTCTAATAAATGTGTAGAAATAGTGGAGCTATCAGAATGAAACCTGGAACACTATTTACTGGTCTCAAGGCCTATTTCTGTAAGTTGTATAAGATTCATAACAAATACATTGTAGTGAAAAATGATCAAAAGAAAACGAAGAGGTAAAAGAGGTATCAGATGTATTATAAAAATGTACATTTCTCTAATAATATTTTAGAAATAGTTGAACTATCAAAATGTTACCTTGCAAACTATTTACTAATGTTCCCAGATAGCTTATAACATTTTTTTTTTTTTTTTGGTTCCTTTATTTTACAATCTATCTCTTTAAGAGACATTCAGTAAACTTTGTGTCTTTTTACATTGTCTTGATCGGAGTATTTTTACCCATTGATAAAATCTCCTTACATTATAATTAGTTTAAATTGATATAACACATTTAACTACGATTGGGTCGATTGAATATAGAGAATTTAAAATTTAATGTGTTTGCTTGTAACTAGGATCTGTTTGGCAAATCCAAAATTTTGTGACGTTTCAGCCTTTCCCTCGTTGTGGAGTTGAGTAGTTTGTTCGCTAGCTCGTTTGGATGAATTAACAATCTTGACTGATACCTGGCACTGGAGTTTCTAATTTCTTCACGTATTGTTGGTACCTTTAGGTCCCGATGAATTATATCGTTTGACACGAACCACGATGCATCTACTATGATTCTTAGAATTTTAGACTGGAACCGCTGAAGAATGTCCAAGTTCGAGTTGCTGGTCGTTCCCCACAGCTGTATACCATATATCCAGATAGGTTTTATTATCATTTTATAAAGCAATAGTTTGTTTTCAATCGATAAACTAGATGTTCTGCATATGAGCCAATAGATTTTGAACAGTTTCATTCCCAATTGCTTTCGTTTTGTCCATATATGTTTACGCCATGTTAAACGTTTGTCGAGGTGTATACCAAAATATTTTACTTCATCAGATTGAGGTATGACCTGGTTATTCATCTGTATTGATGGACATGTGCCTCTACGCATTGTAAAGGTTACATGATTAGATTTTGCTTCATTAACTTTAATTTTTCATTTTTTCATCCATTTATAACATTTAATAGAAAATTAATACTTCAAATTAATCAACAATATTAAAAAAATAAAATAGGTCGATACTAAATATTAGTCGACTTTTGAAGCATTCACATATTAAAAGACACGAAAAATATTCTTGCATAAATGCTAGACATCATTTCTACACCCTCATATAGTAAAACACACGAGAAATTATTGTATCACAGTGTTAAACAATTTTTCGTGTGTTTTACTATGTGAGAGCTTGACAAGGTCGACTAAAATTTGTTATTAAAATTTGTGATACCAGATTTTAATCAACTTTTCAAGCACTCTCATAGTAAATAGTAAAATCCACGAAAAAATGTCTTGCATAAGTGCTAGACAATACCCAATGCAATATTTGTTTGATGTCGATGGATTTATGTTTTTATAAATTTTTTCTTTGATGGTGAAATGGTGTGGGCCCTAAATTAATGCTGTGGGCCATTGCCCATCTTGCCCAATATGATGGGCCGGGCGCACTGGATATACACCTAATTTTAACCATTTAATGTAATGTACGTGGTTGTATACGTTAATTAGATTGTGCAATGTATGCAGGATTTTTATCAAAACTATGGTTTTGTAGTTCGTATCTGTATTCTGATGATTACTATAATATGCAATAATAACAAAATCTAATTTAAGATAATCGAAAAACATGTGCTCGCTCGTGTTTCTTTCAATACAACTCAATTTGTGAATAGTGAGCACATTAACGCAATCATACAAACGTATGTGGATTTGTAGTTTTTTTTATTTTGTTTTCTTTGCGGTATCGCGCTAAAATAAATTTTCTCTTAACAAAATAACAACATATAACTTTTATTATTATTTTTTATTTTAAGAAATGAGGAAGCGAAATTCTTTAATTTTTTTGTTGTTATTTCCGAAGAGGATGAAATAAAATTGAGTGTGAAGTTTTATATATAAAAAAAATAAAAATTTATTAAGATTGATGATCGCGTTTGAAGAATGCGAATAACAATAATTTAGAATTTTATACCAGCTGTAAAACGTAGCGAGTATTTTCTTTTATATATGTACGAGTATGTTTAATGTGCGCGCGAAGGCGTATATTAGAATTTATGTTTATGTTCGGTTATTTTCTAGTGTATAGATGAAAGTCCAATTTTTATTTTTTATAGATTTTCGCATGCTGCACGTCACTGGGCGTTGAAATACTTTATATGTAAGTAGTTGGGAAATTTTATATATTATTGGCTTTAATTGTGATGTGATATAATAAATCATAGTACAACAGATAACAAACATCGCACAAAACTATTGTTTTTTTTATTTTTATTTTTTTTTAGAAAATTTATTAAAATTCCCCATTCCGATTTTCCTCCTAAAAATAACAATTAATATTTTGTTGTTGTTGTTGTTCAACAGTAAAGGAATAGCATTTTTGCTATTTTGTTTTTGTATATTAAGCCAATGAAAAACTATAAATCTTCATAGCGGGAAAAATTGGAAAGTCGTAATACAACATTGGAAATTTATTTATATATGTGTGTGTGTGTGTTTATTTAATTGAGTAAAATATTTATATATGATATACATTCAATATATATATATATATATATATATATATATATATATATATATATATATATATATATATATATATATATATATATATATATATATATATATATATATATATATATATATATATATATTGTATATATATATGTATATATATGTGTTATGTGTATATATTACATTAGATATACTTTTTGTTTTTCAATTTCCCGATCAAATGAAGTAAATCAAATAGCAATATTGATTTGAACTGTTCTATATGAAATGGGTATATGTATACATGGTATATATACGTTGTAGCCTTGTAGAGATAGGTTTGACTATTTATTTATACAAATATATTAGGTCGAATATTATTCATCGGAATATATTGTGGTGTGTGTGTGTGTATGTTTCGATTCGGGACAGATAATAATTTTAGCGGAATGCATTTATTGGTTTTGCAAATAATATATTTAAAAGTTAATAGTGAAATATGTTTAATCGATTTGTGCGTTACATTTTCACATAAACTGTTTGAATAATTTCAGTTTTTTTGTGGACTTTATGTATGTATACACATAATGCCTAGCCATTCGAAACAGATTAGTTGTTATAGATCAGTATAATTCAAAAAACAGTATCCTGCTGAACCAACTCATCGTACCAAACTAGCGAGATCTGTTTATGGATAGCTGAGGGCTCTATCTAACTAAAAAATATAAAAGCTTTGTTAAATCTAAAAGATAAGTGACTTAGATCAGGGACGTCCCACCAAGTTGTATGTTAGTACAAAAATGAAATTTAAAAAAATTCACCTAAATACCAAAAATTTTTGGGTACCTGAAATGTAACCTAACAAAAGAATATAAAGCTTTCATATATCTAAATACATAAGTTACTTGGAACAGGGGTGTTTTACCACATTGTATGTTAATACAAAATAGAAATTTTAAAAATATTTCTGGCTGATCCAAGGATCTTACCCAAATACCAAAATATATTTGTAGGGAGCTGCGGGCAATATCTAACTAAAAATTATAAAACCTTTCTTAAATTTAGAAAATAAGTAGCTTAGGACAGGGGTAATTTACCAAGTTGTACGTTAGTACAAAATTTAAATTTAAAAAAAATTCTCCTGCTGAACCAAGGATCATACCTTAATAACGATTTATAAATTTCGGCATTTCCACACATTGAAAATTGTAAATTTCGAATTACGATTAGATGCGAAATGGATTATCTATAATCGAGATAACCTATAATTGAAATTAAATTTGACGTTAACAATTATCAAATGTTATCAAAATTTGCTTAAACTTTTAAATTTCTCAATTAAAATTCGAATTATTGAATTTTTAAAATTTAAATATTAAAAGCTCATGAAAATCATCAATTTATGGCGTACATTTTTCGAATTTCGGGGCAGTTCTCCAATTTCGAATTATAAGAAATTTAAACAACATTTTCAAGCACCCGAATCAAGGGCAGATTGAATGACTCAGTGTTGCAATAACTCTGGTAGAGGAAACTCCCAGAAATTATAAGAATAGCAATAGACGCACATACCGAACTATAAATATCGAAGCTCTCGCCCAATCAGCTGATAATATGCACAAACATATTAATTCGCACAATTTAATTGCATCAGCGGAGCGAAATATTCAATCAACATCGACCAGGCAATTTCGACCTCAATTATAACGCGACTCTGACCGCCGGCAACTAAAATAATTCAAAAAACAATAAAACCTCTGATTTAATACTTTCGACAGCCAACGGTTCAACCATTTTAACTTATGGAACTAAATTGCACCAGGTTGATATCGAACTTAGACGAACTTTCACGCATGCATTCTTAATAGCTGCTGTGAACCGTCCAATAATTTGGCGGCGATTTTCTGAGTATATTTGGCCTTTTAGTCGACGTTAAAAATAAACAGCTAGTTGATGCTAGCGACAAAGCTGTCAACCCTTGCCACAATGGTTCGCTCTGACATACGTTCACCGATTCATTTTATTATTGACAACGCCTATGGCATGATACTTAAAAAGTATCCGGCCCTAATTGCCGAGCCAAAGTTTATTTTACCAGTTAACCATTCCGTGGTACATCATATTGTCACTGAAGGTCATTTACCAATGTCAACCACGAAAGCTAGTTTCGGTTCGCCATAAAACAGCATTAACCAAATTCCGGCATCTTCCGTTTTTTGTCCATAAGTTCAGGAAAAAGGACAATGATTGCGGAAACCATGTGGGGATTACCGGCGACTTAACATAGTTACTAGTCTGTTACTACTTACATATAAAATTTCTGCATGCATTTGACCACTGTGAAGATAGCCCAAAATTCTATCCCCGAAGACATTAAAAATTGCATATGGTAATAATATTATGAAATTTTTACTATCATGATATTCTGTATAAGGTTTTTTTTTTTATTTAGATTAACGAGGTACAGGGGGGAACCTTCAAAAGGTAATCGTCTGGGCAAACCTTCTACCTGTCATACGAGTTATGTGGGATTTTTACCGCACTAAACCCTAACCTGCACCTCTAACCCTGCTCCTGGAACGGTGGTTCCCCGGCGGCACTCTTTATAAATACTACTTCGCCGGGGCGTTCTTATTTGATGTCACTGCTGTCCGATGTTGCTGGTGTTATTACACCTCATCCTCGTACGTGGTGCGAAGATCCTTGATAATGGATTCCGCGTACTCTGCAACTTTGTTCCATGCCGATTGGCTCTTCAGCATGCACTCCACTATGGTTTCTGGATTGATGGAATGGTCCAAATTTCTCTCAAGTTCCGCCCGTGTCCCCTCGTAGAGCGGACACTGGAAGAACACGTGCTCTGCATCTTCAGTCACATCGCTGCGTTGATGACAGTTTGGGGAGTCACTTCTCTTGAATCGGTGCAAGTATGCCCGAAAGCACCCATGCCCAGTCAAGAGTTGGGTGATGTAGTACCCGACCTCCCCGTGCAGGCGAGTGACCCATTTGGTGACATCTGGGATCAGCCGATGTGACCATCGACCTTTCGTTGAGCTGTCCCATCTCTCTTGCCAGAGACGAAGACTCTCGGGTCTCTCCTCTTCACAGAGGACCCTTCGCTGCTCTTCCTTCTTCCTGCGATGTTGGCGTTGCCGTTCTCCTGCCAGGATGTCGATGGGCGGGCATGATGCCACGACATTAACCGCATCGTGCGATACCGTTCGGTATGCTGACGCCACTCTGATCGCTGAGAGCCGCTGGACTGATGACATTGTCTTGCGGTAAGTTGTTAACTCTAGCGATTCCGCCCACACCGGTGCTCCGTATAGCAGAACGGAGGTGACTACAGTTGCCAGTAGTCGTCTCCGGATTTGCCTGGGGCCTCCGATGTTTGGCATTATCCGTGAGAGCGCGCCCTGGACTGCTGATGCCTTCCTGCTCACGCTGGATATATGCTCCTTGTAGTTGAGCCTCGCATCCAAGACCACTCCTAGATACCGGATGTGGGGTTGCGACTGGATGTCGTGGTCGCCTACCCTGTGTGTGTGTGTGTGTGTGTGTGTGTGTGTTTTTTTTTTTTTTTTTTTCCGAGGAGGGGAAATCTTCAAAAGACACGATAAGCGTACTTACCGCCGTGTGGGATTTTTACCCACTAAAACCGCCTCCTCTCGCCGGACCGTTATTCCCCCCGGGGCCACCGCAAAGTATTACTTCGGGGGGCGGTCTTAGTATTTCTACTCACACGTTTCTAGCCGCTTCTAATCGCCTTAGCTCCTTTTGCACCTTAGTTATGGTAGCGCAGCAGGCATCCCATATTTGCTGTGATTTCAGCATTTCATCCACTATGTTGTCCGGACCTAAGTTTGTGTTTATGGTAATACACAGGTCCATTCTCTCAGTCTCAAATCGCGGACACTCGAATAATACGTGTTCCGGGTTTTCTACTTTATTGCACGTTGGACAGAGAGGAGTGTCATCATGCCCAAAGCGATGCAGATAGCTTCGGTACCCACCGTGTCCTGTTAGGAATTGGGTTAAATGGTAATTCATCTCTCCGTGTTTGCGATTCATCCAGGGTTTGATATTCGGAATCAATCTGTGTGTCCAACGTCCTTTCGTCGCATTATCGCAACGTTCCTGCCAACTTTGCACGGATTTGGCTCTTTCTGTCGTTTGGATAGCCTGACCGACTGTAGAACTGTGTTTCTTAGCCTCATATATTCTTTTCGCCTCGTTCGCCATGATATCAATCGGTATCATTCCGGCTATGACGCATGCTGCTTCTTCTGAGGTGGTTCTATAGCACTGATGACCCTAAGGGTGCTTAGCCTATAGACTTGTGCCAGCCGTCTCCTGTAGCAGTTTACCTCCAGTGCCTCTGACCAGATCGGAGCCCCGTACAGTAGCACTGAGCTTACCACTCTGGACAGAAGAAGACGTCTACTGCTTCTTGGGCCACCAACATTTGGTAGCATATTGGAGAGCGCCGAGTACACCCTCGATGCCTTTCCGCACGTATAATCTATGTGACTCTTGAAGTTTAATCTGTCATCAAGCATAAATCCCAAATATTTTACCGCTTCTTTGGACTTTATGACGTGGTTCCCAACCTTAAACGACACCGTTTCCCGTTTTTTACGGCTACTAATCAGCACTGCTTCTGTTTTGTGCTCCGCTAGTTCCAGGCCAACGGATTCCAGCCAGTCAGTGTCGTACTCTAACACTCTATCCTCGAAGTAGCTATCTAGTATCTTCAAGAGGTAGGCCGGAACATTCAACTTTCGTAGGGAATCCATAATATGGGCCCAGTTAGCTGTGTTGAATGCGTTTTTAACGTCGAGTGTGGCAACCGCACAGTACTGTTTAGTTCCTCCTTTCCATCTTTTTCCCTGTAAGGCTCCTTTGGCCTTAGATACCACTGCATTAATAGCATCCAATGTGGATCGTGCCTTGCGAAATCCGAATTGTTGAGACGAGAGACCGCCATCTCCTTCTGTAATCGGGAGCAACCTATTCTGAATAATGCGCTCCAGTATTTTCCCCCCTGTATCGAGCAGGCAGATTGGGCGATATGAGGATGGTTCACCTGGTGGTTTTCCTGCTTTTGGCAAGAGTACCAGTCTCTGCCTTTTCCATATCCTGGGAAATACTCCTTCCTCTAGGCAGGACTGCGCTATATTGACGAAGAGGTTAGGGTTACTTCGTATAGCCACTTTGAGCGCTTTGTTGGGTACTAGATCTGGACCAGGGGCCTTGTTTACACCCACTTGGCCGCACGCGTTCAATGTCTCTTCTACCGTCACTTCCGGTATATTCTCCATATATTCCTTCGTGTGATCATCCTCTCGATTACCAGGTTTTGGAAGGTGCTGCGGAAAAAGAGTCTTGACGATCTTTTGCAGCATCTCTGGACACCTTTCTTGAGGGGTTCTTTGGCCTTTTATTCTGGACATGACCACTCTGTAAGCGCTGCCCCATGGGCTTGCGTCTGCCGCGTCACACAGTTGTTTGAAACTCTCCCTTTTGCTTCTCCTTATTTCATCACGAAGCAGTTTCCTCAGCCTTATGTACTCTCGATTTAGCTCCTCATATTCGGGGCATCTGGCAGATCTTTGACTTCTTCTTCTGGCCTTGTGACATTTAGCCCTTAGTTCCTTAATGTCCTCGTTCCACCAGTAGGCTGGTTTCCTTCTATGGTTTGCTGTCCTTTTTGGCATAGATGCGTCACATGCCCTGTAGAGTTGCCTGGCCACGTGGTTGACTTTGTCTTCGGCTGTGCTTGCTGGTATACTAATGTCTTGGACCAATTCCCGAAAGAGTTCTTCGTCCAGAGCATCGGGCACCCAGCCTCTTCTTTTCCAGGTCATTGGCTTCAATTTTGCCTTGCTCTGAGATCCTACTTCAAAAAACACCGCTTGGTGATCACTATGAGTGTATCGTTCACTGACATGCCATTTAATTTCCCTTGCTAGTTGACTACTTGTAAAAGTAATGTCGATCACGGATTGGTGACCATTCTTACGAAAGGTGCTGGTGTTGCCTCTGTTCACTAGAATGACGTCCAGTTGGGAAAACGCCTCTAACAATGTGTTGCCTCTAATGTTAGTATATTTGCTACCCCACTCCTCGGCCCATGCATTGAAGTCCCCAGCAATAACAATTGGATGGTGCCCTCTTGCCTCCGCCACAATTTTAGCAAGCATCGCTTCGTACTCCGACAGATGTAGACTTGGAGGGGCATAGCAACTAAAGAAATATATATTATTGATCTTTGCCAGTGCATATCCGTCCTCTTGCCGCACTTTAGCTTCCTGGAAGGGGTATTCTCCGCAAACCCATATTGCCGCCTTTCCGGTCCGGTCTGATATCCATACATTATTTATGGGTTTTTTGAATGGTTCCGACATTAAGACCACGTCTGATTTTGTTTCTCTTACAACTTGCCCAAGGAGATCTTGAGCTGCCTCACAGTGGTTAAGATTTATCTGTATTACTTTCATCTGCGGGCTGAGATTTCCCTCATGTATAGTGGACACCTACTGCTCCCTGCGATATGCCCTTGTTCACCAGTGCAGAGCATGCACTTTGGATCCTTTGTGTGTGTGTGTGTGTGTGTGTGTGTGTGTGTGTGTGTGTGTGTGTGTGTGTGTGTGTGTGTGTGTGTGTGTGTGTGTGTGTGTGTGTGTGTGTGTGTGTGTGTGTGTGTGTGTGTGTGTGTGTGTGTGTGTGTGTGTGTGTGTGTGTGTGTGTGTGTGTGTGTGTTTTTTTTTTTTTTTTTTTTTTTTTTTTTTTGTGGGGTTGGGTAACGTGTGGAAAATCTTCGGAAGACGATGCGTCGGTGGGACAAACACCTCAGCAACAGTGGCGGATTCCTACCACCTAAAAACCACACACCCGCCGCTTTCACATCCTCCATGCGGAACTATCGTTAGACATTACTTCACATGGAGGTGACCAGCCATTTGGCTCATTGTTCTCCCTGTAGCGCCTCAATCTTGGATTGAGTTTGTCACCGCTATCAAATCACGGCATGTTGTTCTGCTCTTGCACGCTCTAGGCGCCTCAGCTCATTCAGTACGACTGTCGCCATATGGCTTACAGCATTCCATCCTTCCTCAGAGTCAAGCATTAGTTGCACTATGTTTTCTGGTGTTGGACGCTGCCCTAGGACAGCTGACAGTTCCCTTCGAATATCCTCAAATCGTGGGCATTGGAAAAAAATGTGCTCCACATCTTCTTGTATACCTCTGCAAGCAGGACAATCTGGAGTATCAGCGTGCTTGAACCTGCATAGGTATGCACCAAAACAGCCATGTCCACTTATCAGTTGCGTCAGGTAGTGGTTAACTTCGCCGTGTTGCCTATTTAGCCATTTTTCAATGGATGGTATAAGACGGTAAGTCCAGCGACCCTTTTCCGAACAATCCCATCGTCTTTGCCATTCTATCATTGTTGAGGCGCGTTCTAGTGCTCTGCTTCCTGGTTGTACACGATTGGGGTACCATTTCTTCCTCTCCCTCGCAAGGAGTTCAATTGGGATCATTCCCGCAATAACGAGTGCCGCGTCAGTAGATACTGTGCGGAAGGCACAAGTCACTCTGAGTGCACTTAGGCGATACACCGATACCAATTTACGTCTATATGTTTCGAAGTCCATCGCATCACCCCATACAGGCGATCCATAGAGAATGATGGAGGTTACGACGTTTGCCAGCAGCATTCTACGACATTGTCTAGACCCTCCAGTGTTCGGCATGATACGGGAGAGAGCTGCAGACACACTGGCAGCTTTCCTGCTCACTATCTTTATGTGCTCCTTAAAGTTTAAACGCGCATCTATTTCCACACCCAGATATCGTAATGAATGCTGTGAGTGGGGTAAGATTCCACCTACATCAATTGTTACGGTTTCTTTCACCTTCCTACTGGTAACTAGAACTGCTTCGGTTTTATGATCAGCAAGTTCAAGCCCACATGTCATCAACCACCTTTTTATTATTATGATTGTCAACCTACTTATTTCTGTTATTTCATCTATAGTTTTTGCAACCACTACGACTGCAACATCATCAGCAAAACCTACGATTTCCACATCATCAGGTACACGGAGCCTTAGGATACCATCGTACATGATATTCCACAGTAGCGGCCCCAATACAGATCCTTGGGGTACACCACCCGAAACATTGTATGTCTTCACACCGTCATCCGTGTCATACGTCAGCATTCTATCATTAAAATAGTCAGCGATGATACTTCTTAGGTACACTGGTACTTGTAACGTCTGCAGTGCATTTAGAATACAGCTCCATTTCGCCGAGTTGAATGCGTTCTTAACATCCAAGGTGACAACGGCACAGTACTTTTTTGAGCCTCCTTTCCATTTTTTCCCATCTGTGGCGTTCTTGGCTATTTGGACGACGTGTTGGATGGCGTCTATCGTCGATCGAGCCTTCCGAAACCCGTACTGCCTCTCAGCAAGATCTCCAGCGTTCTCCACAGCTTTCTCTAGTCGGCTGTATATGATTCTCTCCAGCACTTTGCCAGACGTATCCAGCATGCATAATGGTCTGTAGGAGGATGGTTCACCCGGCTGGTTCCTGTTTTTTTTCAACAGGACCAGACGCTGTCTCTTCCATCGTTTAGGGAATACTCCCTCTCTGAGACAGGAATTGTATAGTTCCTTAAATTCATCCGGTCTGGTTTGTATTGCAACCTTTAGTGCAATATTAGGGATATTGTCAGGCCCAGGAGCCTTTGAATTCCCAAAACGTTGACACGCCTTCGTGAGCTCTTCTGTTGATATCGGCGGTATTTCTTCCATGCCAGGTACTCGGATCACGTCAGGGATCACATCATCTTGCTGCGGAAATAGAGCAGTCACAATTCTACGTAGTATCGCTGGGCAGGTGGGCGGCGATTCATTTGCCTTTTTAAGCTTTTTCATAACGATTTTGTAGGGTCTCCCCCATGGATCACGATCCACTTCTTCGCATAGCTCTTTCCAGCATTGGCGTTTCCTTACTTTAATGGCCTGCTTAAATTTATTACGGGCATCCAGGTAATTTTGGTGCAGGCTAGGATAGGTCTCTGTACCCCAAGCACGTTGGTGTTTCCTCCTTGCATTAAGGCATTTCCGTCGCAATTGTGCAATCTGCTCAGTCCACCAGTATGCTGGTGGACGACGACTGTCTAGCCGCCTTTCTACCATAGATGCACTGCAGGCGTTGGTGATCATGTTCATAATCTGTCCCGCTTTTGCATTGGCACATCCCGAGAGGCCCGGTTTCTCCAATGATAGCATAAATAAGTCCTCTTCAAACGTATTTGCTTTCCAGCCTGCAGATTTCCTTATATGTTTTTTCTGATTACCTTCCCTAGCCAGTTTTATTTCGAAGAATATGGCTTGGTGGTCACTATGCGTGTAGTGCTCACTGACTTCCCATTTGGTCAACACTCTCAACAAGCAGCTGCTACCGAATGTAAGGTCAATTACGGAGGAGGAGCCACCTTTGCGAAACGTCGGTGTATCACCAGTGTTGAACAACACAACGTCTATGGAAGAAAATGCCTCGAGCAGTGCTGTTCCTCTTCTATTCGTTTCTTTACTGCCCCATTCAGTTGCCCAGGCATTGAAATCACCAGCAATGATAACAGGGCTACGCGTTCGCGCATCGGCGACCAGTTGGTCCAGGAAGTATTCAAACTCCTCAATTGTAGCGCTAGGTGGTGCATAGCAGCTATAGATTTGTAAGCCGTCAAAATCTGCTCGTACGAATCCTGCGGTGGAATTACTGCTGTTCTCCTGCATGGTCCGTCTGCTACAGGTCCATATGGCAGCTTTACCAGTTTGATCAGTTGCCCAATTGCATCGCTCCATATTTTTGTGCTGTTCGCACAAAATGGCGACATCTACTCTTGTTTCATGCACTGTTTGGGCTAGTACTTCCTGTGCAACTTCACAGTGATTTAGGTTGAGCTGGACAAACTTCATTGTCGTCGTGCTCTTCTAAGTGCCAACATGTAGGCCGTGCACCGGCCACTCCCTGCTATATGATTATGGTTCGTCCTTCGCTGGCAAAGCATACAACTCGCTTCTTCCTTGCATTCTTTTACTTTGTGGCCATTTCTTCCGCATTTGTAGCAGAGGCCAGAACGATCAACATCACTTTTACATGACTTGGCCATATGTCCATACTGCCAGCATTTGAAGCACCTTAAAGGTAACGTTTTTTCACGTATACGACAGATCACCCATCCAATTCGCACTTTCCCTTCATTTTTCATCACTTTGGCTGTCGAGGTTGGTACAGTCACCACTGCTGTTTGGGTGCCTCTATAAGCAGCTCTCAGCGACTTGATACATTCTATCGGGAGGTCTTTCGCACCCTCAAACTTGGATGTGATCGCCTCATGTATCTCTTCCTTTGTTGTGGTCTCATCAATATCTTTAATTTCGACTACAACCTCGTCAATCTGCGTAAGTGTTTGGATTTGTGCATCACTACCAAGAGCGTGTTCTATTGCACTTTGAAATCCAAGTTCCTTGGGATGTACATCTTTCTCTAACTCTAGAAGAAGATCGCCTTTTTCGGTTCTACGAATCCGAGCTACCTTACCAGAGAGGTCATTTAGATTTGGGTCCCCTTTCAATTTTTTTAGCATATCCGCATACGACATTGCTCCAGTTTGGGTAATTTTAATAGCATCAGGACGATGCCGCGGAATTCTTTCACGTGGTTTCCTCTTTTTTTTCTCCACCACCTGCCAGCCAGGGTCCCTTACATTATCAGGCTTGTTGGGTTCATCTATGCCTGGGTTTGGATTTAGGCTCTTAGTTCCCAGTGCTGGGGTTTCGCCAGCTCTCTTCTGTTTCCCTTTCTTTTGTGCATGGTCATTGGGTGAGTCTTGTTTCGACCTCCTCCTTTTGCTATTGGTTGCGGTCGTTATTTCACTATCCAACAGAACAGTTTCCTCATTATTTCTCTGGTTAGATATGGTTGGGGAAGTTTGGGTCTCACAGCACACAGTTATTTGCTTAGCCAATTTTGCAATTGTCTGCGTTGTCCGACGCTCGTCTTTCCCTCCACCCTGTGCATGTTCGACATACAGATTTTTGATTGACGTGACCAGCTTCTTAATTTCATGGTGCACGTTATTCCTTCCTCTGATGTACTCGCAGAGGCGATCAATTTTCGCACCCATCCGAGTAAGAGGATCCGGCTCATAAACATCCGACAGTGAATCAGACGTTTCATCGTCTACAGTCCTTGGACGGAACGTCGCAGGCGATCGGGGAGGCCTACTGCTTTTTTGGAATGGCCTCGGTAAAGTGTTTTCCTCCGGCCCTGTAAGCTCAGAGAACGACAGGGACATCTTCTTTTGGATGTTTGGAGGCGATCTCTGGAACATATGGCTTTTCCTAAATGGATCTATGTTCCCGGCACCTGTCACATACACAGGTACTTCTCGTTTCGAAAGTATAAACTGGCTTACAGCTCCCGTTTCTTCTTCAGAAAGACTTCCAACACTTGTAGTTCTATGAACTTCAGTAGCCAAGTTTCCCACTACTGAAGCACTGCGGTCGATGGATAACGACGGCTGGGAGCCCGCTTGCTCACTCCCAGAAGCCGCCGGCACTAAGGTAATCACCCTTTGCGCCGTAAACGAGTTTTCATTTCTCTCACTCATTTTTGGTTTCTTATTCGGGGTAGCCTTCCCCTATCAGTTTCTGTCCACGGATGGTATTTTATTTCCCACCTACCCGCCGGCATGCCGGTTAGGGCCTTCCCCTATCCGCAACCTGGGGACGCGCCCGATGGGAGATCCTGCCACTCCCCACGGGTGTGTGTGTGTGTGTGTGTGTGTGTGTGTGTGTGTGTGTGTGTGTGTGTGTGTGTGTGTGTGTGTGTGTGTGTGTGTGTGTGTGTGTGTGTGTGTGTGTGTGTGTGTTTTTTTTTTTTTTTTTTTTTATTTAGATTAACGAGGTACAGGGGGGAACCTTCAAAAGGTAATCGTCTGGGCAAACCTTCTACCTGTCATACGAGTTATGTGGGATTTTTACCGCACTAAACCCTAACCTGCACCTCTAACCCTGCTCCTGGAACGGTGGTTCCCCGGCGGCACTCTTTATAAATACTACTTCGCCGGGGCGTTCTTATTTGATGTCACTGCTGTCCGATGTTGCTGGTGTTATTACACCTCATCCTCGTACGTGGTGCGAAGATCCTTGATAATGGATTCCGCGTACTCTGCAACTTTGTTCCATGCCGATTGGCTCTTCAGCATGCACTCCACTATGGTTTCTGGATTGATGGAATGGTCCAAATTTCTCTCAAGTTCCGCCCGTGTCCCCTCGTAGAGCGGACACTGGAAGAACACGTGCTCTGCATCTTCAGTCACATCGCTGCAATGATGACAGTTTGGGGAGTCACTTCTCTTGAATCGGTGCAAGTATGCCCGAAAGCACCCATGCCCAGTCAAGAGTTGGGTGATGTAGTACCCGACCTCCCCGTGCAGGCGAGTGACCCATTTGGTGACATCTGGGATCAGCCGATGTGTCCACCGACCTTTCGTTGAGCTGTCCCATCTCTCTTGCCAGAGACGAAGACTCTCGGGTCTCTCCTCTTCACAGAGGACCCTTCGCTGCTCTTCCTTCTTCCTGCGATGTTGGCGTTGCCGTTCTCCTGCCAGGATGTCGATGGGCGGGCATGATGCCACGACATTGACCGCATCGTGCGATACCGTTCGGTATGCTGACGCCACTCTGATCGCTGAGAGCCGCTGGACTGATGACATTGTCTTGCGGTAAGTTGTTAACTCTAGCGATTCCGCCCACACCGGTGCTCCGTATAGCAGAACGGAGGTGACTACAGTTGCCAGTAGTCGTCTCCGGATTTGCCTGGGGCCTCCGATGTTTGGCATTATCCGTGAGAGCGCGCCCTGGACTGCTGATGCCTTCCTGCTCACGCTGGATATATGCTCCTTGTAGTTGAGCCTCGCATCCAAGACCACTCCTAGATACCGGATGTGGGGTTGCGACTGGATGTCGTGGTCGCCTACCCTGCTGGTGATGGTCTCCATTTTCTTCCGACTACTCACAAGGAGGGCTTCGGTCTTGTGTTCCGCCAAAGACAGGTCTGCCGATCGCATCCACTGGCTTATCCTCCTGATGGTGGTGGAGAATGCGGCTTCCAGCTCCTCCAGATGTTTCGCCACAAGGACAACTGCCACGTCGTCCGCGAAGGCCACGAGTGTTGTGTTCGCCGGTAATTCTAGATGGAGTAGACCGTCGTACATAACGTTCCACAAGAGTGGCCCCAGGACGGAGCCCTGAGGTACTCCTCCCGTGACCCTATGTACCGCTGGTCCCTGCTCCGTCTCGTAGTGTAGTAGTCGATCTCTGAAGTACGATCTGACCATCCTTCGTAGGTAGTAGGGCACCCCCATCTTCTCAAGAGCCTCCAAAACTCGATCCCAGCGGGCCGTGTTGAACGCGTTCTTGATGTCCAGGGTGACGATGAGGCAACACTTTTTGGAACCGCCTTTCCATCTCTTTCCTGAGATCGCTTCCTTTGCGATGTTCGTGACGAGTTCCAGTGCGTCGATGGTCGATCTCCCCTTCCTGAATCCGAATTGGAATTCGGAAAGTTGAGGATCGATGTATTGCTCCAATCTGTCGGCCACTATCCGCTCCAAGTTCTTCCCCTCCGAGTCCAGCATGCAGAGTGGACGAAAAGATGATGGGTCGTCCGGTGGTTTCTTCCCTTTTGGGAGAAGAACCAGTCTTTGCTGCTTCCATCGGGTCGGGAACACGCCTTGTCGTAGGCAGGCGTCGTACATGCTTATGAACGTGTCTGGTCTGGCAGCAATTGCACTTTTGAGTGCGATGTTGGGTATGCCGCTTGGTCCTGGCGCCTTGCCCTTCTGCAATCTAGCGCAGGTCTTCGTGAGCTCTTCTATGGTGACTCCAGGAATGTCCACTACTTCCTCCTGGTGGTAGTCGGGGAGTTCTGGTTTCTCCGGAAATAGGTGTTCAACTATTTTGAGCAGCATGTCGGGACAAGTTGGTGTTGTTGCGGGTAGGCTTTTAATCCTATGCATGACCGTTTTATACGGCCTGCCCCACGGGTCCCGGTCCACCTCCGCGCAGAGTTCCTTCCAACATTCTCGTTTACTCGAGCTGATGGCGTTTCTGAGAAGACGCCTTTTTTCTTCGTAGTTTCGTCTCAGTTCCTCTGTCGAGGCGCTGTCTCTCTTCCGAGCGCGCTGGTGTTGCCTTCTTGCCTTAAGGCACTCTCGCCGATGTTGTGCGATGGTCGAGTTCCACCAGTGGACTGGTGCTCGTCCGTTGTTGGGGCGACACCTTGGCATCGACGCGTCGCTGGCTGCCTCCAGGGACGCTGCCACCTCTTCTGTGATGCCCTCAGCAGTTGTTGTTTGAGGCACTGGTGATCCCCTCATCATCAGTCTGAAGGTCTCTGCATCGAAGCATTTGGTATTCCAGCCCACTGGCTGCCCCCTTGTGGTTCTTTGACGACACCCGCTTCTGGGATTGGTGTTAAGTTCCCAGATTATAGCTTGATGGTCACTATTCGTGAACTCCTCATCAACCTTCCATTCACAACCCCCTTTTGCGAGGGAGCTGCTAATGAACGTCAAGTCGATAATGGAGTTCGCGGCGCCTTTACGGTAGGTACTCGTGGTTCCCTCGTTCATGAGAATGAGGTTTAGTGTTGAGAAAGCCTCCTGTAGAGCTTCCCCTCTTCTGTTTGTCTCTCGGCTGCCCCATTCAATGGACCAGGCATTGAAATCTCCAGTGATTGCGACAGGATCATGTCTTCTCACGTCCTCTGCTAGGGTGTCCAGGAAGTTCTCAAACTCTGCAATTGAAGCACTCGGTGGAGCATAGCAGCTATATAGGTGCACCCATCCTATCTTGGCCCTAATGAACCATGTACTTGGGGTAGTTGGTAGCTGTTCGAAGGGCAGTCTACCACATGCCCAAATTGCTGCTTTGGTGCTGTCTGAGACCCATGGTTGGGTTTCCAGGTCGCCGTACTGCTCGCACAGCATAGCTACGTCGACGCCCAGTTCTCTTACTCGCTGAGTGAGCAAGTCCTGGGCTGCTCTGCAGTGGTTGAGATTAAGTTGGAGTACTCTCATTTTGGATATTCAGGACCGCTCTTCTGGCATTTTGGAAGATGGGGCATTTCCATCCCCCGGCTGTATGCGTACAGTCGCTCTGTGGATCCTTCTCCCTGCAGAGGATGCAGTTTAGAGGCTCCTTGCACGTTGTAGCCTTGTGGCCTTCTTGGCCACATTTAAAGCAGGTCTTGCTGCGGTCTACTCTCTTTCTGCATTCAAGAGCTTTGTGGCCAAAATGCCAGCACTTGAAGCATCTGCTTGGTGACACTTTCTCTCGGATGCGGACTGTGCCCTAGCCTACTTTGATCTTGCCAAGCTCCGCCGCTTTCCTCGCGTGAACCGCCGGCAGGCAGACCACTGCGATCTGCGTCGAGGCCCAGCTTTTCCTTAGGGATTTCACCGCATCTGTGGCGAGGTGCTTCAGGTCCGGGATGTGGTCTTTCAGAATTTTGACCACTTCTTCCTTGTTCGCCCATTCGTCCAAGTCTCTGACTTCTATCTCCGACTCCGGGATCTTCATCTCCACTGTAGCGTCGTCCTTGAGGGTTTCCCTAACGGTTGCCCGGTAGGTCTCCATCTCCTTCTCTTCTGTTCTCGCAAACATGATCAGCAGGTTGCCTCCTGCCGTCCTCCTCATTCTTTCCACTTTCTGCCCGATGTCTTTCAGGGCAGGGTCTGTCTTCACTTTCTGTATTATGGCGGCGTAGGTCATCTCGTCCTGCGCCTTGTGGACCACTAACGAGTTCGGTGGAAGTGGTTTCCGTCGAACTTTTGCCGGTGCCTTCTTTTTCTTCTGCTTCTTTCTGCGGCCGGCCTGCTGCCAGTTTTCTTCCTCACGGACTGCATCAGCGGATGTTCCTGCCTGATTCTTCTGCCGCTCACGCCCCGGATCGGGAGTCGCTTGAGGAGGTATCTCCACCCGCCTGGTGTCGCTCTCGCTGGTTAATTCCCCTCTCGAATTCGAATTCACGATTCTTGGGGGTGTTGTTGGCACTGTATTCGTGCGCCTCTGTGCTTGTTTGGCCACCCGCAGTTGGTTGTTAAGCGGGGACGAGGCCTTTCTCTTCTTCATGTTGGAACCGTCCTGCATCCCTTGCGCCTTGTCTGGTGTGCCACCAGCCTGTGTCCAACATCTCTGTACGGTCGGGCTGGTTTGCGTTTCGTTAGAAGCGGTGTGTAGCTCCACTCCGAGTCTATCATACACAGTTTGTAAGCTAGCCACCATTTTTTTAATGTCCTTGTGAACGTTGTGTCGTGGACCAACGAATTCCATGAGCTTCTTAATTAGGCAGCCCATCCTCATGTACTGCGGTGTCTCAAGGCGAAGTCCCATGCTGGGGATATCTCCTTCACTGGGACTCCTGTATGGGTGAATTGAAGGTGCCAACCCCATGTCCAACGCTATTGGATTCGGTGCTACAAACACGGGCCCTCCCGTCTTGGTCGCCTGTTCTATTTCCGTTTCCGCGATATTTTGCTCCCCCCCAGAATCCTTGGAGCATGCATCCGCCACCGAGGCTTCCACTCGATCGTAACGGATGGTGAGATCGGAACTCACCTGGGGTAATACTTGTTTTTCCATATCGCTCTGCATCTTTGTATAAGTGTGGTTTAGTTTTACAAGGGTACCTTCCCTTGGCTTTGGTCCGCCCCGAGTATTTTATTTCCCCGGTACCCTCCATTTCTGGCGAGCTTCCCCTATCCGCCACCTGGGAGGCGCCCGGTTGGGGTGTGCTCCCCTTCAGAGAAGGAGTCTCTGCCCGGGTGTGTGTGTGTGTGTGTGTGTGTGTGTGTGTGTGTGTGTGTGTGTGTGTGTGTGTGTGTGTGTGTGTGTGTGTGTGTGTGTGTGTGTGTGTGTGTGTGTGTGTGTGTGTGTGTGTGTGTGTGTGTGTGTGTGTGTTTTTTTTTTTTTTTTTTTTTTTTTTTTTTTTTTTGTGGGGTTGGGTAACGTGTGGAAAATCTTCGGAAGACGATGCGTCGGTGGGACAAACACCTCAGCAACAGTGGCGGATTCCTACCACCTAAAAACCACACACCCGCCGCTTTCACATCCTCCATGCGGAACTATCGTTAGACATTACTTCACATGGAGGTGACCAGCCATTTGGCTCATTGTTCTCCCTGTAGCGCCTCAATCTTGGATTGAGTTTGTCACCGCTATCAAATCACGGCATGTTGTTCTGCTCTTGCACGCTCTAGGCGCCTCAGCTCATTCAGTACGACTGTCGCCATATGGCTTACAGCATTCCATCCTTCCTCAGAGTCAAGCATTAGTTGCACTATGTTTTCTGGTGTTGGACGCTGCCCTAGGACAGCTGACAGTTCCCTTCGAATATCCTCAAATCGTGGGCATTGGAAAAAAATGTGCTCCACATCTTCTTGTATACCTCTGCAAGCAGGACAATCTGGAGTATCAGCGTGCTTGAACCTGCATAGGTATGCACCAAAACAGCCATGTCCACTTATCAGTTGCGTCAGGTAGTGGTTAACTTCGCCGTGTTGCCTATTTAGCCATTTTTCAATGGATGGTATGAGACGGTAAGTCCAGCGACCCTTTTCCGAACAATCCCATCGTCTTTGCCATTCTATCATTGTTGAGGCGCGTTCTAGTGCTCTGCTTCCTGGTTGTACACGATTGGGGTACCATTTCTTCCTCTCCCTCGCAAGGAGTTCAATTGGGATCATTCCCGCAATAACGAGTGCCGCGTCAGTAGATACTGTGCGGAAGGCACAAGTCACTCTGAGTGCACTTAGGCGATACACCGATACCAATTTACGTCTATATGTTTCGAAGTCCATCGCATCACCCCATACAGGCGATCCATAGAGAATGATGGAGGTTACGACGTTTGCCAGCAGCATTCTACGACATTGTCTAGACCCTCCAGTGTTCGGCATGATACGGGAGAGAGCTGCAGACACACTGGCAGCTTTCCTGCTCACTATCTTTATGTGCTCCTTAAAGTTTAAACGCGCATCTATTTCCACACCCAGATATCGTAATGAATGCTGTGAGTGGGTTAAGATTCCACCTACATCAATTGTTACGGTTTCTTTCACCTTCCTACTGGTAACTAGAACTGCTTCGGTTTTATGATCAGCAAGTTCAAGCCCACATGTCATCAACCACCTTTTTATGATTATGATTGTCAACCTACTTATTTCTGTTATTTCATCTATAGTTTTTGCAACCACTACGACTGCAACATCATCAGCAAAACCTACGATTTCCACATCATCAGGTACACGGAGCCTTAGGATACCATCGTACATGATATTCCACAGTAGCGGCCCCAATACAGATCCTTGGGGTACACCACCCGAAACATTGTATGTCTTCACACCGTCATCCGTGTCATACGTCAGCATTCTATCATTAAAATAGTCAGCGATGATACTTCTTAGGTACACTAGTACTTGTAACGTCTGCAGTGCATTTAGAATACAGCTCCATTTGGCCGAGTTGAATGCGTTCTTAACATCCAAGGTGACAACGGCACAGTACTTTTTTGAGCCTCCTTTCCATCTTTTCCCATCTGTGGCGTTCTTGGCTATTTGGACGACGTGTTGGATGGCGTCTATCGTCGATCGAGCCTTCCGAAACCCGTACTGCCTCTCAGCAAGATCTCCAGCGTTCTCCACAGCTTTCTCTAGTCGGCTGTATATGATTCTCTCCAGCACTTTGCCAGACGTATCCAGCATGCATAATGGTCTGTAGGAGGATGGTTCACCCGGCTGGTTCCTGTTTTTTTTCAACAGGACCAGACGCTGTCTCTTCCATCGTTTAGGGAATACTCCCTCTCTGAGACAGGAATTGTATAGTTCCTTAAATTCATCCGGTCTGGTTTGTATTGCAACCTTTAGTGCAATATTAGGGATATTGTCAGGCCCAGGAGCCTTTGAATTCCCAAAACGTTGACACGCCTTCGTGAGCTCTTCTGTTGATATCGGCGGTATTTCTTCCATGCCAGGTACTCGGATCACGTCAGGGATCACATCATCTTGCTGCGGAAATAGAGCAGTCACAATTCTACGTAGTATCGCTGGGCAGGTGGGCGGCGATTCATTTGCCTTTTTAAGCTTTTTCATAACGATTTTGTAGGGTCTCCCCCATGGATCACGATCCACTTCTTCGCATAGCTCTTTCCAGCATTGGCGTTTCCTTACTTTAATGGCCTGCTTAAATTTATTACGGGCATCCAGGTAATTTTGGTGCAGGCTAGGATAGGTCTCTGTACCCCAAGCACGTTGGTGTTTCCTCCTTGCATTAAGGCATTTCCGTCGCAATTGTGCAATCTGCTCAGTCCACCAGTATGCTGGTGGACGACGACTGTCTAGCCGCCTTTCTACCATAGATGCACTGCAGGCGTTGGTGATCATGTTCATAATCTGTCCCGCTTTTGCATTGGCACATCCCGAGAGGCCCGGTTTCTCCAATGATAGCATAAATAAGTCCTCTTCAAACGTATTTGCTTTCCAGCCTGCAGATTTCCTTATATGTTTTTTCTGATTACCTTCCCTAGCCAGTTTTATTTCGAAGAGTATGGCTTGGTGGTCACTATGCGTGTAGTGCTCACTGACTTCCCATTTGGTCAACACTCTCAACAAGCAGCTGCTACCGAATGTAAGGTCAATTACGGAGGAGGAGCCACCTTTGCGAAACGTCGGTGTATCACCAGTGTTGAACAACACAACGTCTATGGAAGAAAATGCCTCGAGCAGTGCTGTTCCTCTTCTATTCGTTTCTTTACTGCCCCATTCAGTTGCCCAGGCATTGAAATCACCAGCAATGATAACAGGGCTACGCGTTCGCGCATCGGCGACCAGTTGGTCCAGGAAGTATTCAAACTCCTCAATTGTAGCGCTAGGTGGTGCATAGCAGCTATAGATTTGTAAGCCGTCAACATCTGCTCGTACGAATCCTGCGGTGGAATTACTGCTGTTCTCCTGCATGGTCCGTCTGCTACAGGTCCATATGGCAGCTTTACCAGTTTGATCAGTTGCCCAATTGCATCGCTCCATATTTTTGTGCTGTTCGCACAAAATGGCGACATCTACTCTTGTTTCATGCACTGTTTGGGCTAGTACTTCCTGTGCAACTTCACAGTGATTTAGGTTGAGCTGGACAAACTTCATTGTCGTCGTGCTCTTCTAAGTGCCAACATGTAGGCCGTGCACCGGCCACTCCCTGCTATATGATTATGGTTCGTCCTTCGCTGGCAAAGCATACAACTCGCTTCTTCCTTGCATTCTTTTACTTTGTGGCCATTTCTTCCGCATTTGTAGCAGAGGCCAGAACGATCAACATCACTTTTACATGACTTGGCCATATGTCCATACTGCCAGCATTTGAAGCACCTTAAAGGTAACGTTTTTTCACGTATACGACAGATCACCCATCCAATTCGCACTTTCCCTTCATTTTTCATCACTTTGGCTGTCGAGGTTGGTACAGTCACCACTGCTGTTTGGGTGCCTCTATAAGCAGCTCTCAGCGACTTGATACATTCTATCGGGAGGTCTTTCGCACCCTCAAACTTGGATGTGATCGCCTCATGTATCTCTTCCTTTGTTGTGGTCTCATCAATATCTTTAATTTCGACTACAACCTCGTCAATCTGCGTAAGTGTTTGGATTTGTGCATCACTACCAAGAGCGTGTTCTATTGCACTTTGAAATCCAAGTTCCTTGGGATGTACATCTTTCTCTAACTCTAGAAGAAGATCGCCTTTTTCGGTTCTACGAATCCGAGCTACCTTACCAGAGAGGTCATTAAGATTTGGGTCCCCTTTCAATTTTTTTAGCATATCCGCATACGACATTGCTCCAGTTTGGGTAATTTTAATAGCATCAGGACGATGCCGCGGAATTCTTTCACGTGGTTTCCTCTTTTTTTTCTCCACCACCTGCCAGCCAGGGTCCCTTACATTATCAGGCTTGTTGGGTTCATCTATGCCTGGGTTTGGATTTAGGCTCTTAGTTCCCAGTGCTGGGGTTTCGCCAGCTCTCTTCTGTTTCCCTTTCTTTTGTGCATGGTCATTGGGTGAGTCTTGTTTCGACCTCCTCCTTTTGCTATTGGTTGCGGTCGTTATTTCACTATCCAACAGAACAGTTTCCTCATTATTTCTCTGGTTAGATATGGTTGGGGAAGTTTGGGTCTCACAGCACACAGTTATTTGCTTAGCCAATTTCGCAATTGTCTGCGTTGTCCGACGCTCGTCTTTCCCTCCACCCTGTGCATGTTCGACATACAGATTTTTGATTGACGTGACCAGCTTCTTAATTTCATGGTGCACGTTATTCCTTCCTCTGATGTACTCGCAGAGGCGATCAATTTTCGCACCCATCCGAGTAAGAGGATCCGGCTCATAAACATCCGACAGTGAATCAGACGTTTCATCGTCTACAGTCCTTGGACGGAACGTCGCAGGCGATCGGGGAGGCCTACTGCTTTTTTGAAATGGCCTCGGTAAAGTGTTTTCCTCCGGCCCTGTAAGCTCAGAGAACGACAGGGACATCTTCTTTTGGATGTTTGGAGGCGATCTCTGGAACATATGGCTTTTCCTAAATGGATCTATGTTCCCGGCACCTGTCACATACACAGGTACTTCTCGTTTCGAAAGTATAAACTGGCTTACAGCTCCCGTTTCTTCTTCAGAAAGACTTCCAACACTTGTAGTTCTATGAACTTCAGTAGCCAAGTTTCCCACTACTGAAGCACTGCGGTCGATGGATAACGACGGCTGGGAGCCCGCTTGCTCACTCCCGGAAGCCGCCGGCACTAAGGTAATCACCCTTTGCGCCGTAAACGAGTTTTCATTTCTCTCACTCATTTTTGGTTTCTTATTCGGGGTAGCCTTCCCCTATCAGTTTCTGTCCACGGATGGTATTTTATTTCCCACCTACCCGCCGGCATGCCGGTTAGGGCCTTCCCCTATCCGCAACCTGGGGACGCGCCCGATGGGAGATCCTGCCACTCCCCACGGTGTGTGTGTGTGTGTGTGTGTGTGTGTGTGTGTGTGTGTGTGTGTGTGTGTGTGTGTGTGTGTGTGTGTGTGTGTGTGTGTGTGTGTGTGTGTGTGTGTGTGTGTGTGTGATAAATATACTGTCGAAAAGGTCATTTTAAAATAATCTATAGTTAAAATTTTATTTTACTATAACTTACTCTCAGCCCCAAAATATATTACTGTCATGACACTAAATGTATAATTTATATGCTTATGAAGATATTTTGCTACATTTTACTGTCAGCCCCGAAAATTTTGATTTTCATGATACTTATAAAAATATATTTTATATATAATAGGATAAATTACAAAATTAAAATTCAATCACAATAAAAAAAAAAAATTGGTTGTAGAAATTTTTTTTTTTGTAAAAATGCTATAGCGCCTTGAACTCAGAAGCTATTCGCTCTTTATCATGTGATTCACGAAGGTTTCATGCATCTTCAGAGTTTTTTTTATATTTTTGGTATGTGGACGATCTGAGATATAGTCGGTTGAACTCAGAAACTTTTCGCTGGCCGGATAAGCGGAGTTTATCATGTGATTAAGGAAGGTTTCATGTATCTTCAGTAATTTTTTTAAATTTTTACTAGGTGGAGGATCTGAGATATAGTCTCTTGAACTCATAAACTATTCGCTGGCTGGATAAGCGGAGTTTACCATGTGATTCATGAAGGTTTTATGTATCTTCAGATTTTTTGTATGTAGATGATCTGAGATATAGTCGCTTGAACTCAGAAACTATTCGCTGGCCGGATAAACGGAGTTTACCATGTGATTCACGAAGGTTTTATGTATCTTCAGAATTTTTTTTAGATTTTTTGTATGTGAAGCCAATATCTGAGATACAGTCGCTTGATATATGAAAGTATTCACTTAGAAGTTGACCGTATGATTCAAGAAAGATTCATGTATCTTTAATACATTTTGTAAAGAATGTTTTTTTTAGAGGTTCACAACTTTGAATTGGCAACACTGCTTTATTTAACAACCCATTAAACAGCTGATAGTTGCTTTTTGTTTAATTTGAATTGACATTTCATTTTCAAGGGTTCCAGTTTCCCTTCACTATGTTGCTTCAACACTCGATCCGCGCCTGTAAGAGTATATGTCTGAACACAGACATCTGTGTGACGTGAATCTGCAGAAGGCCACTATGAATGCCTATGTTGTTAATGTGGTAACTACTTCGAATTTAATATTCTTTTTCTTTACTGACATATTCCATCTTTAGGTCTCTATGAAGATTTACTATACCGCGTAGGATTTAATTGAATTTTTTGAAATTTGTAAGCCTAGAAAATTCGGAAATAAAGAGGGGACGGGAGACAACACTATTACTAATGTCAAGTGCAATTTCAAATTTGACTGGGTGAAAAATTAAATTTATTTTGACCATCAATGTTTGGTCTCTCCAAAAAAGGTCTTATTTTTATGATTCTGACGCTCGAACTAGTTGTGGGCAAACAAGTTTAATAACTAAGCTAAATTTTAATTCTCTCTTGCATTTGAAGTTTCAGAGAAAATCAGCTGTGACATATTATACAGGTAATCTTCACTCGATTTAGATTTTTGGCTTCTGGATTCTGGGAGGTGCTTTTGACCAAATACGGTTATTTTGACAATTGTAGCATCGTTCAATTGTGAATAGCTTGTAATCGGTAAAAATAATTTTTGGCCGCTTGACTAATACTTCCGTCTTTCAGCCGCTGTGAGCTTTATTATAGATTACACAGAAAAAATATCGAAAATGACGCTGTTATCAGAAATCATCCCGAATTCTTGACCATCTTCAATGATTGTCACCCAGCTTCATTCTCATAAAAATTGTATGCCAACAAATCTGACTGGGCGCATAATCTGTGTTTGGATGATGAATTACCTCACGATTAGATCCTCGTTGTATTAACTCCAAAACATTCAAAATTCTATTACTGGCCCTGTAAAAATTGTTACTACTAATTTCTATATTTTTGTTAACGAAGATAAATTTTGTTTGGGGTTTATGGCCTTTTCAAATGGACACAATGTCAACAAGCATTTTATTGGTTTTTTACGTTAAAAGATTGGGTTTTGGAAAAAAAAAGTAAACAAATCCTTATGAGTATAAAGCGTTGCCCATCATTTGATTATATATAGTCTTTCTAGATTATGTTTGAATTTAATTATAAATTGTGAGCAACCTTAATTGGCCCGCGCAATTCATCAATTTAATAAAAACGACAAACAAATTATATTAAAACCGCATTGAAAATACAAAAAAATATAAAATTATTTTTCAAGCCAATATATATTGTGAAGAATATCGTTTTGTCCTTTTTTACGGGTATAAAAATGTTGAATTTTTTCTGTTATTAAAAAAGCGGTGGTGGTCGATGAATTTTCCGGGTGGATTGTGGTTTAAGCAAAATTGAGTGAGAATAAATTATCTAAAAAAAAAACTGAAAAGAAAACCAAAGAAAAAGTAAAACATGGTTTATTTATTTATGACCAATACGTGATCAAAATTTCCAATGTTTTTTTGCTTTTAAATAAACAAATGAATTTTCCACTTTTCATTTGATATATGGGGATTTATAGGAAAAATATTCGCTCAAGTATTTTGGTAAGTATTATATATATTTCCATTGGCTGATTGGCTAACAACATATCTCGCACCCTAATTAATCTAAATTGTATGCAGAATCTCGACTTGAATTTCACGCGCTAAACGCGAAACGCGCTCTATATATAAAAAAATATATATACGATGTTTTTTTTTTCGTAAGAAAGATAACAACGCAAAAAGCTACAAAAAGAAGGAAAAATTAAATTAAGAATTTTCATCACGATTTTTTTTTTTAATTTTTATTATTTTTTAGGTTGTGCGGAGGAAAATATATTATTTGGCCGAAGGAGAGCGAGTCGAAAAGAGGCTAATTCGATTATGCAAAAAAAATTTACATTTAAGTATTTCTTACTTTAAAAAAGGAAATTTTATTATTTCTGATGGAAAACTCATGATGAAAATAAACATATATTTTCCCAACCGTTGTTTCTTGCTCCACGAGAGTTTTAATCATGATTTTGGTTCTTCATTATTCAATTCAAATAAGAAGACAATTAAAAAAGAACTTTTTTTTTAAAACCATTTTCATGACGGAAAATTTCTTAAAATAATAATGTAATATATTGCGGAAATCACTGTGTTAACAATAATATTATAACAAGGCTAATCTGTTTTATTTAGATATCCTTATTTCCAGCTGTATAAATTTCAAGGATCGCGAATGAGCCAATTGAGGTGTAAGCCTAAAATTTCATTTAATTATCATTATTTTAAAGTTGTTCTCCTGTAGTATCGCCTCCAAAGCCGATTGTTGAAAAGTTTCGAGTTACTCCGGGTCTCATTTAAACTTGGCCAATTAATCTCATTATTTCCAGCTCTTTAGATTTCAACGATCGCAAATGGTCCAATTAAGCTAGCATACCCAAAATTTCATTTAATTTTCAATATTTTAAATTTGTCCACATGTTCTATAGCCGCCAAAATTAATTGTGTAAATGTCTTGGACTAGCCCGGATATCTTTTAAACTTGCTACACTAACACCATTATCTCCAGTTGTTTGGACGATCACGAATGAGCTAATTGAGCTTTAAGCCTAAAATTTCATATAATTTTCACTATTTTAAATTTGTTTACTTGTTCCATCATAGCCTCCAAAACATACTGTGTAAATGTGTCGGAGTAGCTCGGGTATTTTTTCAACTTACCACACTAACATCATTATTTCCAGTTCTTTAAACTTCAAATGAACATTTTATTAATTCTGATGGAAAACTCATGATCAAAACAAAAATGAACAATATTCCAGAACATTATCGAAAAAAAATGAAAGAATCTCATTTACCTCGGATAGCCGCACTGCATTTTCTGTACATTTTATATGTGTGAAGAGGAAATGGCAAATGAAACGTCTTCAAAACAGTTCTTCTAAAGTTTATGTGACTACTTGATGTTGTTTGGGCACAGAATTTGGCATAAAATGAACCGCAACAAAAAAAAAGTTCTGCTGTCCAAGCTACCAGCAAATTGTATAAGTCGAGTGTTCTTTTTTACTGTGAAATCTTATTCCTCTCCTTTTAAACGATGCACTCTTCTTGTTTGGTATTCTTTTAGCTTTTTAAAAGGTTTTCATTTTTTATAGTATGTTGAGTAGTTCACGAGACAGTAAATGTTTTAGATGAAGAGCATGCTAAATCGAGGGTGTTTTTGTAATGCTATTATAGCGCTCTACTCCTGTAAAAATGGCATTGGGAAGAGATGGGAAGTGGAGGCACACATTGTACACTGGCTCTATGTTTCAGTAGTTGACCCATACTAAACCTGACACTTTTGATGCTCTGTCAGGAAGGCGCCTAGTCAAGCTTTGGAGATTAGAAATACAACAAAATAGAACATTCATCCATTATGCGCAACAAGGATGTCTCTGATGCTACCGACTTTGTTATCCTAACTTCAACTTTTGAGGTGAAGTTCCAAATTTTACAGTATCATCCTCTCAATGCCAGGGAATTTCAACATTACGGGGCATGTAAAAGTAGATTAGATGTTCAAATACCGCTTAATGTCAACTGCCGCTTCAGGAGGCTGCTATAACGAAAGCCCGGAAAGCGGAGCGCTGTGAGCACACATAGATAACGTAAAAGTCTGACATGATAAACTGTGAGATTACCTTCATACTCAATTAGGTTAAAAAAGTGAGGCGAACGGAAGTTATTGAATCAAACCTTGAACTAAAATCAGAATTAAAATTTCACAAAATATAAAATAATATTTACGCGGCTAAAGTGGGTGCATCCGATGTGTTAATGACGCAGAACATAAGTATTGCGCTTAAGATAAGATCGTAAATACAAACATTAAAATTACATTGACATTTGGGTATAGTGTAGAAATTAATGTATTTCAATCTGAACGAAATGAATAAATTCACACACGATTTGTTCATTTGGGTTAATCTTAACAAATATTCAAATACCGTAAAAATAACGTGGTGTCGTCGAGTCAGTTTAGATATTTGTAGGAAATTCTGTTTTCTGACGTTTTCAATGATCCAAATTTCGACATTGAAACTTAATTGATCCACAACGCTAAGTATGTACATGGTGATTATACCAGGCACAACACTTAATGTGTTAACGTTAAGCATATTGGCAACACAAAATTTACCAAACCCCTCAAATTCTAATTTACGTGCAAATAAAATTCCAATTAGAAAAAATAACAAAAATTAACTTTCTTTTATTTTTTTTAGTATTAACTTCAATGTTATGGAAAATCTTTGGTTTCTTATATTAGATTAGTGTAATTATTTGTATATTTTATTATGTGTGTTTTGTTTATTAGTATCAGTATTTTGCTTTTGGAATAGGTTATTAAGAAACTGTATCTTATCGTATAGAAATAAAAATAAAATTAATTATCTATTGTCTTATCGCCTATTTAATTCTAAAATACATCTATTTTAAATTTTATGACCTTTGTCGCCAAATTGATATTTTACAATTACAAATATTTATCTTTTTTTTAATTCATTATAAAATAATAAAAATAAAATAATCAGCTTGTCCGAATAAACTTAATTATCAATTGATTACACTTTGATTTTTATTGCAAAATAAGTCAAATCCATTTATAAAATAATCTATAAGTATTTCTATTAATACTTATTTCTATATTATTATTATTAAAATTGGCTGGAATGTGTCGGATTAACTAGGGTATTTTTTAAACTTACCACACCGACACCAAGCCAATTGAGCTCAACGCCCAGATAATTTCTTTAATGATTTTCATTATTTTAAATTTGTTCTTCTGTTCCATAGCCTCCTGAGTCAATTGTGTAAACGTGTCGGACTAGCTCGGGAATGTTTTGAACTTGCCATAATAACACCATTATATCCAGTACTTTAAACTTTAACGATCGCAAATGAGCTAATTGAGCTTTAAGCCTCAAATTTCATATAATTTTTATTATTTTAAATTTGTTCTCCTATTCTATCGCCTCTAGACCAATTGTGTAAAAGTGTCAAACTACCGCGGGTATGTCTTTAACTTGGTAGACTAACACCATTATTTCTAGTTCTTTAAATTTCAACGATCGCAAATGATCCAATTAAGCTAGCTTTAAGCCTAAAACTATTTCCAGTTCTTTGAACTTCAACGATCGCTAATGAGCCAATTGAGCTTTAATCCCAATAATTTAATATAATTTTCATTATTTTAAAATTGTTGACTTGTTCTTTCGGGTCCACAGCCAATTGTGTAAAAATGTCGAATTGCTCCGGGCGTTTTTAAATTTAGCAGACTAATAGCATTATTTCCAGTTCTATATAAATTTAAACGATTGCGAATTATCCAATTAAGATAGCTTTCAGCCTAAAATTTCATATGATTTTCAATATTTTAAAATGAATAAGCCTCTGAATATATATATGCTGACATTCAGCGCAGATGATGATATTGAAAAAATACATCAAATCAAGTACATCTTGGGGTGCAAAGTCAATATTCAGCCCCCAGGAAGATTTAGGCTTATACCACAATTTAAAAATTGTCAAGCATATGGACATACTCAAAAATACTGTAACAAAGAATCCAGGTGTGCCACATGACCAGGTAAACACCATACTATAGATTGATCACGAATTCAATTGAGGTTTAAGCCCATTATTTCAAATTTGATCATCTGTCGCCTCCAGACTACAGAGCCATTAACTCTGTGAAAGTGTCGAATTATACCCCTAGTGTTTTTAAACTTGGTAGACTTACACAATTAGTTCCAGTTCTTTGAATTTCAACGATTGCGAATGAGCGCCTTTAGAGTCAATTGTGTAAACGTATCGGACTAGTTCGGGTAGTTTTTAACTTTGCCACACTATCATCATTATTTCCTGTTCTTCAAACTTTTTAATTATCTTTAAGCCTACGATTTCATATAATTATTTTTATTTTAAATTTGTTCTCCTCTATCTATTTAAATATCCTAAAATTTCTTATAATTTTCATTATTTTAAAATTGTTAACCTATTCAATAGCCTCCAGAGCCAATAGTGTAAAAGTGTTGGACTAGCTCAGGTATATTTTGAACTTGCCACACTAGCACCATATTTCCAGTTCTGTAAACTTTAACGATCGCAAATGAGCTAATTGAGCTTTAAGCCTAAAATTTCATATAATTTCCATTATTTTAAATTTGTTTTTCTGTTGTCCTGTTCAATCGCCTCCAGAGCTAATTGTATTAATGTGTCGGACTAGCTCGGGAATTTTTAAACTTGCCACACCAACACCATTATTTCCAGTACTATAAACTTCAACGATCGCGCATGAACCAATTAAGCTTTAAGCCCACAATTTTGTCGAATTAGGTTAGATTAGGTTAGGTAAGGGTGGCCGTCCTAAAGAAGGACCAGCAAAGACACAAAATTGGTCCGTAGCTATACCACATTCGAGTTACCTCCTCTTCACTCGTTAAACCATCCTGAGCTTACCAAGAAGCGTTTAAAGTCCCGTATCTCGATCTTACTAAGATCCGTGAGGTCGTCCAAAGGAGAAGTTCCCATAAATTTTGTTCTGCTGTACGCTAGACTAGGACAGGTGCATAGCAGATGGAGCACACTTACCTCCTCCTCATCACCGCAGCTGCGGCAGAAATTCTGCTCGCATATATCCCAATGAGACAATGTCCCGTTATAGCTTCTACGACCATATTAATATGGTGCCGTCGAAGCGGTATCAGTTGGCCTGATCTGGACAGGTCAAGTCCAGACCAGATCTGCCTGGTTATTACACACGAACTGGCGTTAGACCATCTGACGTTTGTTTCTTTTATGGCTTCTTCCTGAAGCAGCAATTTACATGAAGCAAGCGGTAATTTTATAGCCCGCCTGCTTTGAGTTATTATTCGTGCTGTTGCCCTCGCGAGCCAGCTCATCTGCCTTTATGTTCCCTGCGATATTGAAGTGCCCTGGCACCCACGTCAAACAGATGTTATACTGAACAGCCATCTCATTTAAAGATGCCAGACAGTTCTGGACTATCTTCGACGTTAGGGAGTATGGTTGTAGCGTTTTAATAACAGCCACGCTGTCTGTAAAAATGCAAATATCCCTCATAGATATTACATTATACTTCAACCAGTCCATGACTTCCATTATCGCAATAAGTTCAGCTTGAAGAACACTACAAAAGTCGGGAAGACGAAAGGAGAAGTTCACCCCTAATGCCTCACAGAACACCCCACAGCCAAACCCTCTATCCCTTTTTGAGCCATCTGTGAAGAAGCTTAGCGCCTTATTGTCCATAACTCATGCGTTCACAGCAATATCCAAGGGAGTAAGATGAAAGAGAATCTCCAGAGCTTGAGTAGATGTGCTCCTAAGAGCCCCATTTATACACAAGCAGGCCGTTCTTTGGACCCTCTTCAATAGTTTAAGGTTGGCCATAGTTTTTAACGCAGGCCACCAAACGACAACTCTATACAGCAGTATAGGTTTGATCACTGAGACGTAGAGCCAGTGTACTATGTGGGGCTCAATACCCCAACTCTTTCCAATGGCATTTTTGCAGGAGTAGAGTGCCATAATAGCTTTCTTTACTCTCTCTACGATGTTTGGTTTCCAGCTTAGCTTGCTGTCCAAAAGTAGTCCGAGATATTTCGCTCTATCAGTAAATATCAAGCGAGTACCATTGAATGTTGGCGGGTCACACTGAGGAAGTTTGTGCTTCCTGGAAAAGAGGACCAGCTCCGTTTTTCGTGGGGTTGCATTCAGTCCGCAGCCGCGTGCCCACTCAGAGAGGTAGCCAAGTGCGCACGGCATGCGCCCACTCAGCGTACTAAGATATTTACCGAAGACCGCAATATCAACCTTATCCGCGTAAGCAACCACCTTGAAGCCTTGCCCTTCCAGGTTTAATAACAGGTCATTTATGAGTGTTTCTGAGTAACTCGTCTGGCCCCCAGACACAATTGTGTAATTGAGTCGGACTAGCGCGGGTATTTTTAAAATTTGCCACACTTACACCAATATTTTTAGTTCGTTAAACTTCAACGATCGCGATTGAGCCAATTAATTTTTATTATTTTAAAATTGTTCGCCTGTTCCATAGTCTCCAGAGCCAATTGTGTAAATATGCCGGACTAGCTCGGGTATTTTTTAAACTTGTCACACTCACACAATTATTTTTATTTCTTTTAACTACAACGCGGATGAAAAAAAAAACTTTAAGCCCAAAATTTAATATAATTTTCATTTTCAATTTTTTCACCTAAAATTATTCAGACAATTCTATTTAAAAGTTTGGCTTGATCCGTTTTAATCGTTTAACATAACTTTCATTGTACTTACAACTAGTAATTACAGATTAAATTTCTATAGTGATTATTGTACTTTCACTTGTACTATATGAATTGTATAATTTTCATTTTACTGCGACGAAAGTTAACAACATTTATTCATTTCAAAATAGAATATTCTTAACCAAAAACACAAAATCGATAAACATTAAATCAGCTGTATTGGTATTGCCATCTAGTGATTGGTCCATACAAAAAATTAAACTGTGGTTTTAATACTGCGTCATAGAGCGCGTATAGCGTTTCGCTAAAAATCGATATTCGACCAGACATTATATAAAAATCTATACATTTCTTAATTGCCATCTAAAACTTGTTTGAGCGCGGTTATCGTCCGGAGTACCAAGATTCAATTTATTTTATTTGTGAAAGCTTAGAATTATTTAATTAAGTATTTAATATTTTTTTATTTTTTTTATTGAAAGCTTCTCGTGTGTCAGTTTATTAAACTTATATTGTGCGAACCAAAAAATTTATAGCGCACAATAACTACGATAATTTAAGTGAAATTTTTTTTTGTACAGGCCATATCGTTTCTGCCGCTGCTGCTCTGAAATCACTGAAAATTCAAATGAAACCTTCTCCCATTTTTTACTCAGATTTTTATTTTTATTTTTTATATATTTTTTTTTTTTAATTTAATGTAACAATTTTTTTTTATATTTACTTTGTCCAGTGTTTTCATCATCGCTGAATTATGATAGGTTTCGAAAAGACCAGACAGCGTGATGATATGAAATCCACGAAAACAAAACATAAAATTATATATAGGTATTATTTCAATATAAATATATTTTCTATATAAATATATATATATATATATATATATATATATATATATATATATATATATATATATATATATATATATATATAAATATATGTATACATATATATATATATATATATATATATATATATATATATATATATGTATATATGTATATATATATATATATATATATATATATATATATATATATATATATATATATATATATATATATATATATATATATATATATATGTATATATATATATATATATATATATATATATATATATATATATATATATATATATATATATATATATATATATATATATATATATATATATATATATATATATATATATATATATATATATATATTTATCTAAACGATAATTGATAGTTTTTTTTATTTTAAATTAATTAAATTCATTTAAGTGCTTCTTGTGTTTTTTTTTATTAACTGTATTTCTTAACGATTTTGTTGACATGGGAAATTATACAGGCGAAAAAAATTAAACTTGTCCGAATTAGGAGACTATTATACTGATTCACCGCATAATTTATCGCGATTTACATTTAATTATATATTTTATTTTTTTTTTTTTTTTTTTTTGATTTGATTTTTATGGTAGCATTAAATAACACAGCGAATATCTAGAGAAAGCATCTATAATGTTGTTTTATTTATAAATATCACAAATAACAATGAAAAAAATGTTTCTGGAGGAGCATATAGTCTAGAAACCCTCGACATACCTATGTATATGTATAAACCAATTCAACTCCATCACATTCCACATTACGAAACTTAAAATGCAATAAAAACTATAAAACTAAAATCTAGGAGACTTAAAATTTAATAAAATATATACTTGTATTTTTTTTTCTTTTAAATATGTGGTATTAGTTAATTGATTTATTCAATGTCATGGAATCTCAAAATGGCCCGGCCGGGTATTTCGGAACATAGTAATTTTTTAACAACTTCCGATGCCTGTTCGCACGGAAATACTGAATGTGGTGGCGGTTCAATTTCTTTTCGCGCAACTAAATCAACTAATTCATGTAACTGTTCTATTGTGCCATTTTCGACCGCCTGTATATGTTGTTGCATCTCTTCGGCCTTACGTGAAAATTTTGGTAGTAATTTTTCAGCAACCTCTTCACTAATTAATACCGACCCACCTTTTCTTAAGCATTGCATTGATCTATGCAAACTACGTGATGTTGTACCAAAATCAATAACACAATCGACCAAACCTTCGCAGGCATCCTGTGTCCGTTCAATTAGTTGTTTCTCATATAAGTCTTCGTTCCACTGGACAATTTTAACTCTGTGAGAACGGGCGGGGGTGGAAAATTTTTATTAAATTTATGATTTTATTGAGTATTTTATGTATATATTTTATACGTACTGTCCACATTCCTTCACCAAACGTAAGCCCTCGTCGCGTAAACTAGCAACCGTAATTGCAACGCGTTCATGTACCGATTTTCGTTGAAAATAGTGTGTAGCTATGCGTAATGCCCATAGTGCAAGACCGCCTGTACCAACAATAAGTAATTTACAGGACGAATCTGGGCCATGAGTTTGTAGCACTTTTTCCATAACCATATGTGCCGAATATACGGCGTTCATCGCAAGTAGTGCCCCAGTTGGTAACATTGCACCAACGCTTAATGGAAGTGTTTCAGGAATTGGTACTAAATACTTTAATTCAGGAACAACAATTAATTCTGAATAACCATTTGGTACACCATCATACGGATACAATACAATACGTTCACCAACATTAAAACCACAATCTGGTCCCAATTCACTTCCCAACGATTCAATAACGCCGGCAACCTCGAATCCAGGAAATAGGGCACCATCACGTATACCTGAATGGGCTGGTGATGTTGATTGTGTTGATGGTGGTGGAGCAGCCGATGGATGTGTCATTTGAAAAGCTAAATCATTTAAATCGGATGAAATACTTGATACGCTCGAAATTGATGGGGAACGTCTTAATCGGTAGCATGCTCCCGCGCATACAACTAATATTCGGGCACCAAGTGGTGGTGTATCCGGTACCGGCACAACAAAATTGAATACACAATCTTTCATCGCCGGGCTAGGCGATTCGATCGAAACCTGACGACATAGCTTGCTCATGGTTGAGTCACCTGTTGGTGATTCTGAATAGTGAAAATTACTGAAATTAAATTTAAAAAAAAAAAAGAAAAGAAAATCATTTAAATTGTTATTTTTAATATTAAATTCAAAAATTGAGATTTCAGAATTCGTAGCAGATATTTTTGTATAGTACATTTTATTTCATCCCTCAAAGGGTCTGTTTCTCAAAGCCCGTTTTACTAGAATTTCAAAAATACATCAAAATTTATAAAACTTCTTAAATTTCAAACAAATTTTAAACCAGAATAATCGTCAACTTGAAATATAATCCAAATATCCAAATATAAATTCAGTTTCCAAATGTTGATAGTCAAAATACGAAATTTAATTTGACGTTTATAATTCTGAATTTTAACTATGTTTTGAAAAAATTAAAATTCAATAGGTACACCAAAATATGCAGGAGATTTTAAATTTATTAATCTTTAGTATGCCCCGCAGAGACCCGTTATACTGGAATTTTAAAAATTCATCATGAATTTCAGAAATAATTTCGAACTTTACAAAATTTCTTAAATTCCTCAAAATATTTAAAAAATGTATTCTGCGCAGAATAAACGTCAATTTAAAAATTAAATTAAATCCAGAATTTTCTAAATTCGGCTTCAAATATAATAATTTTATTGATTTAACGATCTCAGGGTGAACCGTAAGAAAAAATAAATTGACGTTTATAATTCTGAATTTTAACTATGTTTTGAAAAAATAAAAATTCTTGAGATATACATTTTAAATTTCTGAATAATTTTTAAAATTTGACCAATTTATTGTTGAAATTTTAACTAAGAGGATTTTGGGGTCATACTCAAGAAAAGAAATCGATACATTGGATGAGCATGAGGTGTTAGGGAGGCCCCATAATCGGGACCTGTGCGCTCGAGTTCTTAATTTAAGCCAGTTATGCTATAGTCTAAATTTTAGCCACAGGCCACAGCTGATATATTTGATAAACGATCGCTGATTGATTTTTAATTTAATGAAAAAAATTTGTATGAGCACCACCTCTTCAAATATATATGCATATGTATATATATATATATATTACTTATTTATATAACACTAAAAAAAAATGTTTAATCACCTAAGATCAACACTTGATCGATTGGAATGTATTTCAATCGACATGGTGCTTGAAAGTTTTTTTTTATATAAACTTATTTCACAAATATATTAATTAAAACCAAAAATATAAGATTTTATCACAGTACAATTACACACGCTGTATACAAAAATTATTAGAGTCTCGCACTTATCGCAGAATATTCTCAAATCTCGTCGAAATTTATAAAAAATCTACAAACACAATTTATGTTTTTAATTTTTAAAAAGAAAATGTTTTTCATTGGAATATATAATATATGCGCACATAAACTTAAAAAAAATATTAGAACAATTGTTAAAATTTTACGCACAAATAATTTAATTTTCTATTACGTTTCGATAAAATAATATTCTATATGGCCGTGTAAATCGCTCCCGGTTCAAGCTTAGCTACGATAATAACTGAAAATCGTGATGTGTGTATTGTTTTTATTCGTTTGGAATACAGTTTGTAAACAAAATGCTACAATACACGTATGTTCTGTGTGATATCAATATACAATACAAAAAAAAAAGTTATCGAAGTGCGCGCGGGGGATAGAATACGAACAAAAATTGTGTTTACTTAGAGGTTGTGTATATACAATACAATCGCGATCATCTATATTAAATCGGTTCCCGTATATTACATGTTAGATATTACTTGAGACGTTTCGAAAGTATAGAATAGTACTGCCACATAAACGAATTTTGTATAATAGGCGGTCAAATATATTTTGTCACTACTGTAATTATTATATTATTTTGTTCGCTCTTAAAATAAACAAAATGCCATGCACTGTGTACGTGTTGTGTATGTTTGTTGAAATATGTTTTTGTTGTTTCTTGCGTTTGCTCGCATTTTGTATTTATGATGAATTTTGCAAAATACGGAAAAAATAATAATTTTATATAAAGAAACTCGATAGAATGTTTCAAGTGTGTGTACCTACTGAGCCAAAAATATAAAAAAATAATTTATTATTGTTGTCGTTTTTGTTAAATAAGTTTTCAAGGAAAATTCTAAGAAATGTGGGGCGACACGCATATAATTTATTATACACGGGCTAACCAAAATACTGTTTATGTAACAGCATGAGATGATCTCCTCTATATATACGATCATAAGGTATAACAAGCGTTTGCTTATAAATTCTAATCTCGTTAAGGTTCAAATTGAAATCGCAGATCAAGTGTATTTGCATAATAAAATCTGCTCGACCCGGTAACCCCCTATACATATAATATACCGACCTTATATTTAGAATGTGCATTTAAAAAAACAAATTGAATGTACTCACCTATACATTATTTCTGGATTTTGTAAATGTTTTTGTTAGTTTATGAGTTTATGATAATTTTAATGTACAAAATTACCTAAATATGTAAATAGATTTGGTTGCCCGAAATTTCTCGGTTCGTTCTTTCGATCTCGATCTCGTCAGTAATATATCTGTAAATAAATGCAACAAAAACATAAATTGTATTAAATTTGGCCATATCAAATATATACTCTATATATTTATAAATCAACGATCACACCACCCCGCCCTCAATTATGTTTGGCATTTTATCAACTTGGCACAAAATCATACATTTTTTTTAACGAACTCACGATCTCATATTCTAAAGCTGTACAGATAAGACATATTTATAATAAGACCTATCCCACTGGCTCTGAACAGCAGAAACAATAAAATAAATTCAAAATTACGATCAATTGATCATCATTGCGCATTCTTTTTTGTATGGCTGTACGTACATAACATACATATATTGTACATAACATACATATATTGTGTGATCATATTTTTCTCATTGTGTTGTTTTTGTAGTTATTTTCATTCCGCGATTTCAATGACCTGCATTTTATATTTTTTAATATCTTTTTTGTGTATATAGATATAAAAGTGATCATTCGATAGAGTCATGATCGGCATGATTTTGTGCTAGCTCATTTCATTTTTGTGCTTTTAGTTAGTTTTATATATATATATATATATATATATATATATATATATATATATATATATATATATATATATATATATATATATACATATATATATATATACACATATATATATATATATATATATATATATATACATATATATATATATATATATATATATATATATATATATATATATATATATATATATATATATATATATATATATATACATATACATATATATATATCGTTTCGTTTTATTGTTTGTATTTATGTTACAGAAAGACAATATGTACATTATATGGATATCGTGATATTTTTAGAATTTTTGTTTTGTACCGCGAAATAAAAATTATGATTTAATTCTCAAAACACGATTAATGCAGAGGGAATCCGCGTGCTTGTTATTGTATTTCCGTGTAATATATAAATCGCAAAATAATAGAATTTTTTTTTTTTCAAGGATGATTTAACAAACTGTTATTGAGAGAATTTGTCTTTGTTGCGCGCGTCATTATTGTGCGATTTAAACGCATATGTTTTAACTATCTGTTTTTAAATCAAACGAGATATAAAAAAAATTATAAAAAAATGGTTTGATGACGATATTCAAATTTTTGTTCTAGGTGTGCACGTGATAGTTGTGCACTTAAATTTCTCTCGAATTATTATAATTCCCGAAACCAGATTTTAGCCGACAATATAAAAAATTAAAAATTTGAATCGACCTTTCCAAATACTCACATAGTAAAATACAAAAAAAAATTGTCTAGCACTGTGACAAAACTATTTTTCGTTTGTTTTAATATGTAAGTGAATCTATGGTATCGAAAATATTTTTTCTATTTACTGTAAAAAGTAATAAAATATAAAAATTCCCGATACCAAATTTTAGTCGAACTTTCGAAACACTCGCATAGTAAAACAAACGAAAAATTATATTGTCACAGTGCTTGACAATTTTTCGTGAGTTTCACTATGTGAGTGCCTAACAAGCTCGACTAAAATTTGTTATTGAAATTTTATTTTTTTATAATATTTCATGAATAAAAATTTTAAAAAAAATTAATTTCGATGCCACCAGATTTTAATCAACTTTTCAAGAACTCACATAGTTAAAACACACGAAATATTGTCATCCACAACTTATTTCAAAACAGTAGCAGGGCGTATTTTTCACACGCCAACTTGAAATTTGAACATTTGTTGGCTCATTCGAAATAATTTTCTTTTATTCCGATTTCACCTTGTTATAGATTAAAATGTCATTCAATTTCAATTTGTCTGTGCGTCACTACGCCACTACTTTACGATGTAAGATAGAGCAAATGTGATAGTGTAGAAATTTATTCTAAATTTGCTTAGAACGCAATAGAAAAAGCAATGTCATAAAGCGAGATAATGTGCAAATTCATTTGTAGAAATAAAAACTTATATCGGCCTTGTATATGAAGCCCATTCTTTGATTGGGCAGGTGAAATAGATCGTTAAATATTTGTTGTAAATTTTCTAAGTACATTAAGTACACGGCATTCTTGAGTAATTCCGGTAATGCAATTGAACACTGTATTCTAAACGCTGTCTCTATCTTTTAGTCCTTTATAACTTAACTTTGTTAATATGTATATAGCTTCGGTCTTTGAATAGCTTCTATCTTTACGCAAGCATTTTTGGAATTCCAAATGTTACATTGAAATTTAATTACTTTAACTCCAAACTATGGATAAGAATTATTAATTTTAAAATTCGAAATTTGATTGAATTGCATTGGCGTTTTAACGTTCAGAGATGAGACATTGCATCGAAATTTTTAAAATATCCACAATTCGTATAAGGTCTAAATGTTGATTCGAATAGTAAAAAATTATCAATCTCACTCAATTCGATTCAAAATTCTATTAACTCAATGTTTTTTTCAAAAATTCTCAAACATTTTTAAAATTCAATAAATCAAAATTTTATAAATTGGATGAATAAAAATTTATTGTTTTCAAAATTCAAATTTAAATACTAAATTCTGAATTTTATACGCAAAAATTGATCAACAATGTTAAAAATCGAAAGGATTTAATATTTTAAATGTTCTTAAATCAAAACTGAAATAAATTGAAAATTAGAAAAAATCCAGAAATTCTGATTATATTCTGATTTTATTCTGACAAATACAAATTCAATAATGCGCAAAATTTTAAATGTATTTTAATTTTGAAAAATGTGAACTATCAAAATTTAAAAAAAAAATTACAAATTTTGAATTTTATAAAATCTGAAACTTGATATTTCTTAAAAATTCAAAATCAAATTTGATTGTAGTGTCACAAAACAATTCAAATTCTAAAAAGATGTCGAATTCGGATTCGGATATCGTGAAAAAAATTAGAAACAACATAATAATTTAATATTTCGTAAAATTCTAAAATTTACTAATCGTAAATTTCAATCAATTCGAAAATTCAAATTTTTAAATCATTCAGAGAATTAAAAATTTCAACACAAATTATTTGTGAATTTTGAAAGTTTACGGGAACTGCTTGAAAATTAACTCCAAACTATGGAATGGAATTTAATTTATTATTAATTTTATTAGTTTTAAAATTCAACATTTGATTGAATTGAATGGACGTTTGTCTAAATATTGATTATATTCAAATTTAGAATTCAGAATTGTGCGAAATTTTGTTTTAAAATCCGATTAACTCAATTTTTATTTCAAAAATTATTGAATAATTTTTTATATCTTGAGAATTTGATTTAGTTTAAAGTACAAGTTTTTTAATTTATAAATCAACAATGTTAAAAACTTATAATTTAGCTATTTAGCTGTCAAATTTACTATTTTAAAATTTTGATAATTCGAAATTTAAGCTTCAATAAATTTCATTTAAAAGGATTTCGAGATTTACCCAATTTTTATATATTTACAAAACTTAATTAAAATTTTAATTATTTTAAAACCAATTTTAAATATATTTTAAAATTTTCAAAATAATAATGGATCTAAGAATTTATTAGTTTCGTGAGTTTCAGTTTTTGAATTTTGAATATTACCGGTTTTGACAATAAGCCGTTCTAAAAATATTTCATCCGAATTAAACAATTTTATGAAGCTTTAAAATTATCACAATTAAATAAAGTAAACTTATATCGAATTAAAAAAAAATTAAAAACTCGAAGTTCTCAGAATTTTATTTTTGTTACATCTTGAAAATTACTATTTTGTAATTTATAGAAATTAAAAAAAAAAGTTTAATAAATTTATGTGGAGTTGTGTCAAATGTAAAAATTACAATAAAATTTAGAATTTTAAGAATTTGTAAATTTTAAAAAGAATATTAGAAATAATAAATTGGAAGAAAAAAGATTTATTGTTTTCAAAATTTCAAATCCAAATTCTGAATTTTATATGCAAAATTTGATTATATATGTTAAAATTCGAAAGCATTTGGTATTTTAATTTTAAAAAATTTTAATTTTTTTAAATCGCACCGAAATTTAATAAAATTAAATTTAAAAAAATTCGAAAATTCAGATTTCTAAAAATACGAAACTCAACATTGCGGATTCTGAAAACTGTAGATTAAATTTAAAATTTCTTAAATCGCACCGAAAGTAATTGAAATTTTTTTAAAAATTGGAAAATTCAGATTTATAAAAATACGAAATTCAACATTGCGAATGATTTAAAGTTTAACATTCTGAATTTTATATTAATTAAAAAATTTGTAGAAATTTGTAGGAATTCGGAAATGACCAAAACATCCAGACAACTTTCAAAATTAAAAATTTAGAATTTTTTAAAATTAAAAAGTCTCTTAAAATATTAACATCAAAATTTTTTAACGTTTTTAAATTTCTTATAAGAGTGATCCAACAGGAGGTACTTTTTCCAATTGGGATTCTCATTGGGATTCATGCGTGACAACTGTTATGTTCATATGATATTTGTGTTCAGTATTCATTGTCATTTCACCATGAATTATAGACTTACGCGAGAGCAACGTTTACAAATTGCCGAAATTTATTTCAAAAATCAGTGTTCATTGAAATATTGTGTTCGTGCTCTTCGACCATTTTATGGTGTTCATAATCGTTCAACTGAACGCCCTATCCGCGCACTATTGCTGCTGTAGCTGAAAGTGTACGTGAACCACGCAATCAATCAATTCGTCGCAGTTCTTAACCTCGGGTCTCTCATATGGCACATTTTTATTTGCATTAATTCAAGATATTGGTGTAGCCGACTTGTGGTTTCAACAGGATGGTGCAACGTGCCACACAGCAGGCCAAACCATCGATTTATTGAAAGAAAATTTTAATGAGAACACCATACTCGTGAATTGGCCTCCAAGATCTTGTGATCTGATTACTTTTTATGGGGTATCTGAAATCACCTGTTTAAATCGATAAACCACAATCGATTCCTGCATTAGAAGCGAACATAACACGCGTAATTACCGGAATTTTGGCCGAAATGCTCGAAAGAGGTCTCAAAAATTGCACTCATAGAATGGATCATCAGCCAGTCGCGGACAACAGTTAAAAGAAATTATTTTAAAACTTTAAATGTCATAAAACGAGTTTACTTCACAAATACAATTTTTGATTATAAATTGATAAAACTTCCGGAAGCTCTCATTGGGTCACCCGTTATTTTTAAATGTGAAAAATTTCGAAACTTATTTTCACGTATGTATACGATTCTGATAACTGGAGATGAGATTTAAAATTCAAATTGTTGAAAATTTAAATATTGACTCTCCAATTTATGCAAAGTTCGAAATTTGTTAAATTTTAAAAAATTCGATAAAATAATTGCTGTAAATAAATTTTCAACGGATTTTCAAAATTTTCGTCAAATTTTTTAAAATTTTATGAATTTTAAGAAAATGTAAAAATTCGTTCTGCACTGATCATTTCATTCTTACAATATTTTTTTAAAATTAAGCCGAATATTTGTCAAAATTTTGACGGATACTTTTGACGGAATTTTGGTTAAATTTTTAAGAATTTATTTAATTTACGTTTCAAAGATTTTTTTAGAGGAAGCCGTTTTTACGAAGGTTGCTATATGCCAAACCCAATCCCTGGCTAATTTTGTTGGATATAGGTGAGAAATCACTTAGGGCTGAAATTAAATATCTTCCCTATGATTGACAAAAAAGCTAGATGAAGTGAATTTTACCTATAAATCTTGAACATTTTTTGTACGATTTTTGAATTTTTGTAACCCAATTTAAAATTTTATTCGAATTTTGTATAAAAGTAAAAAAAAAAACAAATTGTGAACACTATATGCTGGTATAATATTGATTTTAATTAATTTAATTAACAAAAATATCTCACACAAAGATGCAAAAGGGTGACTCCTTTGTACATTTTTAGTGTAACGCCTGCGTATATACGATTGTACACTGTGCGCATTACGAAAATGAAATCGAAAACTGACTGTAAACAGTGTGTATATATATACGATATGTAATAGCTGCGAGACCTTTCAATGACATTCGAAAATTTATGTACATTGTACATACATATATACATACCTATATATTTATGTTATGTACAACATAGAATACTTGGATAATTGAGCCCATTTTCATTAATTAAAGAAAAGGCATAAAAATCCGCGGCTCAATTATTTTCAATTAGTTTTCAACTTATAAAATATCACGTTCCAAAAATAAACGAAATATTGGGAATGATGTAAGACATCATTCTAATAAAATTATGTAGTTTAGAAAATATTTTAATAACCGTCCTTGAACCAAGGTTATATCTAAAAGATATATATATATATATATATATATATATATATATATATATATATATATATATATATATATATATATATATATATGTATATATATATATATATATATATACATATATATATATATATATATATATATATATATATATATATATATATATATACATATATATATATATACTTGTATATATCCCTTATCGTTTGCCGATAAAAAAAACTATTTAGATATTGTGTTTATCAAACCGCCAAAACATAAGAAAGTCGTCTTAAATGCACGCACACTTCTCGGCATAATTTATACTACTATCACAATAATAATAAATTGTTCACATGGAGAAACATTGTGCACTTACTTTATACAGTAAAAAATATTTTCAAATAAACACAAAAATTTGCTTTTCGTACACGATTTTCGTAGATATATATATATATATATATATATATATATATATATATATATATATATATATATATATTGAATATTTAAAACCCACCAAACAAAAACAAAACTAAAAATTCGATTAAAATTTGTTTAAACTATTTTCATTTTATTTGAATAAAAAAAGAATAACTTCACAATTTTTTAAAAAACCGTTTGGAAAATTGCTTATTGTAGTAAGAAGGTACTTTTATTTTATGAGAGTTAAGTTGTGAAAATTGCGTCCAAAAAAATACAGAAGACTGAATGAAAAGCATAAAACTTACACTAAAATACAACAAAAAATAAAACAACAATAACAACGACCGAAATATGCGTCGGCGCGCGCTTTTCTAAGCTCACACGCCGCTCTCGATTTTATTCGACTCGTCTCTATATATACTCGTATATCATAAATAATAATAAAAGTAATTATGTAGTCGGGCCGAAAATAAACCACACAAAAGGGTCATAAAACTGAGAAAATTCGAGTCGAAAAACAGATTCTCTCCCTCATCTATATAAATTATTACGTGCATTTGACCTCTTTAAAGGACAATGAGTCGATCGGTCTGTATTCGGTGTCGCCACGAAAACTCGCCCCTTATATATTTGAAATACACGAACATAATAAAGAAAGAGAAAAATTCCTTTTATTTAGTTTTTTTTTGTGTATATTCAAGCCTGCGCTTCTGTCCCTTTGTATAAGCATGGAGTAGTTTCGAATCACGCGCTCGTTGTGTGATTCACATGTGATCATTGAATGTAACTGAAATACAATTTTCCTTTTATGTGTGCACAACCAACAACAACATTGCCGTATAGAGTTTCCCGGAAAAAAATATACACAACGTGGATAGCATTACCTAGATGCGTGATATTATATGAATGTATATGTACATGAATCGGAAGTAGGGCTTGAAAAAAAAAATCAATCTTAATCATTTAATTCATGTTAGTCGCCTATTTGGCACGACTATCAAGATCAATGTGAATATTTTACATAATCTGCGGTTTTCTTGTAATTATAATTAAAAATAAACTTTATACAATCTTTTAAATAATGTACTATACATCCCTATTGGCATCAATTCAGATCAGATTTTTCTGATAATCATCCAAATCTATATAAGTTTCATTGTTGTATAATGTGATGCATTCGAAGAAAACTATATACATATTCTATAATTCTTCTATATTTAAATGTCAATGCCGATGTAATTGATGTAAATTGAGTTAAACCATAATTATTAGCGCTTACCTGAACTATCTTTACGACCTTATTCGATTAGGATGGCGAAGCGAAGTTATACCTGACGAATGGAAAGCGGCCACGATATGCCCCATCTTCGAGAATTATCGCGGTACACTTCTCCTTTGCCCAACATACAAGTTACTATCCTACATTATCTATAGGAGCATATCGTTCAAATAGATCAGTCACTGATCAAATGACAGCAGGTGATCATTTCAGGCGGCGTGCTCATGACTCGATCAATGGAGAGTTTATGGTCTGCCCTGGAGCACCTAGGAATGGCAACAAAATTAGTACGATTGTGTAGAATGACAGGGACGCAGTCTCAATGTTGTGTTGAGAACAAGCAAAGTTGAGAACAGGCTATCAAGTCAAGTGCATGCCTATGCAGATGACATATGCATGATTGGATTGAATAGCGAACAGACTAAAGGAAATACTAAATAATACCCTTTGATAGGAAATACTTGATACAAGATTTTATTAGTGGTCACTACACGTGAGGGAGTGATTGATATTGCACTTTCTCGTCAAGAGTGGCGTTGGGTTGCTACTCTTCTCGCATTTCAATATCCGGATAGTCTGGATTCCAGCCCACTCCGACGTCATGAGGAACAGCAGGGCGGACGAAGTAGTTAAGCATAGTATGACTCTCTAACTGCTACCGGAAAGGGCAGCGAAGGAAAGTCGGATTAACATCCTCATATGCCTAGCGTAGTAAGACAAGTCTAGCCAAAGCTGGCTACCTGACGTGAGCTATGAACGATCGTGGGAATACTCAAAGGACACTGCCTGTTTGGAGAACATGCAAGGAGGCTATGTCTGGAAACAAATGACTTTTGCAGAAGCTATATGGACGAGGAAGAGGAAGAAACTTTAGTCCACTTCCTATATGCTCATGTCCCGCTTTAGAACGCCAGAAGGCATATGGATCGGATCATTATGGAGCCTCTCGGATATCGAAAACTGTAAAGTTCGAGATATATCACGATACATAAGTATAGCTCTTCATTCCTTTAGGAACAATGCGTTACTGGTGACAGTTTTATAGAATTTCCGTCAATGCGGAATTTAAAACTAATCATGCTCAAATGCCATGAATCTACTACAGCGTCATATTTATCCATTAAAAAATCATTAAATTAACCCAAAACAATAATATATAGCGGTATATAGAGTGGGGCCCTCTTTATAACGGTGACAGCTCGCAAAAAAATCGGAAAAATTGGCACACAAAAATCAGTAACATGCCAAAACTGAGGTTATACCTTTTAAAATTTAACACACCCCGCTCCATGGTAAAAAGAATTCGAGTTTAGGAAGACTATAAGCGCTACCGCGTTATTAAAAAGCCAAATCGTTCAGATAACCAACATTTGTTCACTAAAAAAAGTGCCAGACTGATGAGCAAATTTTCACAAAATTTAGTGATTGTGTTTTGATGGATGATGAAACGTGCGTGAAATTGGTTTTGAAACAATTAATTAGGTCAAAAATTGGATCTTTCCAAAATGCTCCTGCTAAATATAAGCACTTCAAATTAAATACATTTGCATAAAAATGTATGATTTGGCCAGGTTTTTGTGACATTTTTCATAATGACGTATTTTGCCGCTAATTCGTTAACACGATTAAGCAGTATAGTTTGGGCCATTTAGCTAGTTCACATGACTCTGAAGAAGCAATAAATTTGTATGAGATTAATCGATGTTATCTCTAAGACGCTGAGTCTACAGGTTTTCGACCTATCGAAAAATATTGGGCTATAGGGAAAACAATGTTGCAGAAGAATGGCGGATACCTTAGTGCAACCATTTTGGTGCCAAAGTAATCAAAAACGGAAGTTGTGCCAGAAACAGGGAGCATCAAACAACATGTGCGTGATTTTATCCGTATAATAACGAAATCTAGAGGTGATTTTTGCATAAATTAAAACTCAAAAAATTCAATTTAATTCTTATGCGGAAACTTTATTATCATTCGAAAGAACATTTCTTACCATTTAATTTGTAAAGATTACTTCTTTCAAATGTTGGACGCAACTGCGATGGTCCTTTCTCAAAGTGCAATTTTTGAAGACGCGTTCGACCATATCGAGTGGTATCTGACGAACGACACGCGTAATATTGGCTTCCAATCTGTGTACCTGCTTTATCTACATAGACTTTGGACTTTACGTAGTCCCAAAGAAAAAAGTCATAGAGGTGGGGTGTCACACGATCGAAATAGCCAATTCATCGATCCGAACCGTGAAATTAATTGCTCGCCAACATGATTTCTCAATGAGTGCATTGTTTCGCGCTATATGGCAAGTAGCACCGTCTTCGTGGTATCAAATGTCGTCGAGGTCGGCCTTAAATTTTAGATAACGAGCGCTATTTCACAGACCCATAAACCACACCAAACCGTCTATTTGGTCGCGTATCATCCAATACTGTAAATTGGGATTTAAACTTTTCGGTGGTATTCAAATAGTGGTCTCGACAGGCCGATTATGTCAACCGTAACTTGGTCTAAACGCACGAAACACATTCCTCACAGAACGCTGATTTTTGTAATAAAGCTGAACAATTTGTAGACGCTGTGCCGCGCTCAGTCTTTCTATGATGAAATGGCAAACAATACTGAATAAAAACACCAACAACAGTTTGACTAATTTCCGATATACGTCTTAACTGAATTCATTCCTTGTCAATAGACCATCACCGATCTAAATGTGCCTTAGCAGCCACTCTAACCTAACCTATATATGTATGGGTGTGAAAGTTTGAGATGGCTCCTTACATTCGAGAGAAGAATCATGCGTGTGGTTTTCGACCCAAAACACGAAGAATATGAAACATATATATATATCAACAACCCACATCAATGAAAGACTGACATGTGAAAGTCAAAAACCTCTAGCATTCAATTAAACACCCGCGAGGCTCTGAAGATTGGTTCCAAAAGACTAAATTAAAAGAGTTGGTTGTTAAAAAGTCGAACATACTAATTTAGACGCTCGAAAATCTCGTTCTCAATTCGCTTGGAGTGACTGTGCTATGATGGTGACCATACCTCACATTTAGACTCAACCGGTTGCTAATTGACGGAAAGGTAGGAACGCAACCATCCAACGGACATGAACTGACAGTTTAAATTCTTCCACTTAGTGATAAGGAATTGAGTATCTGTAGTTTAATCTGTTAAATAAATTACCACAGCGATAACTAAATTGTTTAGTATGAAAGAGCAGGACTCTATGAATCATTGATTCAAAGAACTTGATTCTGATGGAGAGAGGTGTCTCAGGAAAAAAACCTCTGCATAGGCTTTTATTAAATATAAAGGAAGAACTTCAAACTCTCCGCACGATTTCTGACTAGAATCGGTGAAATATCGGGCGTCGCTGCTGGTTCGTATACTGATGCAAAAAAAACAGCAAACAATTTACATATTTCAGAGGGATGACTACGTCGCACTGGCTGTACAAACACTTGTCCAAACTATAAAACTCTTTACGGGCTCTATCACCATCGGAGTAAAACTCCACTCCAAACAGCCTATATAAGGCTTATTACAACGTTTCTCCAAATGCACCAACTCATTATTAAACCACGGCTCCCGATATTTATTTTTTATTTTTTTAACAAACGGAGCGTGCCTTTCAATACCAGTGCTATGGGAAGGTCGTTAAACATAAACATCGTTTTAATTCGCGTCATATTCAAGAAAGTCCCAATAGGAATTATTCAGGATAGAGTTCGTAGAGATTCTAGCAGAGGTGATGAACAATGCACTTTCGTCAGTGGAAGACGGTTTAAAGATGCCATCGACATCAATGATAAGTTTATGGTTGCGGAGGAGTAAAAGCATAGAGAAAGTACACGGCGACGACAATGATCGATAAATTGACACGAACAACTATGACGTCGAGGCTAGGGTGACCAATTCATTAGGAACCGAATCGTTCACAGCAATCAGTACACTGCCGCCTCTCAGATTGCCTATAGTTTATAATTTATATTCCATAGGACTGCGTCTACCGCACTACTAGACGAGGCATTTGGTTTAATGTTGCCAAATGAGCATAAATTGGAGAATATCACCGAAATATCAGCACCGGTATCTACGAGAAATAAAAGCTTATTTAGAGAGGCCCTCGCTATTTCTCTTACCTTGTTTGAAATACAGAATAACTGTGACAGACAACCCAAAATAACGACAAATTTTACAGTAAGGAATGGATTACTATTCATAAAACTTGGCGATAGTAAGACGGATGTATGCACACAGACCTGACTGATGATCTCATTAGATAATCCGTCCCATCTGCAGCTCACCAAGACGTCAATTTTATTGGTCCTCAATGGATGTCCAGATGAAAAGCTAATCGAATCGTCGCCTCTTCGTATTATAAAAAGTATAATACTCTTTGGACGAGCTACTTGGAGCGGAACATCAACTGTTGTAATTGTCCAGAGAAGAACCAACAAGGAACAGGAACAGGAAAAATTTTGGTATTGATACGCGCTTACATTTTGCATTGTAACTTGTATCTACTTTTCGCATGGTCGGGAACACGGCGAGCGCTACTGCTGTCAAGAGTATTGAATTTGCCAGGCGTGGTTAGGCCTTTCTTGTTAATACATCAGATCGCGTTATACGAGTCTATGGTGCGAAAGAAGTAATATGTAGAAAAGATGATGAACCAGCAGCAATCCAAAAACTTCAGAAGTTGGTCAATAAAACTACCTGGAAAATACATGCTCTCTACGTGTGTAAAAAATAAATTTGAAATTTGGATAAAATTCTGCACAGAATTAATGGTGGATTATTACTGGACGTAGTCAAGAATTTTTTTGGTTCTGTTCGGCTGATTATCGCAAGCCTAAGTTCGGGTTGTTCCAGAATAGGTCAGCATTTGCACTCGATATAAAAGAACTGCGGACGAAAATGTTGACAACGGGGAGCGTCAATCAGAATTCGATATAACCGATGAAAATAAATCGGTCGATTTGGCCACGGAGGTAAAACAAGATGAGCGGCGATACAGTGGCGCCCAATCTTATTTAATATCCATTATTGTAAATTTCACCAATCCTATATTATCTACCGAATTTTTAATTGTCTGTCCAGAATCACATTATTATAGGTGTTCGCATTATTTTCCGCCATGATATTGACTTCAATGTTAGAGTGAGTATATGAAATGAAAACAATCAGTCACTTAGAGTATTCTTCGCATCAGTTTCCAATACCTGTGTATAATAATTTCTATTTCTTTAATGAATTAAAGTTGTAACTTGTCTTTTCTTCACTGCTCCAGACCGTATCCGACCAAACAGTTATATTTGGACGTTAAATCGATGGCGGAAATCATCTTCAACACATGGCGCTAATTAATCTTTTATTACTGACATTAACAGGTTTTCTTATCTATTTTTTCAGATGAAACATGAGGAGTGCGGCGAGTCTCGCCCAAATCGTTCTATTGTGTTTAAGTGCTAGATATGTCGTGTGATAATTGTAGGTCTTGCACGGCCTAGTGTGATTCTAGCAAAATACCCATCCTACAGGTCCATAATTCTATTTATGGGTGTCCGAGCCATAACGATTCATTGATACAGGATATGGACGGTACTACAGCTAAAAAATATCATTAGATGCCGGCTGTCGACATATTGGGGTAATTTTGTACGCCCGCACGAATATATGTCCCGCTCTAAATCACCATTTACATCATTACGAAGAAAAAAATGTTAGTATAGTTTTGAAAATATACGTTAGATTCTATAATATTGACAATAGTAGAATATAAACTTACATCTAAGATATTTTGTTTTATTTAAAATTTTGTTATTTGCGTTTGACTCTTGTCAATGCAAAGTTGTAAAACTACCTACTACTTACCAGGACGAGGCATAAACAAACTGAGAAATTTCTATTTTATTATGAACCCTCGCACAATATTTACACTTTTTGACTGTCTTTTTAATTTAATTTCGAGTTTCAAATTGAACGTAAACATTTTCATATTTCTCTATTCAAATGATAAGTAAAGTCGTTGACTTTGTGGGGATGGTGCAACACAGAGTTCGAATCTCCCCCCGGATAAAGTGAAAATTTTTTTGATTTAAATTCTCCTGTCAAATTGGAGATCAGCTTAGCTCTGAGGTTTAAACTTAAACATGTTAAATTTTCTCCATTCAAGGTGCAAGTATAAAAATGAAAAAATGAAAAATGGTCGAGTTAGCAGTAATGAAATTGTACGGCGATGGTCAAATAAGCAGAGTCCATTGCCTTTACTGAAATTTTCAATTTTTCTGTTAAAATGGCAAATATTAAAAATGAGAATAGCTCTTCTTATATGTGAGGCGGTGGTTCGGTGGTAAAATAAGCAGTGTTGTTGGCTAGGATTTGTTGCGAGTTTAATCCTGAGATATGTCTTTTTTTAATTTATTTACAGAAATGTCAAATTTTAAATTAAAAAACAATTTTTTCTTACTGTGTGTATTATTCTTTTTAGAATACGAAGATGCGACGATTCGATTAGCTTTTCACCTGGACAGCCATTGAGGCCAAAAAAATTGACGTCTTGGTGAGCTGCAGTTGGTGCGGCTTGCCTAATGAGATCGTCAGCCAGGTCTGCAGTTATACCAAGTGGATACATCTGTTACTATCGCCGAGTTTTATGAATCGTAATAGTAGCGCCAGTAGATAGACTGGGCCAATTAATTGGAGAAATTTTAATTATATTAAAAAATTGATCAACCCCCAAATGTGGCTTAAACTTATGTCGACGAATTGATTGGTAAATTTAGCAGCTATTGCCCTAGCTAAAATTTGCATTATCCCTATTCAAATGGTAGTTATAAAGATTTGTATATCATCTACTTAACATACTTCGGTGGTCCAGCGTTTGAATTCGTGGGCGTGGGTTCAAACCTCACGCGGATCTATTGTTTTTTAATTTAATTTCTTCTGTCAAATTGATTCAACACAGTTTCTGTTGTCATTCAATTTCTCCAATTATTAGAGCCATCTCTTGGTGGGTATAAAGCAGTAAAGTAAATGGCGATGGTCAAATAAGCGACAGCGCCATGTGTTAAAAATTTCAATTTTTTCTATTGAAATCAAATCTATAAAGAATATTTACATCACATTATTCATATAAGGCGGTGGTGTGATGGTAAATTAAGCAGTGTTTGTGGTTTGGAGGTGTGACGAGGGTCGAACCTCGCTGAATTTAAATGTTTAAAACAATTTTGCAAAGTAACGGCAATTGCGTCTTCAATTGCCGTTAAAATTAAAAGAAATTGTTATTTTAATTTAAAATTTGACATTTTTACAAATAAATTAAAAATACATCTATCAGGCTCGAACTAGCAACAATTTCAAGCCAACAGCGCTTACTAAAGTAAACCACCGCATCCCTTAAATAGTGCTATTCTTTTCCTTTATATTTGCCATTTGAACAGAAAAATTGAAAATTTTAATATAGGCAATGGACTCCGCTTATTTGACCATCGCCGTACAATTTCATTACTGCTGCTAAGCTAAAGTGCTAACCAACTTTTCATTTTTTATACTTACCCGTTGAATTGAGAAAATTAAACATGTTTAAATTTAACATTGCTAAGTTTATCCAATTTGACATTAGAATTTAAATCAAAAAACTTTCCGCTTTACCAGTATTCGAACTCTGCTGCAACACCATCAATAACTACATAGGTTAGTTACTCTACTCGTTGCACCACCATCGCTTTTGTAGATGTAGATATTTTTAATATATTAATACTTATCATTTGAATAGAGAAATATAAAATTTGTACGTTCAATTTGAAAGTCGATATTAAATTAAAAAAGATTTTAACTAATGAGGTTTGAAATCAAATCCTCTTTTTCAAAGTCAAACTCTGTTGACTTGACTACCGCCGTATACACAACTAGTGGCATACTAATTAATTACATATTTATATCCTTCATTACAATAGAGAAAATTGAAAATTATACCAAAGGCAATGGACTCTTACCATTAAAAAAAGACTAAGTGGTGGAACAGAATCTATCTCTATTTTTTGGATGCCGCCTTTGTTAATTCTTATGTATTATTTCAAGATAGATTCGAGTCTAATATGCATCTAACAGAGTTTCGGGTATATGTGATTTCGATAAAAACGGCCTACGCGAGTAATATCCCTCAGATGTGTGCAATGTAGCATTAAACGTGAACCGCACAGAACTATGTGTAAATATTCGACATGTAATGTTGGTTTGTATGTGTAACTCACAACAAGAATGGTTTTTGTAATGTATCATTCTAAATAAATTTTATGAGAAGTCGTAGTTTCCTGGTGGTCAGTGATTATGAGTTATAACCACTAGGTAGGGCTAAAAGGGTTAGAGTATATCACGCATTAGAGTATATAATTCAAAAATGATTCAGATATGGTGAAAATCTTACAGGTTATCAGCTTAACACATTCTATTACCTATACTATAATAAATATATTGTTGTTTTCTATCTATATAGATAAGATGAACACAATGACTATTATTATATAAAATTGAAGATGGTATCGGTGTCAAAAAATATTGATTAGAAAATTATATATTCGGACAGCTTTTCCTAGTGGCCTCCAAAGTCATCTTGATTTCATCTAGACATTTTTAAAAAAATGTAGGCTCATTTTAGCCGCGTTGACACACTGACTGTATGATATTATATCAATCAAACAACTTGATAGTATGCTACCAAAAATAAAATATAAAATATTTGTTGATTTTATTTAATAACTATTTATGTAAAACCTAAAAACATTTACAATTATTAATTTTAAGGAGTAGTTTTGCATGATAAGTAATATTATTTATGGTTTTAGTTTTAGCGTCCAACTTAATGTGCCTTATCGTTCGGTTCCAGAAGTTTTGATTTAAGAGAACAAAAAATATCACAGCCACTTTTATATCGCGATACATAGATAGCAAATCTATATATTTTGTCTTTTTTTTTTACTTTTAAACGGTCAAGAAATATTTGGAATTATTTACGGGGGATGGAAAAGCTGCGAAAATTTACAAAACTATGATAAAATACTGAAAATTTAGTTTCTCTTTTGTAATTAATTGGCTGAGTTATTGTAGTTTTGTCGTCCTCCCAATTCAAGTAAATATCGATCGGGATGATCAATCCAATCGGCGGCTGTTAATTTAACCGTACGTTGACGTTCCGCCTCTTTAACTTGCCATTTTTTTATGTCCATTTGTATGTCTCGCGATTGTTTGTCGCCGCAGCCCCAAACCTCAATCGATCGCAGTATATAAGGAACGCCACGATATTCAAATTTCTCGAAATATTCGTCAACCGATATTAGTGGTTTGCGAGGATCTGACCCAGCCCGAAGACCTTTCGGATAACCACGTATGATTGTATTCAGATATAACATTTTTGCACCATGCTCGATGAGGGCAAATCTGAAATGAAATATAAAATTAATTGTATTATTTGATAATGTGAAATAAAGTTTATCTTGAAAGGAAAATTATAAAAAAAAAATTTTTTTTATATACTTTGGTGATAATTGTATAACAGAGCAATGATCACCTCCTGTGTACATGTGATTCTCGCGCCATTCACCCGGTGCACTAATACAAAATATATAATCATCGTTCCCCCGGAGTAGCACAAGTGTTGGACCTTTGTAACCGAGAACATGATGTAAAAATCTATTGGAGCCGACACCATGATTCATCGAATCATAGAGTAGCGTCCAATGTGATGGCACGACTGATAAAAGCTTAGAAATGAATACTTGTGAAGCGAGCGCACTATTCGCTGTGATTGGACTCTGTACTTGTTGTGGCCGTGAGTAGAGGGGATTTAATGCGCCCGCCAGCAACCAAGCTTCGGATATTGGAAGTAAAGGTGGGTCAAAATCTTTATCATTTACCGGGCTTGGGGTTTTCGATTTATTTGATGCAGCCCCTTCGACAAATGGATTTGATTTCTCGAGTACCGGTGTTGCCAGTTCCAATCCCATTTGTTGGTCATTCATTTCGATTCCGCGATATGCCGAAGTTAGGGTGAATACACAATACTTGTAGATGGGTGGAATCAATCGCGGACAATTCTGTTCCAACCAACGACACACAAATCCGGGACTAAGATAGTCCTTTGAAAAAAAGCAGGACGATATAACCGAGTCAACTGTTCGATCGATCATGGGGCATGATTTTGCTTGTTCCCCACCCGCCGCAATAGTTGTTATACTAAAACAAGCTTTGAGCAATTGACGAAAACATTCCGGCGATATAACATCCATTTTATCGGAATTACAATACATTTTAATACACGTCTCTAGTATTACGGCATCATCGAGTATCGATAGGAAACGTTCGCATTGTTGCCGAAACGCTGTCCCACCCAAATATTTGGTTGTGGCCCGTGAACTTATATAGAAATATGTATATAACCGATTCCCCAGGTCTGGATACTTTGGAAACACGTGTGACTAGTTAAATTATAATATAAAATTAGTATGTAAGGATTTAATAAAATGGGGCCGCGTAACTTACCACAAATATTTGGTCAACAATGCCATTCACATTGAATTTGTCTTGGCTTTTTTGCATCAGAATCTACAAAAACACGGATGAATAAGTACACAAAATAACAACGCAAGATTAATCTTAGATACTTACTTTTGATAATTTTTCGATGGGCATAAAATTTGATCCGACCCGATCATGAATATCAGCCCCAGAAGGTGAACGTGTCATTTTCACTGTTTGATTTGTATTATCATCGTTATTTACATCAAGTTTTGAACCACTTGGACGCGAATTTGTATTAGCACTATGATTAATACCCATTTTTTCTATATTATAAACGTTGAAACGCTTTTAAAATAATCACAAAACACAAAATTGAACGTAGATTCGGGTAACTGCTCCATTCGCACAAAATACTTGAATTGTCAGTGTCATATTAGTGTCAAAAAAAAAATTACAATCAAAATAAAATATGTATGAGCTCAGCCCTACAGGCCGTCCATTTGGATTTTACTACTACATTAGATAATTGCCGGAATAATGTTTATAGTGTTCTCTTTTACCACTTGGGCAGCGCTAGTAGTATTTATACTTGCCATTAAATTAAATAATAAAACTATCAGATAAGAGATAATTGTTGGTGTTAAAATATTTATTAATAATTAAGTTTAGAATAAAATGATTCCAAAAAATTATGACCAAACCAAAAACACCAGTATCTGAGAACACATTCTTTTATTTGTATAATACATAAAATAAAACGAAAAGGCTTTTCGTGACAATGACATCACTTCGAAGATTACTTGACTCACAAGCTATTGACTGTCGGAATATTAAAATGCTGGGATTATGGGAGATCAGCAAATCTAATATACAGATGCTAGAGCAAGTGCAAGTAGCAATCAAAATTTTGTCTGGGCTAAGAATCAACAATGACGGTGGCGTCTTTCAGAGAATTTTACTGAAAAATAAAATTACACAATTTATATTTTCTTTTATTCATTATCAATTATAAAAATATATTTTGTATATCAATGTACGATGTATCTAGGCACTTTATAAAATCGTTAACATTTCGTTGAGCCTTGTAACTGGTTATTATAGCGCCCAATGCATTTTCTTGTATATTGTATCCAATTCCATAGCCATCGAGCGCAGTTGGTCCAAAACCCCCGCCCATAACGGCCGGTGACGACAAGGTACTAGTGGAAAGAATGTTATTATTGATATTTGCATACGCCTCGTCACGGTACAGTTCTGGCAGGTCCATACTATTTAACGATGCCATATGTTTTAGACCAAATAAATGACGATCAAATCCTTGGCCCATTGCTGCCTCTTTCGTTAAATTTGAATGATATTTCGATCCTTTTATAATCAGCTGTGCTAAATCACTATTACTCAGGCGATTGTTTGTTCGTACCATATTCTCACAAACTTCTTTCGTCAGCGACGAACAAGGCCGGATGGTTTCGGTGCGACCGTGTAAAAAGGCAGCTGTAGAACAAGATTCATAAGTCGCAACAAATTTTGAATTTTGCTTATAGAACGCCAATTGAAATCCCAATTGCATCAAAAAATCAGGACTTAATTGAATCGCCCTGCAAGTTTTTCGTCCTATTCCATCTTTTTTGAGCAAACCAACTTCAACCGAATCCACAACTTTACTGTGTCGCGATTTTGAATCGGATATAAATTTACTTATCGTATCATCGATTTTTAATTCAAGGTGCTCGACACCGCTTGATGTCGCACTCATTTCATTATGGCCTGGATGGATGAATGATGAATTTATGGAATCTTTATAAACGTCCTGAATAAATCGTAACACAGCAACGCCATCGCCCCATGAATGTTCGAAATTAATTGCAGTTGTGCCATCCTTCGAGACAATCAAACTAAACGATTTGTCAAACCATCGATTTTCTGCGTTATCGTATAAAAGGTTGCGAATCATAGTAGTAGGCTGGGCCTGGTCGTGAACATCGTTATCAAGACAAATGCAATAGATAGCCGAATCAATCTGTTTCAATTGGTCAGCATTTCCATTTTCTTCGAGATATTTACGCACCCTAGCCCATTGACTACGATTGTCTGCGGTTAAAATACCGATCGGATTATCGCATGGCTTACGATTATCTTGTAATATATAGTTAATCCGTTCGAATATTGTTGATGGATTTTCGATTTCACCTAAAATTTATACAAAATATCAGTGATAACTGATAAGATAACGTGCTAAAATCGATTATATAAAAAGTACATACCATCCGAGTTCAATACACTGACCGTATACAAATGTCCATTCCGTAACACAATCACATGCCGACTATTTTGGTATCGTTGTATACGATCTTTATCAATTTCTGGAATACGGGTACTTGAGAATAGGCCACCATATTGACTCATATCGAGTGGATACGCTTTAAATGCATACGAAACGTATGTAGAAATAGCCGATGGAACCAATTTGATGAAATTGCGATAAAAATTTGTATCACTTTTTTTCGGATTCCGATGAAAAACTTCAGGTGCCAGAATTTTTCGCTCCAACGACCGATAAAATCGTAATGAACTAATTATTAAATTGGCCGCACGAATCGATTGTCGATTATAACCATCGCGCGAATCATAATTTAATACAATCAATGGATTATAGTTTAGCGGTAGGGCAATCCGATCCTTCAGATACATATCAAACCACGGGGCTGATATATAACTAGTGGTCTTATTATTATCGTTGTGTGTTTTTAAAATTTCTTGTAATTTTAATCCATCGCCGGTCACAAATTTGTTCACGATTTTCTCCGTTTTACTGAATCCAGCGTCCGATAGCAATGGTTTTTGAGCAGCTAAATAACGTTGGGCTGTTTTCTCCAATTCGGGTATTGGTAAACGTGGTAACGATTTTTGGAAATGTAACATTGGAATTTCACTTTTTGGATAAAACTGGTACTTCTCATTGCTAACAAATGTTTTAGTTGAATAGCAATATTGATAATTGACACACTTCACAAAATCTAGCCTACGTAATCTCAACATTTTCGATTCGATGTAATGCACACACTAAAAATTACAAAATACACAAAACACAGCTGATTATTCTTGTTCTCATTCTCATGTACAAAAAACTGAAGTGCTCTGTCAGAATATTTCTTGAAACGACTACACAAGAGTAAGCGATACAACCGATCAAAATGTTATGTTTTATGTATAAAGCAAACGGGAAAAACAGAGAAAATATTATTTTAGAGAGTAAAAAATTGTATTGCTATTGCTAATTGCTATCGATCTAAAATTATTTTAAACAGGGGCATAAACCCGTGATTAGTAATTGCGTTAGGACTAGGAGACAAATTTTCGACGTCAAAACAAAGTAGATAATTCGGAACACCTTTAATATCGTTAAGACAAACTGTGTCGCTTCGCTTCCTTACACCCCAGCAATGGCGGAAAACAATAAGCTGTACTTAAGCTTACTCCACAATTCTATGCAAATATGTACATTAGTTACTTAAGAGTTGGCAATAGTGTTATTACCCTGACTAAATAAACCAAAAGAGAGGAGATTATATTTGTTTGTATAACGATTAAAGAAGCAGGTTCAATTTTTGTGACTTTGGGTTCAGGGTCCAATTATTTTATTAATCATAGTATGTACTTTGTAGATTGTAAAAAAAAATTGTTTGCCCCGAGATAAACTTGATAAAAATAAACCGAACACCTCAACTTGTTTGATTTGAAGAGATGCTACGTTAATTGATTGTTAGAACTTATTTAGGTACTGTTTATTCAGTTTTCGTTGCAACACCCAATCGTGATTATTTGGTCACCGCCGAGAATAGAAACCCGGGATCTCCGAATACCAAAGAAAAGACGCTGCTTACCCTGTCAATATGTCGCCGTCACAATATCGTGGGATCTCAGACTTTTCGTGGAACAGGTTTCAATGGAAAAGAGACCCCGGTATTAACAGTATCGTATTGGTAGTGAATTTTAAAGCCAAATTGACCACGTTATAATAAAGGGCGAGCTCGGGTTGTGCAGGAGGTGAGAACTTTTCGATCAACAACCAAATACGTAGTCAGCGATTATCATTTGGTCGCTGCAAAGCTACGATTGAATTTTTCATACAAGTCTGGAACGTTTCGACAGTGAAGGTCTGCTAAATGAAGATCAAAAGAAACGATATAAGGATCGTGTCAGCGACAACATTGAGGAAGCTAGTTACTACTCTGACTGTGTGAATCTCTTTGGGATGTAGTGAAAACTTCGGTTGTCAGTGCTGCTAAGCAGACTTTAGGTATAGTGAAAGTCAGACCAAAGAATTATTGATTTGATGAATACTGTCGTCTTACAGTCGAGCAACAAAATACGAAAGAAGCGAGAATGGTAAAAGGCCGAAGTTTTGAAAGTACAACAACTTAGCAATGAGCATAGTTCGCATAAGTTCTTTAAAGGAATGGAATTATCGGATTGCACCATACTTTATTTTTGTCCCGCCATTCGGGACCGGGATGGATACCTCTGTGTCAACATCGACGCAGATGTAGACCTAAGTACTAAACATCGGCTTGTTGTGGAATATAGTAACATTATTTAATTTCACCTTTGTATAAGTGCATTTGATCAGCATGAATGTAAGATTCGGTGATTTATTTTGGTTCATTTTAATTCGCCATATTCTTAGCCAATCTTCAATTTTGTTTAAATCATTTTGCAATTCCCTTGATGCAGTTTCGCGGTTTTTATTAATTTATTGGTATATTAAATAAAAATAATGTTACCTAGAACGATGCTTGTGGAATGGCTACGCTAATATCATTTAATCCAGTAGTTGCCGCTTTTGGTTTAACCAGATTTCCTTATCCCAACTAATGCCCGATATAAGCAACCATATCCAATGAAACAAAAATATCTTCATGACAACTCAAAGGATTTTAATTTTAATATCGGACTGCTACCCGATCAGTATTTAACTTTAACTTCCATTTTATCCACTCATGTAACAGCCATCTTTACTACATATTTAAACTAATCGCCCAACGCTATACTCGTACTTCAAATTTGAAATAAAAAAATTGAACCACTTGGCTGATTGTTGCCTATAATAGTGGTCATAAAGATGATATTTTACAGATTATGGATTAAACAAATTCAGTGGGATAATGAACTGCCTCCAGATATAAATATTAAAGTAAATTGAGATCGTAGTTAACTTATTTAGAAGATGTAAAATTTCAAGATGTACTGTACCACAGTTTTAGTAATCAGCACAGTTCTAAACAACTTCATCTGTTCATTTATGCATCGGAAAAGGCTTGAATACCAATGATATTGGTATTCGAATAGCTGTGGCAATATCTAAGGTGGCACCCATTAAGCAGGTTTCACTACCACGCTTAGAATTATTTGCTGCTATGGAAATTAGGAGAATTTCCCAAGAAGTGAATTTCACGTCAATTTCATCAATCCCAAAGTTATTTGAACTGGTAGTTTGCAACTCACTCATTATATCAAGATGGTTTTGTGCCAAAGAGGTCTGCTACAACTAACCACCAGCAGCACGATTAAAGAAATTGAAAATTACCAGCAAGTAAAGTAGATGTTATATAAACAGACAATGCCTTTGACTCTATCAGCCACTGCAAAGCACTAGAAAGCTTGTAGTATTGAAAAATCTAGACCGTTTTATTGAAATATCTAGACCATGTTTGCCACCTCGGAGGTACCTCAAGGTTCCCATATTGGGGCATAGATTTCCATCATTTTCATTAATGGAATCACTGCAGTAATTCATTCAATTATCGGATTGCACCATACTTTTAGGCCTGGGTCAACCGCCATCCGGGACCGGGATGAATACCTTGTGTCAACATTGACGCAGATGTAGATCTAAGTACTTAACATCGGCTTGTTGCGGAATATAGTAACATTATTTAATTTAACCGTTGTATAAGTGCATTTGATCAGCATGAATGTAAGATTCGGTGATTTAGTTTGGTTCATTTTAATTCGCCATGTTCTTAGCCAATCTTCAATTTTGTTTAAATCATTTTCCAATTCCCTTAAAAAAAATTGCAAGGTCCTAATGTTTCCCGATGATCTCAAAATATACAAAACTGTGGAGAACATCAACGATACTTACAAACACCATGAAAATGTCGACAACCTAGCGACGTGGTCTGACTTGAATCTGCTCAACTTCAACAAGTGTAAGACCATGAATTTCCATCGGAAAAAGAATCTTGTTATTCAACAGTGCCAAATAAATGGTACCATTTGAAAAAAAAATCCGAATTTAAGGACCTAGGTGTTACTTTCGTTGGAATATGTGTTTTTATAATCACATTGTGGAATGTATAGCTAGAGCTAATCCAATGTTTGGTTTCATTAAACGATGTACAGGTGATATTAACGATATAGAGACAATCAAGATGTTATATTATGCTGATATCAGATCTCAAGTGGAGTATGCAGTTAAGGTGCCCCGTTTACGACGTTTATATTCAGAAACTTGAGAATATTCAAAAGAAGTTTATCCGTTATGTAGCATGGAAAGATAATTGGCCTTATAACCATGAATTAGCTTAATGTGAAGAAGCTGGCTACCAATATCATATACCTATATACAACTACACTTGAACACAGGCATGAATTGCTAAATAGTACATTTATCGGGAAGATTTTACTTTATCACATCGACGCACCATCTATATTGAAATCAATCAAATTAAAGGTGCCTACCAGAATGGCCAAAAGTTTTGATAAATTCGATTTCACGAATGATGTTGAAGCAGCATTTTGCTCCTTCCTGATTTTATTTAATTTTGTTTCTCCATACTTTTAAAATAATATGTTTTGTTTTATATCCAGGGGCCCTACTATCACTTTCGACACCGATTTTCGACGACGGTCGTTTTCCTATAGTAGGCAAAGGAAGAAAAAGGAAAACAATATTATAAATTTACTATTGTTTACCTTTTTCTTCCTTTGCCTACTATAGGAAAACGACCGTCGTCGAAAATCGTTGTCGAAAGTGATAGTAGGGCCCCAGGTCATATTTGTAAACCTTACACCAAAAAATAAATAAATACAGCGCAATTTTAATAAACTACGACCACTTTTCATGGATTATATAATATTCTTCATATTTAATTATTTATAATTAGGAGCTTCGTTATGAAGATTCAGATATGCAACAACAAACAATTTACTTACTATGGCATAACATAACTTATCAGTATATCTTGCAATTAATTAATTCATTTTCAATTATAAATATACTCATCTTAAATCAATACCAGATGTAGTCCGGTTTTGTCATCCTTGCTTTAGCTGGCTCAAAATAAATAAAACAGGATCACAGTAATAAAAATATTTATTTTAAATTAATAACAAAGTTTTGTTTTCATTTTCTATTACATGTATTTCGTCGTTCTAATATACTAAAATTTATTAAATTGTTGCAATTAATTAAAAATATAAAATTAAATATTCAATTTTAACAGATAGAGAGAGATAGGATAGATTTAGTTATAGAGAGATTTAAGATTTTAAGATCATTCATAATATATGTATATATTTACCAAATTGGAAAATTATTTTCTTAATTATCAAAATAAATAAATTAATAAGCATTACAAAAAAAATTATAATTTAAGTACATTTAATTATTAATTGGCACTATAAATTAATAATACTGACGATACTATGTTTAAATACGCATGTACACGATGATTATGATAGTTTTTAGTAGTTAGTTCTTAATCTACACTCGATTTTTGTGCAAGCTTTGTTAATGATGATACTTCACTTATATTCGAATTTGATGGCAAATTATTGAATTCAATTTCTTCGCTAATAATGTTCTCTGCAATCAGAATTAATTTAATTATTTTAGAGAGAAAGAGATCATCAACAATCATTAAAATATAAAATATTTTATATATTCAAAATAGTTTTATTTAACCTGATTGTTCACAATTACCTTGTTCGACCGGCCATTCCTTATGACTTGGTGCATAAAATGCTAAGAGTGCAAATATATAAATATTCCACATGCCATAAATTCCAATTGAGAATGCCGATGAAAATTCTAATTCAAAATTATCGAATTTAAATTTAAATTGACCTTCAGTCATTTGGCCCAATACAAAACCTAAAATTGTTAGGGCAGCACATATTAAAGTTGCATACATTAAAAATTTAAAACGATAGATGATCCCTTCATAATGAATTCGACGAATTTTTGGCATCGTTGGCAATGATGTTTTCTTTAAACTTATGTTGCTAAACACATTCTTAACCATATAGCATAAAAATGTGAAATACAGTATAGCTGAACAAATTAGCACAAATAAAAATGTATACGCGATTTTCTCACCAAATCGGGAGACCCATACCAAATAAAATGGATTACGTAATTTAATGCCACGCTCACACATTTCATAAATTAGAGATGATAAGCAACCTACAATTACGGCACTTAGATGACGCCAATAAAATTTTAATGTTTTCTTTTTAGCACGATCTTGAATAAGCATATGTTCTCCGGCAAATACCAGCCAAAATGATAAAAGTATAGCGTAAAAAATTCCACCACGAATATCGTTTAGCAGCAACATGTACGGCATATTAAAATATAGTGTGAGCAATTCCAATGGCACTTTAAATTAAAATATTAATTAAAAAATGTTTACACTAAAATTTATAATAAAAAAAACAACTTACAATTCAGTAATATTAATGCACCACCCAATGATATCAGCATGTACTCGAGTAGTGCCGGATCACGCATCAATAATTGAATACGTTTCCAAAACCATATCAAAATAGTTATAATAAAAAGTAAAAATATAGTTTTTAAAGTAACCATTACTGTGGTATATCCACCATTCTGATATATGACCGTTAAATGTAAATCCTTTAGATGACCAATATTAAGATTCATTTTACGTTCGGAGTCAACTGGTAGACGAATATTTAATAAATAGTAATCATGATGTAGTGAACCTAATTCAAATAAATGAATTATTGAACATGTGTAGAGAAATCCGTCACTCATCTGTATAGATTTAAAAAAAAGTTTCAGTTTTAACTAACTCAATAAATAAAAAAAAAATTATCCTTACATGATCACCGGCACAGTCTAATTCACGTTGTTCAAGAGACCCGGCTAAATATTTCCAATCATTATCTTTATCACCTCGATTACGATACGCTAGTCGTGCATCAATCGTTATGACCGTGTTTTGTTCAACAACAAATTGTGAATTATATGGTATATCAATTTGTAACATTCCAATTAGACTTTGTTGCCAACGGGAATAGTCTAAAATGTGACCCTCGCGTGGTAATGGCATCTGGATATATTTTAAAATGATAAAGATTTTTCGTATAAAACTTTAAGAATAACGAACGTGATTGTTCTAGTTAAATTTGAATTTGGGAACACTATACCAGGAATAAATTGGGTGCTAACCTATAAAGATGATGGGATGAATTTGTGGCGATTCCATAGTGGGGCAGAGTTAAGATGAGTTTAGAATAGCATTTTCAGAGACCTGAATGGTGAAACTGATAGAGATAATCTGACAGCTCAATGATGACTTTTCTGACCAAAACAACAAGAGGGGATTTTCAAGTCATCTAAATCGCAAACCAACTGAAAATAATTATCTAGTAAAATATTTAAAGTTGTTATTCACGAGTAGCAATTTTTGTTTGATAAACTCAACTGTTCTACACTAAGAAGAATAACAGCAAGATGCACCGCTATTTACTGATTTTAAAGTGGGCTATAAAATGGTAAACAAGAACACTCGAAATACATGAGATAGCCATTAATTGGTTCACGGGTGTGAAGTTTGTCCTAATTTTTTTTTATCTGAGGATGTATTAGTAAAACTAATAAATCTCTTGTTATTATGGTTTTTTCCCCAAACTATTAATAATTATCAAGAATAATTGAAAATGTAATATTACCGAACTTATAACGTACGTATGGCTGCACAAATAAATCCGAGTGGGTGAGTAGAACATCTAACTAATAAATATAAGAAATATACAAAACCTAAAAGTTAAGTGGCAGGGGTGTGTTATACACATTAGAAAATTCCCATGCTGAATCAAGGATCGTACCCAAATACCTAAATGTATATTTGTGTAGCTGAGAGCTATTTTTAACTAACTTAGGAAAGAGGTGCGTTTTATCAGGTTGCACGTTAATACAAAATTGAAATTTAAAAACAAATTTCTACTGCACTAAGGATTGTGCCCAGATATGTGTTAATGGGTTGCTTAGGGCTTTTCCTAACTACAAAACATAAAAGCTTTCATGAATCTAGAAGAATAGTATGTAAGAGCAGGGGGTGTTTTTTTTTTTTTTTAGGAAGGACGTATTATGACACATTACTGGTCCATAATCCCTTTTGCATCTCGCCTCTGTTGGGATTCGTACCCGGTACCACCCGATCCAAACGTCGCAGCTTTAACCACTGCGCTATTTGCTCGGGTGTTTTACCACGTTGTATGTTAGTACAAATTTATCTTATAAATTAGGTTTTTACTAATCTCCTCAATGGTTAATTTTTATCTCTTAAATTTAGTTTTGCACCACTTTTTGCAATAAGCCTTAAATTTAGATCTCTTGTCCTCGAGATTTAGATTTTTTTACGTTTCCTAATAAAAAAAATAGCTGTAAACAATTGATCGGTTTATCCGAATTTTATATGTTATTCTCAACTAATGCATTCAAATTTATTTAGTGTTAAGACAAATTTCACACGTTTGGGCAGACACATGAAATGTATTCTAATTGTTGTTTTTGTAATTTTAGGACACACTTCACGTGTATATTGATTCATGTGTTTAGACTTAAAGGGATTTCATTTTTATTAATTTGTCGCGAGATATGGATTCCAGCTAGCCACTTAAAGTTTGACTAAAACATGCCTATTAGAGGTCAATAGTCTTGCTTTCTCAACCATGAGAAAATGAATAAATGGTTATCATTAACTCCTAAATTATAGAATGTTTATAGAAATATTGAACTCATATAATATAAGTACAATCGTATCACTTACCTGGAAGACAAACACGAGATGGTTAGCCATGTGATAATCATGATTTTGAATTGAATCATAATCCACCGGACTACAACTATCAGTGCCACGCGAATAAAACCATTTTTTCGTATCATTATGCGATCCAGGCTGATCAGGACATACGGTGCTCAGTATTGTCTGAACACTTGTTGGTGTAGGTGCTGGAAAAATAAATATAAATTATATTTTGTCATATTTAACTGGGGGTTCAGAATGTTGTAAGGCAATTAATTTAAACCACTGATGAAGTGGTTTAGAGTAGTACCTGATATAGTAAAATGTTACAAAATGATGAGGCACGCGTGTATCTAATAAGGATTACTTGCTCTTTTTCTATGGGTTATACTCATAATAATATTCAAGCACGGAAAGTAGAATTATAAACTAATGTAAACAACATTAAGAATAATTTGTCGCTGGTCAAGAAGAAAATATCAATCACAATTCAGCAATTCGTCGGCATGGTAAACTACTACAACCGAGTGATACTAATACTACTTATACCACATTCTTTTAAAAGAAATTATTGGACGCTGAAAAGAAATACTCAGCCTTCACTAGGGAATTACTTGCAATACATCTAGCAGTGAAACACTTAAGATATTTATTACATTAATACCGAACACAAACCTACGACAAGAGCATTTCAGTCGAAAACTGAACGAGATCGGCAACACGACCAGCACGTCATCTGAACTTCGTATTTCTATTTAGAACGGATATTCAGCCACCATATAATAATAGCAGTGCAATAAAAAGGCCATTGTTTACACTATAAGTTATATATATGCCATATAAAACATTGCAAATTAATTATTTTGGGTAAAATCCATTTCAAGTTAACGAAAAATATCAAAAAAATCGATTTAATCATTTATAATAATTTATTACACCAGACCACACCTTATTTGGGATAGAACTGGCCATTGTTTATGCTATACGGTACACATATGCTTTATAAAACGGTGTAATTTAATTATTTTGGGTAAAATCCATTTCAAATCAACAAAAAATTCCAAAAAAAAATCGATTTAACACCAGAAATAATTTATTACACCAGACCACCACCTTATTTAGGATAGGACTAGCCATTATTTACACTATACGGTATACATATGCTTTGTAAAGCGGTACAATTTAATTGATTTGGGTAAAATCCATTTCAAGTTAACGAAAAATATCAAAAAGTCGCTTTTATCACTTTTAATCATTAACCAGACCACCACAATATGTACAAACTTCACGAAGCTATATTAACTCAACGACGATACATGAAATAAACTTGATTTTTTCGTGGATAACTAAATGGCACATTTATACAAAACTAATTTAAAACAACGGATGCTGGCTCTAATAAATGTTCTCATTTGGAGGAAAGCGTAATCGAGCTGTTTGAAGATTTTTATATCCATCATCGCGAATTTAGAAGTTTCTGAACTGAGCCTGAAATATGTAATTACATATATAAACTACAATTAAACTAAATTGATAAATCATTTGATTGTTGCTAATATAACACGAAAATTCACAATATCGCCGTTTTATTTAATTGTTGATGTGTCAGTACTAATGTGTCGATTCGTTATCGTTATATATAAACCAAATGAAAACCGACTCAATAATCATAATTGGTGTCATTATTAGAGACAATTTATATCGAATCTATAAATGAATTACAATTAAGAAAAAAAAATATTTGAGACTATGGCCTTCTATGGATTTCGATAAAATTAGATTTAATGATTTAAAAAAAAAAAATTTCATCTCATGCTGCGTTTACGACATATGAAAAAAATGCAATACTATTTTTTTAATACTCTCTACCAATCAAATTTATTTATTTCCTTAAGCACCGCCTATTTTGTTCAATACTCGAGTTGAAAAAAATTCAATATTAAGCAAAAATTTTACAAGTTGTACCAACGAAAAGAAAAGAAAATCAAAATTATAATCTACTTTTTGCTCATTTTACAACAACAACTGGTGCTCACTTATGAAAGCTTCGTTATTATCTTCCATTTTGGTTTATGTTGTATGTGTTGAATAAATTTCCGTGATTTTTTTCTAATTAATAATTTCGATTAAATTAATATTTGAAATTTGATAATTTTTATTTTATGTATGTAAATTTGTTTTGTTTATTTTTTGTATATAATTTTCTGTGTATATTCTGTAAATTTTTAAAATAAAATTAGTAAATTTTTTTCGTATAAAATATTCGGTAATTCGCATACGGAATTTTGTGACGTTTAAAATTAAAATGTTTACGAACCGTGGTAAGTGTTTGTTAATAATTAAATTATTATGGTTCTGAGTAATTTCCACGGAAATACATAATATACTACTTATTTTTTTTAAATCTAGATTCTCAATTCAACTTTAATTTGACTACAAAGCTGATAGAAGAGGTACAAAGACAAGGAAGGGAGTATTTGTACGATCTAAGCCATAAAAGTTATAGGAACACCTGTTTAAAACAGAATACTTGGCAGGAGATTGGAAAAGAAATTGGGGTAAGTGTAGTAGATGCCCAGAAGAAGTGGAGAGCCTTGCGCTCTAAGTATATGCAGCTAGCAAAGCAGGCTAAAAGCGGAAGTGCTGCCGAATTAAAATCAAAAGAAAAATGGATCGTCAGGGCACTCGATTTTTTAAAGGTTCACTTAATTAACGAGTAAGTTACTTATATTTATCAATATTATGATACTGGACATTGCACTGATGCCTCAAGTAAAATCTCGCTCGATTCACAACTCTCGATTTACAGTAGGACGTAGTATCGATAAAAATGGAGCCCAATTTAATTATTATTAAATTTAATTATATATTACTAAATTAAATAATTTAAATTATTTTGGTAGACCTACGGTAAGCAGTCTTCCACTAAATTACCAAGAACTATTTGATAATACAGCGGAAGATATCAATAGTATTAATATGATTTCGAAGAAACCGAAAACGCATCGGAACAAACTGAAAACGCTGTGGAAATCACTGCATTGGCAGAGGCATCTGCCACTCCGGTAGCTGGGCCATCTAATTACAAACTTAGGCGCGGTGAAGCTGCGAAGCGACAAAAAGTGTCACATGCAGTACCACTTGATAGTAATATAACATATATTTGTGATACGATCAAGGATCATCAGGAAGTATTGAGGAAATTGGAGCCCAATGACGTTCCTAAGGAAGCCCCATGCAAATGCCTGATGCAAGTATTTGCGAACATATGGTCCGAAGATGTGGCTAAATGGCCAAGATCAGAACAGGCGGATCATTTCGCATTAATTACAAGGCTGACAGTAGAAAAAAAATAACCAACTAAACATTCCAGTAGAGGAACCTTTTGAATTTAGTATAACCAATACAATGTTCTAATATTTTTTAAAGTACATATATTTTTAGTTTTAAGTTCATACATATTATTTTCTTAATTATATTTCTAGTACATACTATGAAAATGAATTATATTATTTAATATTTGATTATTATAAATAAATGTGATATTTTATTATTATTTAATATTTGATTATTATAAATAAATGTGATATTTTTTTAAACTACCTCATTTTGTTTGTTCGCATCTTATTTAAAAATTATTATACTGCCAGGGTAATACATCAACTTGGTTAAAATAATTTTTAAATTGATTTCTTATTTCTTTCGCATTCACACTCGAATTATTTGATCCTATTCGTTGCACCTGCCGCATCCCATTTGATTCTTCGTTTCGCCATATACCTGGTCGGTATGTTTCTCCAACATAATTGTCCACAAGACCAACAGTCAGATATTCCGCAACCTTTTTTTCACGAAGCCAATTGTGCAATACCACAGTCGCCTTTATTATGGCAAATACTGTGGTCTTGTTTGCCAAAATTGGTCATCTGTAGATTCGCCATCTATTTGCAAGAATGCCAAAAGCATTCTCCACCACCCTTCTGGCTCTAGACAATCTATAATTAAAGACTGCTTGATCCTGCGGGAGAAGAGAAGTGTTCCGACCAGGATACGGTCGCATTATATTCGGCAATAATGGAAAAGCCTCATCACCGACAAAAACATATGGATATTCTTTAGAATCTCGCAGAGTTTCGGCAAATGGTGGTAAATCTAAATCTTTTCCACCGCATATGATAGCTCTCCCAAAATTGCTCCTCCTGAAGATGTTGCTATCTCCAACGTGACCAGGAGCACCGATATCAACTAGAACAAACTTATAATGGGCATCACATATTCCTAAAAGCACGACACTATGACTGTGCTTATAATTTCTGTAAACAGAACCAACATTGCCAAAAGCCTAATACGAAAAATTAATGTAAGGTAAACTAAAATTTACACTTATAATAAATAAAGAATAGTTACTTGAATAATAACGTGTTTTCCGTCTATGGCTCCTAAGCAATGTGGGAAATCCCATAGTTCTTCGTAAACTCTGCTGACGTTCTTCCACATGTCCGTTGTTGGTGTCGGAAATACTAATCCCTTTAAGGATTTCCACAATGCCTCGCATGTTTCTCTAATTATAATTGAGGCAGTGGCTTTGCCAACTCGATATCCGTAAACTCCAATTGACATCATGCTGTCCCCACTGGCAAGATATCTAAAATAATATTTTACATATTAGTAAGTAATTACCAAGAAACTAAATATTTTATAACAATATTATTCTTACCGAAGTGTTAATGATAAACGTTGCCATGCAGTTATGGATCTTTCTCCCACATGTACCCTTTCAATAAGAGGGCCAACCATTGCCAGTAATTCATCGAACGCTTCGGGATTCATCCGATGGAAATTGGCGAATGCCTCGGTATCAGTTAACCGCATTTCACTAACCAGGTTATTGTAAAACCCTTGTGTTTCGGTTAACATTTACTGGGTTGACACTAAACCGCCTTACTGAACGAGTTCTCCCAACACGGTTTTTGTTTTTTAAATAAACAATTAATAAATTTTGTAATACTATATTATCTTGTTTTACCAAATTTATTATTGCTTGTCTTGATAAAGACATTTTGGAAAAATGATATACTCAAAAAATTAAAATGACGCGCCGAAAATAATTGGAAAAAACTACTTTAATTTAACTAAAACAAGTTAAATTGAACAACAATATGAATTAAAGACAAATTGAAAATATGTATATGAAGAATATTTGACAAATAAATGACGTCATGTAATATTCATCTATATTTTGAGCAAAACCTAAGTGGCTAACTTCAACTTTCTGTATTGAAATATTTCATTACTAGTATCGAATTTTTTCATATGTCGTAAACGCAGCATCAACCATAATATGGGTATAGTTCCTTTCATTTGGATAGTCACATAGAAAAGGTTAAGTAAGCTTTATACTTGAATTAGATTTTAGCATACTGGAGCTTTGTATGCAGATTAGTTTCAGTATGCAGCCATATATGTATATAGTGGAATTAACAAGTTCGCAATACATGTTAAAATGTATTTTAACAACGAAATATATTTATTACTGCCCGTATTTCGGATAATGATGTAATCAAGTGCCTCTTCGGTATAGCTTCCGGGACTATGCACTTCCGTTGATCCAGGCGAAGTTAATTAGAAATATGAAAAATTAATTTTGTCTCGATCAATGTTTGAGCGTAATTCCTTTAATCTATGGAAAGATATAAAAATAAACATGAGTGCTTTTCCCACATTGAGTAGGTATAGGAAAATGAAGTAGATTCTGAGGAAACCTAGTACCAACCAATGACGATATAATCCTAATGTTGAGTTGAATAGTTTTTAAAATTAATAAAATCTATTATTATTAAGCATGTAAAGGAGCAAACCACTATGATAAATTTAATTTTATCTTAAATCTTATTTTGTCTGTGCCGGTACGTGTCGGGACGGAACCGAGCGGATAATATAAACCAACCTTAACTATTAAGATTTTGTTTACTACTTTGTGTACTATGCCTATCTACGGAATTTATTTTGAAATTTTTTTTTAGTTCGTATAAGTCATATGCGCTTATTGTGAGTTTGGTGTATTGATTTTTAATTTTTGGAACAAAACCATATACTAAAATTACAATAAGAGGATGATATATACTCATCTATGAACATATATGTGAAAACTTTGAAAATAATTATTAATGTTTTTTCCTCATTTATTAGGTACAGGAAAGTGAAGAAGATTCTGAAGAAAACTAATACAGATCATTGACGATATAATTCTGAATTGACTAATAATTTTTTGACGTGTAACGAATTACATTCCCTTACTTTTACAAATTTATTTATTTACATTGGGAGCATTAGCTCTAAGTTAATAGTTTTTAAAATTAATAATATGTACATATTATTCTTAAACAACTATGCGATGTTATCTTAAATTATCAGAGACGATTTATATCGCATTTTTAGATATATGCGCTTTTAGTAATCCATTTGCATAACATTTGATTTTGAAAAAAATGTTTTGCATTTGCATTACTATAAGAGATATATACTCATTATAATGTAAATGTATATTTTAAAATTTCTTAAATTAACTATGTACATTGTTTTTTCCTCATTTAGTATAGATACAGGAAAGTGAAGGAGCATGCAACTTTGCGAGTTTATTTTATATTATTAGAGGCGATTTATATCGAATCCTTTCATGAATTAGTGTTAAGAAAAAATATATTTTATGGCTTCTGAGACTTGTTTGAAAAATGAATTATATCTAAACCATAATATGGGCATAGTTCCTTTCAACTGAATAGTGGCATAAAAAAGAATTTTGGCATACTGGAGCTTTATCGTTGGTTTATATTATCAAAGCCATCTTAATAAATCAAGCCTCCATGTTCAAAACGAACTTTTATTAGTGAGTCTAAAATGACAAAAATAATCACTCTCTTCATACATTTTATATGGAGAGACATGATTTTCGTTTATAGAAATATTTGGATGAAAAGTAATGTTAAATTCTTTCGGTCCAAAAAAAGTGATGTACATCAAAAAAGTGGCAAAAAATTTTGCTATTTTTTTCGTTGCAAGTTCTTTCGGACACAAAAATAGCAAAAAATAGAAATGTGTAGCAAAAAATGAAAATGTCGATTTTTTCTCCCATTTTAACTAACACCAATACAAAATTATGTGTCAAATCGAAAATATAATATAAACAACGCCAAACGCCATTATTCAGTCGTGTTATTCTTGTTGTTAATAAATTCGTGTCGATTTTTTTATAAAATAAAAGCTAATAATAATAAAGTTTTATTAATATTTATTTTAATAAATAAAGTTATTTTTATTAATACAAATTTTGTTGTGTTGGGTGTAAAATTGTGATAAATAAAACAACAACAACGCATCCAGTTGATGAAGTTAAATAGAAATGGGAGAATATACGACGATGTTTTCGACAGCGGATAACACGCATGAAATCTGAACATTTAACCGAATGTAATTGGCCATACTTCCCGTTCTTATTATTCCTTGTGAAACTAATCGATGAATCAATGTTTGTTAAGATCGAACTTGAAGAGCATTATAGAGAAATGTATGGCGTCGAATCATTTGAAGTTGATGCCGATGACATAATATTAAAGCCAAGTTCTCCTAATCGGCCGGTCACCAATCAAATATATGAGGATGCCGTGATTAAAAGCGAACCAGAAATAAGCTTGGATGATAATTTAGAAGAGATCGAAGCGACCTATGTTGAGACCTGTTGAGCTTTGTGGATGTGTTAAAATCGTTTGAATCTCAAAAGCAGCTTAATACAAACATTAAACTCCGAGCTATTGGATTATGATAAAATCGATGCCATTGAAATGAATGATATCTAGTATCCCCGAGATTCATGTGAAGCTATATTCCTGGCGAGTTTATATCCATACTTAAAAATTGTTCCAGACTATAGAAAGCTGACGGTCCGTTCGAAAATCACCGATCTATTTAATAACGAGATTGAGCCTGAATTTTCGGCTATCGAGGAATACATAGAAAATTAAAATTTTACATTTCTAATATCTTTATATTTCTTTATAATTAAAATTATTTGCAATAATAATATCAGTTGTTTTGTTTATTAACACTTTTAAACTATAACAGTAAATTAACTTAAGTTTGATTGCGATTTTCTCTAACCATCGACAATAATTGCATCATTAAGACTGCTTGAACTTTATCCAGCGGATCCATAAATCCACGTTGCAGCCATTTTGGTATTGTCGTCCGGACATGACTAAATCCTAATTTATTAGAAATATAATCAATTCCATAGGGTTCAATTGATTTCCCGACGAGTGACGAATGCAAACGAACTGTTGGTTCTAAGTGCCATGTTTTACAATTATCCACTTTATAAGATTATATCTGTGTCTGATGTATGCAAATGGTTTAGGGTTGAAGCACTGCCTTGATTTATTTTGCTAGACTTTTTTGCACCACCACTTCCATTTGACGATGATACTGACGTTAGATTACTATCATTCGTGCCTACAGATGAATGCGACGATGATAGATTTGTTGCCGAACTATTCGAACCTGTCACTTTGTCGTGATGTTGATGTTGGTGATGCATTGATGAAGGTATGTGAGTAGGATTTGGAGAAGCTGAACGAGCTGTCTGGGTTGCTATCACCTTTTCTTTTTCTTTCATATATGAACTAATCAAATCATGCAGGAAGAAGAATGTGTCGGCATCTACTGATACAAAGATGTGGTCTTCAAATTCTGTGATGAAACTGCATTCAACGGCTGGTTTTTCTTCTGAAAATGTTATATCCCAACATTAATCAGATCGTATTAGTTAAATGTAATTAAATATAAATCTAATTTTAATTACATTATATATTTTCTAAATATGACTAAAAATGAAACTTACGTGATGAATCTGGTGTAACAGCCCCTTGTAAATGTTCCGTTTTTATGTTTAGGATCCTGTAGCTTGGGATGAGCCATATTCGAACTACCACGCAACGCGTTCAATAGAATTCGTATTAATTTCTCGATCTCTTTCAATCACGGGGAAATTATCAATTCCATCAATATCACTTTTAATAAAAATGCACTTCAAAATTCGCTTTACTTTTTATGATGTCTGTCAAAGTGACAGCTTGACAGGTAACATAACCTCAAAAAAATTAATATATTTTCCCTCTCTTTTTGATTCACCAACACAGAGACAAAAAAATAGCAATTTTTTTTTAAGTTCTTTGGGACAAAAAAAAATTGATTTTTTTTCAATTCCCGAAAGAATTCGACATAACTCAAAATTATAATTTTTTGAAATCAATTGAAACTATAAACATTGGTTTTCACCTGACTTGAAGGATTTTTCCGTGGGGTTTTCCATTTTATTGTATTAATTAAAGGAAAATAAGATACTTTATTCTCTAATAAAGCTCAAATAGAAATAGAATAAAAATTTGTAAGAAAGGGACATTGTGTACATAACCAACAAAATAATTTATTCCCATCAAACAAATAAACCAAAAGAAGAAAACAGCAATGTTTTTTTTTAAAATGGAACAAACATAATGATCATAAAACGACGCAAAAAACGAGAAAAAATATATGAACACAAATTTTTATTTCATAGCAACAACAAAACGTAATCGCATAAAAAATAATATTGAGAGCGTGATCAAATTGTCCCTCTCCTAATCCTAATTGACATATTGTATATAAATTATGTAACCTTTTGTAACCTGCAAAACAAAACACAACATTTTATCATTTATTTGATCGATACGATCAATATTTTTATTTTGGTTTAATGAGAAATTTCCCAGCGTTTATCCGATTAATCTCCTAAATTTTAATTTATCGTAGTTATCATAATTTTTATACATATTTTTCGATGTTTTGATTTTGAATCGAACTATTTTATTTCTGTGTTGGAGTGAATGCAGTATATTGAAAGAGAGTATTGGAATATATCAGATATATATTTGTATATACAAATTTAAAAGCGCAAATAAATTTAATTAATGACAATTTTAGAATCATAAAAATTATGTTTAATTAATATAATTTCGGAAAATAACCCTGGCCATCACCTAATTCAATTCTTTATCTATTACTTTATGTAATAAAATATTAAAAGCTTTCACTATTAATAGTTGAACAATTCAAAATAAGTTTGTATGTTTTGCCATGGGATTTCATAGACTTCTTTGTAAATTACACATTTTTTGGTTAAATAAAAAAAGCTCGTTTGAAAATATCGCTCAACATGGAGGCTTTATATATTAAGATGGCTTTGATATTATCAGAGCCACCTATATATACAGAGCCGTAAGGATCAGCCATGTTTTTTGTCGAGCTTTTTCTAGAGGAACTACTTTTTGCATTATCCCATAAGAATCAATGTAAAAATGATCATTTTCGAATTACTTTTCATCAATGAAAAGTTTAATCTTTCGTTTCGATAAACACTTTGTGGAATTTATTCTATATTGAAGCAGCACATATCTGAACCTTAAATCTTTTATTAATTTAATAAACATTAAATCAATATGAAATATGAATTTATCATATTTATGTAAACATGAATTTATTTGAATGTGTAGGTAAAATACATAAATAAAACATATTATATTGTCATACTTTCGATCGATGATTTTGTCTCTTTTTTAAAAATTTAACCTCACACTTTTCTTTTATTAATTTCGCTTTTTCTATTGCGATCGCAGCATGCTCGAATAAAGCATTATTCTATTTCCTTTTGTACATTTGAAAATGTATCACCACATATTTCTATTTCGTTTATCTTGTAGCAAAATCGGGAAAAGGGATAGAGTACAAAATTATTCTAATAGGTTGAGATCGCAATAGAAATAAATCAAAATTGAATACGCGAAACAGCGTAAAATTTTAAAAGAGAACACCAACATCGATCGATAGAAGAAAAAATAGTGATGTTGACAACTTACAACATGTCATAGGGAGTTTCAATATTAGCTGCACAATTTGTTTAGAACCATAATTATGCACAAACGCTTAACAAAACTTTACCAAAATAAAATGGAACCGTGCCAGAAGAACTGTGTCATGGTGTTCCATTTAGCTACATAGTCATGGTGTTCCATTTATAATCTACAATCCAAAATTTACGTTGAAATTGAAGTGAAATTAGTTTGATATTTATTCAAACAAATTCATGCACCTTTTATTGAAATACCCTTTAAGTATTTTATTTTATTCACAAAAATATAATTCAAAAGGAAACACAACCACATTTTTATGTGTTCTCTTTTCGTCTTGCAGTTTAATTTTATTGCGTTGGTATTTGTGTGTATTTATATCAATTCAATGGAGAAATGCTTTTTTTTTCTATAAATTTTATTAATATATCAAAAATTACTTTGATATAAAACTTCTTTGATCAGGCTTTTAATCAATTATAAAATGATAATTGTAGATTCTATTTCAATGTTAAAATACTTAATCCATCGAAATTTTCATTGAAAAATATTGCACCGAAAAAAATTTAATTTTTCATATGTTTTGTATGAAAAAAATGATTTTTTCGTCGATTTTAGTTCCTCTAGAAAAAGCTCAATTTTTAACCTTAGGGCTCTGTATATATAGGTGGCTCTGATATTATCCGTTCAGTTCGGTACAGATTCGTACCGGCGCAGAGATCAAGTATTTATATTATCAGAGCCATCTATATATACAGAGCCCTAAGGTTAAAAATTGAGCTTTTTCTAGAGGAACTAAAATTGACGAAAAAAACATTTTTTCCATACAAAACATATGAAAAATTAAATTTTTTTCGGTGCGATATTTTTCAATGAAAATGTCGATGGATTAAGTATTTTAACATTGAAATAGAATCTACAATTATCATTTTATAATTGATTCAAAGCTTGATCAAAGAAGTTGTTTAATTTTTGATATATTTATTAATAAAATTTATAGAAAAAAAAGCATTTCTCCATTGAATTGATATAAATACACACAAATACCAACGCAATAAAATTAAACTGCAAGACGAAAAGAGAAAATAGTAAAAGTGTGGTTATGTTTCCTTTTGAATTATTTTTGTGAATAAAATAAAATACTTAAAGGGTATTTCAATAAAAGCTGCATGATTTTGTTTGAATAAATCTCAAACTAATTTTACTTCAATTTCAACGTAAATTTTGGATTTTAGATTATAAATGGAACACCATGACTATCACATTTCTTCTGGCACGGTTCTATTTTATTTTGGTAAAGTTTTGTTACGCATTTGCGCATAATTATGGTTCTAAATAAATTGTGCAGCTGTTATTGGAACTCCCTATGACATGTTGTAAGTTGTCAATATCACAATTTTTTTTCTATCGATTATGTTTATGTTCTCTTTTTAAATTTTACGCTATTTCGTGAATTCAATTTTGATTTTTTTCTATTGCGCTCTCAGCCTATTGGAATAATTTTGCACTCTATCCCTTTTCCGATTTTGCTACAAGGTAATGAAATAGAAATATGTGGTGATACATTTTCAAATGTATAAAAGGAAATAGAATAATGCTTTATACGAGCATGCTGCGATCGCAATAGAAAAAGCGAAATTAAAAAAAAAATGTGAGATTTAATTCTTAAAAAAGAGACAAAATCATCGATCGAAAGGATGACAATATATGTTTTATTTATTTATTTTACCTACACATTCAAATAAATTCATGTTTACATAAATATGATAAATTCATATTTAATTTTGATTTAATGTTTATTAAATTAATAAAAGGTTTAAGGTTCTGACTTTCAGATATGTGCTGCTTCAATATAGAATCAATTCCACAAAGGGTTTATCGAAATGAAAGATTTAACTTTTCATTGATGAAAAATAATTCGAAAATGGTCATTTTTACATTGATTCTTATGGGATAATGCAAAAAGTAGTTCCTCTAGAAAAAGCTCGACAAAAAACATGGCTGATCCTTACGGCTCTGTATATATAGGTGGCTCTGATATTATTCGTACGTTTCCGTACATATGTTGGTTCGGAATATTTCGGTATGTAAATCGTATAGAATAAAAGACAAAAATTAAAAATTTTAAAAATAATAAAATTAAAGATTTAATTTGAGATTGATAATATCGGTATTATTAGAGTAATGACAGTATTGATAGTAAAAATTAATAAAAATGTTAATAATCATAAAACTTTAATATTAATATCTGAAAATAATTAAACCACAAACTAAATACCCCTATTATGATTCTCACGACATGGTCAAAAAGTATCTAGCCTAAGATAGAACATCTTTCAAAAATGCTGATAAACATGAAATTTCTATGTATTTTAGAAGATTACTCGTATTTTGTCAAAGTAATCAAATATTTTTAGGGATAACACACATACCGACAACTATTAAATTATTATTTATTACACAAAAAAACTTATTTGTATAAAAACACAAAACCTATACGATAAATATCACAAATGCTCAAAATCCAATAATATTAACTTGGCAACGCATAAATATATAAAATTGCACACAAAATTCTAACACTCACTATCAAATAGGTGGGAATCATAATACCAAAATATTAGTCACTCGACTCAGAGAGGTGCGGTGAGGTGCGAATCATAATAGGGGGATAAAATAATTTATGTTTAAAATACATCAGCTTTAATGGATAATGAAATGATACTGTTCGAGTTATTTCGCTTTGGTCGTATCGTTTCAGACAAACCTTGGTGTGATGATTTTTAATTTTGGAACAAAACCATTACACTAAAATCACAATAAGAGCATGGTATATACTCATCAGTCATCACAATGCAAATAAATGTTTTATTAAAAATTAAATTAACTTCCTGTTTTTTCCTCATTTAGTATAGGTACAGGAAAGTGAAGGAGCATGCAACATTGCGAGTTTATTTTATATTATTAGAGACGATTTATATAGAATCTTTTACAAAACAAAATATATTTTATGGCTTTTGAGACTATGCCTTTCTATGGCGTAGATAAAATTCGATTTAGATTTGAAAAAGATCGATTATATCTAAACCATAATATGGGCATAGTTCCTTTCATCTGTAAAGTCACATAGAAATGAGTAAGTGAATTTTATACTGTTGATTTTAGTATACTGGAACGTTATTCAAATTAGTTTCAGTATGCAATCGTAATGTTACAAGTGTATTTTAACGACTATATAGGCTGAGTTTAAATCACTTTTAAATTTGAAAAAAAAAAAAAATATGTAAGCCTTTATAAGGGCATAGTTCCTTCCATCAGTAAAGGTCTGAAATAGTTCTATAATTATGTGCTTTTGGTAATCCATTTGAATAGCATTTGATTTTGAAAGAAATGCTACTCATCTGAATTATCATAAATATCATATATACTCATCACTATGGAAATATTTATAAAATTTAACAAATATTTTTCCTTAATTTATTAGGTACATGAATGAAAGTGAAGTAGATCCTGAAGAATACTATACTAGAGCAATCAATAACGCTAACATTCTGAACGAGCTGAAATCTTTTGAGTTATAACGAATTATATTTTCCTTCTTTTACAAATTTAGTTATATATTTGAAGCATATGAGCTTCTACGGTTTTAAGTTAAATAGTTTTCGAAATTAATAAAAAACTTTTTTTCTTAATAAATCTTAAAGTATATCGAATCTACAAATGAATTAAAATTATAAGAAAAACAATTATTTTGTGGCTTCTGAGACTATGCCCTTCTATGGTCTAGATAAAATTCGATTTAGATTTATAAAAAAAATATGTTTTATCTAAACCATAATACGGCCATAGTCCCTTTCATCTGTAAAGTCACATAGAAATAAGTGAGTTTTACTGAAGACTTTTGAATACTGGAGCTTTATACAGATCATTTTCAGTGTGCAGTTATAATGGAAATACCATGTGCGCGTAACCTTCTAAAGTGTATTCTGCAGCGAAGTTACTTTGAGATTTGAAAACTAAATTTCGTCTTGAGCGTATTTCCTGTTATCTGCGGAAAGCCAAATGGAAATTTTATAATGTACAAATGTGCGTGTAAAAATTAACATTAGAGTTGTTTTGCTCATTATATTGGTATATACAATATTTAGGAATCAGGAAAGAGAAGGTGAGCTTGATAAAACTAGGTAAGAAGGTTGACATTTTATAAGGTAAATCAAAAAAAAAATTAAAAAGAATAAAATATATATGTATATGTATGTATGTATATATATATATATATATATATATATATATATATATATATATATATATATATATATATATATATATATAAATATATATATATATATATATATATATATATGGTGAAAAATACGTGAACTCACAAATTCACTATATGGAGCCGTAAGTCATGTTTTAATTTTATGGTTTTTATGTTTTCAATGCATAGCCTTGATTAAAAAAAAAATTTAAGAATACTTAATTTTTTTTTATTGTTGTTGTTGTTAAAAATACAGGGTGTCAAATTTTGAGAAAAATGATAATTATGATGTTGTATTTATGGCAATAAAAAGAAAACTAATTGTCCGATAATTATGATTTTGGACTCACTTTAAAGATAAGTTAATAGCAATTAACAAAAAAATATAAAATTAGTATGTTGTTTAATTTCTTCTTCTTTAAATTTCCCGCCAAAATGTTCTTTTTCAATTTTCTCAAAAACTTATTTTTTTTTTTTTTTTTTTTTTTTTTTTTTAAATTTGGCAACTATTATTTTACAACATATTAAAACACTGGACCAGCGTTATTTTTTATATTCTTGCAAAATCTGTTTTAGTAAGAGCATTATTTCATTTTTATATGGAAAAACTATATTTGAATAGATATGTATATCTCATTGTTTTGGAATTACATATTTACAAAAAAGACAGTTCAGTTAAATTATTAGTATTTATTTATTTTCAAACCCAAAGATAATTTTACTTTATTGTTTAAAATTCAATCTTATTCTAATTAAAAATCACAATTTAAATTTAAGATAATCATCAGAATTAGAATATTTTTTACAATTCAAATAGCCATCCTCTTGTTGGAATGAATGCGTGAAAACCGTGAGTTCCTTTTACTGTTTTTAAATTTTCAAACCTAGTTGCAAGTTTTATTTGCTTTGATTTATGTTCTGCGTCTGAACAAAATCCAAAATTGATATCTGTTTTCAACGTTTTAGCCCATTTAAATAATTCATCTGCATTGGTTATTGTACTGCCGTATTCCATTGTGAGACTAGCTCTGGATGCCATTCTTTTGATGGTACCCCCTACTCCATCACATGGACCTTTTCCATGAGCTGTTGCATGTAAATGCCATTCGCAGTCAACTCCAAAATCCTCTTTGTGTTTTAGGATGTTCTTAAAATTTTTCTTATTTTTATAATGCGTGACTGCACCATCGGTAATATAATAAATTTTAGATAAACTGGATATTTTAGTTTTCAAAAACTGCATTAATTTCTCAATAAATAAGTGAACCGCTACAGTATCGTGGTGAAGACAATCCGATATTATAACGAAGGTGTGGTGATGTAATTTGCCTTCTAAATTTTGGTAAATTACAAATGGATGAATAGTCGCTTGTTTATTATTCCAATGAAAACCTTGTGCGGCATTTTGCATTATAAATGCATAATTTTCTGCAAAATCACATAAAACTATCACCTCGGTAGACTTCAGCGCCAATTTTTTATTTTTTAAGAAACTGGACTGCTGAAGTGAAATGAAGTAATGAGGCAACAGATTCTTCATCTTATTTATGAAATAATCCAGAAATACATCTAACGGTTGTGAAAAAGTTTCCAAATTGCATCTGTCGGTAGAAACCCACTGATTAAACTTTAACTCAGCATCCTCGCAGCCATGCTCCAGAAATGCATTTTTCAAATATTGTTTAAAGTTATCCAGTCCTGGGCAGCTTTCGCATTCTAGAAGGTAACATGTTGGTGTAGGCTCAACACATAATATAGATGAAATACAATCCCGGTAGTCTGCTATCTTTCCGTTGGTAAAAGTTTCCATTTTGGTACCATAAATAATTAATTTGACATTTTGATGTATGGTACACACGCAGACTGTATGCGTTCCACTACTACCTGGTTGTACACAGTATTTAGGACGAAGTAGTGAAAATTTGGAAAATCCAATTTTTTTTGACTCATCGCCCTGATGCAACGACTTATATCCCTCGTAGCATTCTTTCAGTGTACACATCATTAGCCGCTTTTGAACTTTAGCCTTATCGATAGTTAAACAATCGTTTTTACCGGGCATTATCCGACTAACATCAGTGTAATAAGATAATACTGCTTGCTTCAGCTCATCACTTATTCGCTTTCCTACTTTAGTTGCTGAACGACATAGTGGACCGTTCTTGTCCCGTACATCTTTAGCTGTTCGGACCATTGTTGCGTTGCGTTGAACTCGCTCTGAATTTCTTGCATGGTTAATGATTTTGGCAATATAGTAAGTAACTGAATCTTATCACTGGTTTTCTCCAGTTCTTGGAATTTGGTTTTTAGGTCACCAATCAATTCATCATATAGTTTAATCTTCCTTTGGTCATCGGTTGACTGATTAAAAAGCGGCACGATTCCCGAAACCAAAGATGTTGATAATGTCATTGAAGTTAAACCGATTAATTTTTGCTGCTGCTGTTTTGGCCTGACTTCCAATGTACTCGGATATATAGGAGACTTCCCAATAACGGGTAACACCTCATTTATTTTTTCCAAAACAGCTATATTTTTGAAATAACACGCTTCACTATCACTACTATCATCGTCATCGGCTCTTTGCGGTGTTATAGGTGATGTTGCTGATGGTCCCGCAACTGGTGACAATTCTGGTTCTATTTTTCGTCGTTTGCATGTTAGATTTATATAGCACGTTGAACAGATATACAATTTATCTTGATTCTCAACCGATTGTGGCATTAATTGCTTAACATAATCCGTAACTGGTTTTAGTTTACTCGAACACTTTGAGTCGCGAAATGGTTTACAACACTTTCGAAATTTATCCATTATCAAATTTAATGCACTAGTACTTATTTATCAGTCACTTTAACACACTGTTTTTTTTACAAATTTTAAAAAATGTTGCTCCTTATTTAAATGTTGTTTACAAATAATCACAATGTCAACTAATCAAAATTTTAAATTTTAACTGTTATTTATATCGACAATATTTTTTTTTGGTTTTCAAAAGAATTACTCATCGTTTAACAGGTACACCTGTCAAGTAAAAATAATCAACCCCCCCAATAAAAAAGGAAAAAAAACATTTTATTTAGTCTTATAAAATAATCTAAGAAACTAAAGGGATTTATGGTACTATGGTTAACCAATTTTCAAACGATATAAACCAGGGGGTGGCACCTTCCAATTCAGTGACTCATACTTAAATGTGACGCTAAATTGAATATTATTAATAAACAAAACAAAAAAATTAAACAATAGCAAAACACTGAAATATCTATTCAAATATAGTTTTTCCATATAAAAATGAAATAATGCTCTTACTAAAACAGATTTTGCAAGAATATAAAAAATAACGCTGGTCCAGTGTTTTAATATGTTGTAAAATAATAGTTGCCAAATTTAAAAAAAAAAAAAAAAAAAAAAAAAAAAAATAAGTTTTTGAGAAAATTGAAAAAGAACATTTTGGCGGGAAATTTAAAGAAGAAGAAATTAAACAACATACTAATTTTATATTTTTTTGTTAATTGCTATTAACTTATCTTTAAAGTGAGTCCAAAATCATAATTATCGGACAATTAGTTTTCTTTTTATTGCCATAAATACAACATCATAATTATCATTTTTCTCAAAATTTGACACCCTGTATTTTTAACAACAACAACAATAAAAAAAAATTAAGTATTCTTAAATTTTTTTTTTAATCAAGGCTATGCATTGAAAACATAAAAATCATAAAATTCAAATATGACTTACAAAAATTTGTGATTTCACGTATTTTTCACCATATATATATATATATATATATATATATATATATATATATATATATACATATATATATATATATATATAAATATATATATATATATATATATATATATATATATATATATATATATATATATATATATATATATATATATATATATATATATATAAATATATATATATATATATATATATATATATATATATATATATATATATATATATATATATATATATATATATTTATATATATGTATATATATATATATATATATATATATATATATATATATATATATTTATATATATATATATATATATATATATATATATATATATACATATATATATATATATATATAATTTAATCTGACGAGAGCTTCAGGTGGGCCAATTAGTAATGTTGTCCTTTTCATTCGCAGTGTGATAGATGCATTCATTGTATAAGATGCAATATAGTGTATGTTAGAATTTAAACACTTGGGTTATTCTCATCAATTTATAATGATGTTCAGGGGGTCAATTCTCGTTCCGTAAAAAAATGAAATAAAAAAAGATTACATGTAAACCATAAGGGTAATACTGATTCAGTTTTGTTTCTATTATTTGTATGCGCCTTTGCAAGTTAAATTTTACGAATTTCACTCTGGTATTTTTATCGTTCCGAATATCGAAACAGGGTCATTTAAATTTTTGAACGATAAATTTGTTAACAAATATTTTATTTTAGTCAAATAAATAATTGTTCCCATTTTCGTCGTACGATTTGATTAAAAAATTGAAATTTTAATAAAATAACAATCGTTTAACCTGAAAACAAACAATAAACTGCGCTCCACCAAAAGGAAAGTTAAAAACGTTATATTTAGATAACGTCAAATCAATTTTTATTTTATCGTTAACGATTTTTTCCATCATATAATATAGCTCCAAGCAGAAACATTTGTTTAGTTACATCATGGAGCTTTATAAAAAACTGGAAGAAGTTAGCTTCAATTTATTTAAGACAGAGAACGTACAGAAATGAAAAAAATGTTTTATGAGTTAAAGGCTCAACTGTTTCGCAATTTGCGTGTATAACCGTATACCGTCCTTAGCTTAAAAACGTAAACCATTACTAACCAATTGGAAGACGAACGGCACAGGTTCATTGGTTGGCATAGACCAATGATTTAAGGTAGCCCCACCATGAAAACCACTGCACCATAGAGTTATTTTTTATGGATGAAGTGGTGTTTCTTGAAACACATGAGGGTTTTCACATGACCAATAATGTTATTATTTTGGTTAAAATCCATTTTCAAATCAACGAAAAATACCAAAAAATCGATTTTAACACCAGAAACAATTTATTACACCAGACCGCCACTTTATTTGGGATAGAACTGGCCATTGTTTACACTATACGGTATATATATGCCTTGTATAGCGGTGTAATTTAATTATTTTGGGTAAAATCCATTTCAAATCAACGAAAAATAACAAAAAAGCCGATTTTAAAACCTGTAATAATTTATTGCAGCATACCGCCAACTTATTTGGGATAGAACTGGACATTGTTAACACTATACGGTATACAAATGCTTTGTAAAGCGGTGTAATTTAATTATTTTGGGTAAAATCCATCAAGTCAACGAAAAATACAAAAAAAGTCGATTTTATCACTTTTAATCATTTATTACACCAGACCCACACCTTATTTGGGATATAACTGGCCATTGTTTACACTATACGGTATACATATAGCATGTAAAACGGTGGGTAAAATCCAAGTTAAGTGAACGAACAATACTCAAGAAATCGATTTTAACCTGTAATAATTTATTACACAGACCACCATCTTATTCGAAATAGAACTGGCCATTGTTTACACGATGCTTTGTAAGGCGGGGTAATTTAATTATTTTGGGTAAAATCCATTTCAAGTCCACGAAAAATATAAAAAAACTCGATTTTATCATCTATCATGATTTACTACACCAGACCACCACTGTTTTTGGGATAGAACTGGCCATTGTTTACACTATACGGTATACATATGCTTTGTAAACCGGTGTAATTTAATTATTTTGGGTAAAATCTATTTCAAGTCAACGAAAAATACCAAAAAAGTTGATTTTATCACTTTTATTTATTACACCAGACCATTAATAAAATTATTGTAATAAATTATGAGGCCGGTTTCGTTGTGACGGGCTGATTTGGCCGGTGCGGTTTCAAGGCAAAAATCGTGTACAGTATTACAACAGCAGTTTTAATTTCCATCTGCCAAGCTACATTGGAAAATGCAAGCTATTAAATAAATCAATACCCGAATATTTTAGGTTGAAGACATGGAAATCAAAATATGTATTAAAATTAAGAAGCGACTGTGTAAAACAAACTTTTTGAAAAAAGTCCTACACTCAAAATGAGGAAAAATGATATTGCCTAGTACACCTAAAAGTTTAAAGAGAACATTACAAATTGCGCGGCAAATTTATTTTTCAAATCACCACCGTCATCTTATTATTTTGTTAAAGAAAATTTAAAAATAAATCTTAAAACATTAAAACTCGCTAGGTACTCAGCCTATCTTGTCGAACCTAACATTAAACGTTTCGGAAATGGAAAATCTTACCAAAAACGCTAGTTCAGATTTTTGTTGGAATTTTGATTAGAAATGATTTGGAATATGACAGATATCATTCAGAACGGCGCCACCTGAAACAAAATATGGCCCTTATATTTATAAGCTGAAATATTAATTGAGACTATTTATAATTAGCACGATATCGGATTGACGATAATTTGTCATCTTTTACTTAAATTATTACCGTATTCTCAAAAAATTTTGAACATCTTTTGGATTCCAAAAATGTTTGCTTTCGCGAACTTTTGTTAAAATCCTAGGACTAAAGACATTTTTAGAAATTAAGATACATTATCTTACCACTTTCCGCAAGTTTAAAATTTGTCGTAGTTATAATAATAAGATAATCTGAAAGTAACTTCCTTTAGTTACAAATTCTATCTATATTACCCAAATTTAATCGAAATAATAAGAATTTCGCAATTAGAGGTGCTCTCATACGAACAATCCTGTCGAATAATTTTGTCGATTCGAACTCAAGACAAAGGTAAATTAGTTCGATCTAATTAGAAATATTTCAATAATTTAATTCCGTCATGAATTCGAATCGAAAAAAAACCTTAGGATTATTTGTATATGAGCACATTAAGAAAATATTTCTTGTCAAAACAATCGAAGAGCTAAACGAAATGAAGGCTCAAACCGCTCTCATGCAAATGAGCCTAAGGTTTTTTGAGCTGGACTTGTGACGAAACATAATAAAGTTAAATTATTTCCATCTCACTATGAAATATTTCAATAATTTATTTTTGTTATGTTGTCTTCGTCATGAGTTCGTCTTAAATAAACCTTAGTCTTATTTGAATGAGAGCGGCTTCAGCTTTTAAAGGCGCAATTCACTTAAGCTTCATAATTGACAATGTCTAAAAAAAAATTAAGATTGGGCGGATTTTACTCCAGCACTCAATGTTACTAATGGGCCCACGGTGCAAGACAATGTCTAAATAATAGTAAATAATAACACTAAAACAAAGGATATTACATGAAGATTCCCTGAATAAGAAATAATTCTTGTATGGAATAATGAAATTGTACTGAGAGGGCATGAATAATAAGCACTTTTGAGAATGCCTAAAACCTTAGTGCAGCGACCCTGAACAGCAACAAAACACATTATCTCTACTAGATTACTGAACTCGTCTGACTTTTTAGGGATTCTGGATTTTCATGACATTCATCGCCAGCACGAAAATAGTAATTATTCTAAGAACAATTGTTTAGCTTAACTATAGTGGGAGACTTCAAAGATGTTTGGCACATAATCCATGTTGCTACCACAATGTTAGTTTAAAATTAAATTAAAGTTCAAACCAATCTAGAAACATGGTATTATGACGTTTACACATTCTCACTCATTTGATCCAACATAAATCGTTTCAAATTTTGACTGGCAAAATACGTTTGGTGGGTGATTTTAACTGATTGACCCTTTCGCCCAACAAAAAAGCGTCTGGCATATCAAATTTAGACTTCCTACATTTTAAGCTCTGGTCATATGACGTCACGAGGGCCATGGTGAAGCCCATAGTAAGCTTTCCAGACGATGATTTTCATGATAATAATCACATCCCAAACACGAGTTGTTTAGTACAATTCTTTCTTAGTTTTTAGTATTTTCTATGTTCACTACTTAGCTCTTGAACTATAATACGTCGTAAGTCGCTTCAAGGAGTGACACTGGATAGTTATGAAGCGTATTATGTGATAAGTGAGAAAGAGGTACACCTAGATATGACAGTGTCATAAAAACGGAACCAAATTTCTTGACCGGCATTTAAAATGCAGTACAAAAATCAAATAATTATAGCATTTCTATGTGTCAGAATTGGCGATTATGATTGTCCCCATCATAGTTAATGTCCGTCAAATCTATTCCCAATAGACTTTGACTAGGAGAGGGGCTCTCTAACCTATGTACCCTTATGTATTAGAATGTGTTTTTTATAAATGTAACGAAGTTTCTTAAAAAATAAAATATAACTCACCAACTATTCCACCGATGACAAATATAATCACTTGGAACACGATTAAAGCACTTACTAAACAAATTAATTTTTTAGTACTTAAATTTTCCAAAACCGTTCCCGACATGTTGATCTAAATTTATATGAACTGCCTGAACTGGATGCCGATTAAAATAAAATCGCATACAAAATTTTAAATATCGAATTTATCCAAAACTAAACACGAACTTTAATCAATTTTTCACTACAAATTATTTTAGTTTAATTTATTTGGCGTTGATTTTTTATTTTTCCAAGAATCCATGACAGACAAAAACAATGAACTAATTTGGAAAATTATATTGAATAATTGAATAGCTATCTGCGCACATTTGGTTGGTCTTATTTTATCTAAGGCATTATTACCGGCACATTCTATATTCATCTCGCTTTTGCAAGATGGCCGAACAATATGGTCGAAATAAAAAAATAAAATAAAAAAAATTGTTAAATTACCGAAATTTAGATGGAACTAGTTGTTTTATAAAATCACAAATAAATTTAAATTAAAACCCAAAAATGGTGTGTGTCTGTGCTGTTAAAATTACACCGATATTTTAAAATACACCAATATTAATTTTGTTGTAATGTTCGGATCTAGATGGCAGTTTAAATATTATAATTGGTAAATTGGAAATCATTGCTGGGCAATATGACGGATGCGAGTTATATATAAAATCTCTAAAAGTGGAATTATTTCAATAATTTGTTTTAGGCCAACTATTTTATTAGAAAATTTTAGTTATTGTAGTTTATAAAATATATTTATATAGTTTACCTGGAATATAGATAGGTTTAGTGCTGATCAAACATCTAACATCCGCAATAATGATCCGATTATCGCGATGTATATCTAATATCTTTAACGATTATAGGTTTCGGTATCTGTAAATTGTGTAATCTGGTTTCATAATGCAATTGTCAGAAATTAGAATTATTTTTAATAATTTATCTTCTATAGATATCTCGTTCATGGTTACAAGTGCTTGCCTGGGTTTAAGTTGGGTGCCTCTACCGTGCGTGAGATAATATTAGAAACATGTGATGCATTGTGGGAACTTAATAGTGTTTACGTTGTAAAGCCGAACTTTGCTGGTCACAAATAGCACATGATTAATATTAATATAAGATTCTGCATATTAATGCCGAAAAGCGGATCGCTATTTTATAATTATAAAGGACATCATAGCCTCGTCCTCTTAGGGGTATGTGATGCAAATTATTATTTACGGCGGTTGATGTTGGAGCTTATGGCAGCCAGAGAGAATCGGCCGGATTTTAAAAAATAGTGGCATTGAAGATACCAACAAGTAAAAAGCTGCCTAATTCGGAAATAAATTTCTCCTTTTTACTTTGTTGGCGACGCAGCATTTCCTTTGAAAAAAAATGTAATGCGCCCCTATCCCGGAAGATCCCTTGCTGAAGACAATGAAATGTTTAATAAGAAACTGTCTCGCGCAAGGAATAGAAAATACTTTCGGGATCTTATCAAACAGATGCTGCAGTTTGGGGACTACAATAAACATGCATCCCAAAAATGCACGAAAAGTTATTGTGGCGGCTATTGTACTGTATAATATTCTGATGCTACAAAAAAGTCAGCTATACTGCCCAAAGAATTATGTCAATAGAGTGTAAAATAATGTTAATATTCCTGGACGCTGGCGCGAAGAAGGTGCGCTATTACCGCAAGACCGTATTTTTAGAGGTAATCGATCTAGCCGTGACAAGAAATCCATCAGATCGTATATAGTATTTCTAATTTTTTTTTTTTTTTGATGGGTTCACATCCGGGTCGGTAGCAGCATCTCCTGAATTTGCTCGCTCACGACGAGCACGTCGGTACGCGTCTCGCAAACTTTTTCATCTCATTATTGTTTTGAAATATTTTAAAAACACAGTGGTTTTAATTTCTGTATAATGATATATAATTTAAAATGTTTACTTGTCGATTCAAGGTTAGTAGCAGTTTCTCGCCCATTTTTGGTTTTGTCGGCCCTTCGATAATTCACGTGATTTAAATTATAAATAATATGGACCTCCCTCTCACTAGCTCTATAAATTTTTCTTCATATGACATTGTTTTTTTATTAAATAAAGCGAATTGATGTTGTTCGTGTTGAGATAGCGAAAATTTAGGTTAAATCAAAGTTGACAACCAAAAATTTGTAACAACCAACATGAAGGCACAAAAATAATTTGGTATAACCGCATGCAGCGCTATATGGTGACAAAATTAGAAATAAAGATTCTAAAAATAGTTCGGCGATATTGTCGTTTGACGTTTATACCTTAACGAACTGTTTCCTGCTGTTAAATTCAACATATTCCGGCTACATGACATGTAGGTGAAGTTAGCCCGAAAAACCATTTCGAAAAAGACCTTTTCTATTTTGGTATGTTTCTATGCTAAATGTTACACCAGCCCGAAAAAATATATGAAAAATTGTAAGATAAATTCATACTATCCTGAAATTATTAATCGGTGTACATTTTTAAGAAAAAAAATTGAACAGGGAAAGTAAAATGAGCCGGACAAATGATCGACGTTTAATACAATAAATGCAAATATTTGTATGTCAGTATATCCATATATATACAATTTAAGAATCAACACCAAAATTTATAGATTTTTCGGGCAATCCTAGAGATAACTCTCTCTGTCTTTAAAAATAAATACATTCATTCTACAAATAATGAAATCTACCCTATCTTTGGAGCTAAAGGTTTCGTTCATGGAGCTAAAGGTTTCGTTTAGGGTCATTATAGTACAAATAGTATCAATAGTGAAACCGTTATAATTTCTTTGGGAAAATCCTAGAGATAACCCCCTCTGGGCTATGCTCTTTCAAAAGAGGTACATATCTTTGAAATAATGCCATAAAGCCTATATATATCTTTGTATCATGGAGCTTATTGATTCATCTAGGGTCATTGGTATATTAATAGTTTCAATAGTATACGTATACGAATTATCCCCAATTTTAATAATTTTTTGGGGTAAATCCTAGGGATAACCCACTCTTAGTTATAGCCTTTAACAATAGGTACATTCATTCGATAATTAAACTCAAACTTGATTTAAATTTGAAACTGGAGTGAACACTATAAATATATTTTTTAAGTGCGATGCTATTAAGCAAACTTGTAGTTCTTTACAACTGTAGACTGTCATCTGAAGTGGTTAATTATATACACATAAACAATAATATACCATAAAGGTAAGAAACAAAATTCTTTATTGTCATATATAGAAATATGAACCTGCCTTTTTTCACCTATGCCAATATATATAAGCGTACCGGATTAATAAGACAAATAAAAAATAGGTGGAATAGAAATATACAATAGAAAAATAGACAACGACATCCAATCACACAAGCTTGAGATGATATACCCCAAAGAAATGTTTTAAGGTTGAAAACGTTGTCTCGAACGTCGTACGAGATGATACTATTGGTTGAAATGTGTATATAGAAGATAATAAATGTCGCGTAAACAAATTCTATAAATTTAGAAAATTTTGCTCATCATTTTGTCTTTTGTAAATTTATGAAAATTTCGGTTAAACCCAGTTTTAAAAATTCATGAGCTTACTCGTAATTCCGAGGCTTGCATTGCATAATTCCACAACGACTAATATATAGTCTAAATTGTTTAAATTAGAAGTAGAAAAATTGTGTTTGATTTTTAAATGAACATTTGAAGTACATATATATAATGCTAGATATTTATATATGTATAAGGCCAACCCCAGGCACTGGCCATTTGATCATTTTGCACAAATGCTATATAAATATGTGCTTTCCTTAAAAGTCGATTTATATATATAAATCAGTCTTTTGCTTTTTGTTGAAGAACATTTTTCAATAACGCAAACTGCAGCATTCCATCTACATGTTGCATATTATTTTTATGAGCCAGGAATCAATAATTTTCCCACAAATTTTGTCCATTCCAGAAAAACTGGTCTATATTTTGGATCGATTGATTTTTTCAAAAGAAAATTAAAACAAAATACAATATTCGATGCAAATATTTTATTTAATTTTATATTTATTAAATTTATATTATTGATATATAGTTTATTTAACTTATTTAATTTATTTAGCTAATTAATTTAGGTTATTATATTTATTTAGTTAACTTAATTTATTAATAATATTTATTTAGTTTGTTCATTTAAATATTTTAATTAATTATTTAATTTATTTACCTATTGAATTTACTTAAAATATTCAATTAATTTATCTAATTTATTCAAACTATTTACTTAATTTATTTAATCTTTTCAGTTATCTAATTTATGTATATTTACTTTATTTAATTAATTTATTTAGTTGATTCAATTTATTTCTATTATTTATTTAAAATATTCGATATTTATCTAATTTATTTAGTTCAGTTGGTTTATCCAGTTTTTGTTAATTTATTTTGTTAATTTTATTTGTTTAACTTCTAAATTTATTGAATAGATTTAATTAATTTATAGAATTGATTTTGTTTATTTAATTATTAAACTTATTGAATTTATTTATCTAATTTAACATGGTTTTATTAACTTATTTTGTTTATTTAATTTTTAATTTGGTGAAAAGTTATACCTTACAAATTAAATTTGAATGGAGGAAGAATTTAAAGAAGATGCAATTTATATATTTGATTATTAGTCGCCACACTTTACCTAAAAAACGAGCCCTCTATTATAATTATATCCGACAACTATAGTTTTTATTTAACAGCCACAAATACATTACCATGTCAGCGTATTTTTCAAATATTTGACACCCAGTATCTTAGGATACGATTTTATCCTACTTTTTGATATGGTAAATTAATTTACCGCAAATTAGAGTAAAAGTCGATTTTTACCCGAGTATAAATTAGTCCGCAGCCTAAGTAATAAATTTGGAAAATGGTAAAAAATGACAAATTTAAGATTGAACCAAATTGAGCCTTTAGTAAATAATTTAAGTCCTTCCGTACAGTTGAATCCGTCGTTAGAAAATTTTTGACTATATGAAATTGCTTGGCAAAGGTTGATTTGGCTTGCAAAAGTTTGAAATTAGGTTGTACCCTATAAATATATTTTTATGTGTAATGCTATTAAGCAAACTTGTTATAGTTCTCGACAATTGTAAACCGTCATCTTAAGTGGTTACTTATATACACATAACACATAATAGATCCAAAAGGTAAGAAACAAAATTCTGGGGCCGTATAATAAATATTCATAGTCATATATAGAAATATGTCTTTTTTCGACCTATACCTATACATATATTAGCGTACCGGATTAATTAGACAAATAAAAAATAGGTGGAATAGAAATATACAATAGAAAAATAGACACCGACATCCAATCACACAAGTTTGAGATGAGATATACAAAAAAAATGTTTTAAGGTTGAACGTTGTATGAGATGATACTATTGGTCGATATGTGTATACCTATAAAAGATAATAAATGTCGCGTAAACAAAATCTATAAATACTTAAATAGAAATTTAATTTTTGCTCATCATTTTGTCTTTTGTAAATTAATGAAATACGCGCTTTATAAAAAATTTTTGGTTTAACCCAGTTTTAAAAATTAAATTAGATCGCATATAGTACTGCATTCTTTTGATTTTTTCAAAATAAAATTGAAACAAAATACAGTGTTCGATGCAAATTATTTTTAAATTATTTAATTAAATTTATACTTTTTTAATTTGTTTAATCTCATGTTGGAGTACATCTTTCGTAAAACTGAAACACCTCAGCGTAACATCTTATATCGCCAGTCCAATCAAGTGCTTGCATATGCAGATGACATATGCGTGATTGGACTGAATAACAACGGAGTGAAAGAAATACTTGATCCGCTTGTAGAGTTTTCAGCTTCAGTTGGACTCCAGATCAATGAGTCCAAAACGAAATACCTGATCTCTGGTTTTAGAGACAATGGCACACCAGATTTTAGTAGTGGCCACCACACGTTTGAGGGAGTGAGGAGGTTCAAATATTTGGGCTCTCTTATTACTCACGATAACAGTGTGGGTGAGGATATTAAAGTGCGGCTGGCAGCTGGCAGTCGTTCTTTGTATCCTCTAAGGCCACTGCTAAAATCTAAACACTTATCAAGTGCCGTGAAGCTGAAGCTTTACAAAGCGTTGATCAGGCCCGTTGTTATGTTTGGATGTGAAAGTTGGGCGCTGACGGATGAGTACGAGAGATGGCTCCTTACATTTGAGAGAAGAATCATGCGTGTGATTTACGGCCCTAAACGCGAAATAGATGGTACATACCGAGCTCTGTACAATTTCGAGATCAGAGATCTGATGAAGATCCCCGATATTGTACATGAAGTTAGATCTCAGCGAGTACGCTGGCTCGGTCACGTTCTGCGTGCTGATCCGGAACGAATTGTGCAGCGATCTCTGAAAGGAGAGCCACCATATGGTAGGCGCAGAGGTCGTTGCAGGCGACGATGGCTCCACGATGTAGAGAACGACTTGGCCTCTTCAGATTGTCTAAGACAGTATGAAGACCAAGCTCAGGATCGAAACCGTTGGAGCCAGATTGTTGATTCAGTAAGGGGCCAGTAATGGCCTTTAATACTGTTATTATTATTATTAATTTGTTAAATTTGTTAATTGATTTAACTTTTTTATAGTTATTTAATTTATGTATATAACTTAATTAGTTAATTTAATTTATTTATATATATTTGTTTAGTATTTTTAGTAATTAAATTTATTTAGTTAGTTTTAAATACTTAATATATTTAGTTAAGTTATTACTTATTTTATTTGATTTTAAATTTATTAAATTAAATTTAATTTAATGGATTTAGTTGATTTAACTTATTTAATTGATTTGGTATGTACGTGAAGATAGCCCAAATTCCATCCCCGAAAAATACGTTGGCAACACTATAACGACTACTATCATGACATGTTTATGCTATGTATATGCTCTCAACCCAGAAAAATCCTACTATCACGATAGTTTTATGATAGTTGTCTACTCTCAGCCTCAAAAAATTATACTATCACGATATATATATACCAAAATAAATGTGCATATATTTCTATACATTTTACTATCAGCCCCGAAAAATATTAATTATAATTATACATTATTTATATTTATACATATTAAATAATTATAATTATAATAAGATATAAGATATAAGATACAAATTTAATCATAATAAATAAAATTGCTTTGTAGAACAGCTATAGTCCTTTGAACTTAGAATCGATTTGATGGCCGGATAAGCGGAGTTTGCCATGTGATTTAAGAAGGTTTCATGTATCGTCGGTAAATTTTTTAGATTTTCTCTATGTGGAGGATTTTTTTATTGTGATTTCATTATAATCTTGAAATTTCCTATTATGTATAAATAGAATTTTCTAAGTATCATGAAAGAAAAACAAAAATTTCGGAGTTGACAGTAATATATAGCAAAATATGTACATCAAATAAATTATATATTTAGTGTCATGACTGTTATTTTTTGGGTAAGATATAGTAAAATATGTTAACTATAGATTATTTAAAAATGGCCAATTTCATAGATTATATTTATCATACTAATTGTTAAATTTTATGTGTGTTTATTGTTTACGTTATATTAGTGACCATTTATCTAGTTTTTATCCAAAAATCAAATCAATTCAAATAATAAATGTATTTACTATCAGATAACATTTAAAATCTTGATAGTTTATAATGATATTAACATATGCAATTTTAAATGTTTTCGGGGTTAGAATTTTGGTTTATCTTCACACTGGTATAAGAAATTTAATTAATGCATTAAGTTGTTTTAATTTATTTAGTTTATTTATTCATTTAAAAAATTTGAATAATTATTTAATTTATTTATATATTTTATTTAATTATTATTATTATTATTAAAATTGGCCGGAACCCATGAGGATTCCGCACTCAATGCCACAAAGGCCCATGGTGCAAACCCAGGATTCTATCCCAATTCGCAAATGCGCACTGCTGCCTTCGCAAACTGAACAAGTTTAGACCAAGGCAGAGAGGACAACTGATCTAAATTCAAAGACCTAAAGTTGAATACCCGAACTCGTATAGAACTGAACGCAGGACAACTGCACACGAAGTGGAGGGAGTCGTCATCCTCCTCAAGGCAGTCCTCGCAAATAACATCATGAGCTAAACGCATACGATGTAGATGATCTTTAAAACGGCCATGTCCCGTAAGAATCGCTACCAAGACTCTTAACTGGCTCTTATTTAAAGATAAAGCATACTTCGTGGACCTCAAATTGGGCTCCCCAATGAAGTACTTCGCCTTACGACAACCAAAAGTCGCAAGCCACTGAGACCTTAAGTCTTTCAAAGCGTAATCCTTAATAACTTTCTTTCCGTAGCTGAAAGATATAGGAGTAGCTGGTTCAGGACCAATTAAAGTTGATTGGGAGCCAGCTTTGGCTAAACAATCCGCGATCTCATTGCCTATGATGTCACAATGAGCCGGAACCCACATGACCGTAACTTTATTGTTAGAACAAAGAAGGTTCATGAATTGTTTGCATTCCTTGACGAGTTTAGAAACAGTCAAGGGATTTCTTAAAGAGTTCAGTACAGCTTTACTATCTGTATACAGTATAATACTTTTGTTTTTAACAGCCAAATTCAAAGCCTCAATAACACTACGTGTCAGCGCTATTAGTTCCGCCTGAAAAACAGTACAATGCGAACCAAGACTACCACAAAGTCTCAGATCCGTCCAAGGACAGTAGATTCCAAAGCCTGCACTGAGATTAGAACGAGAGTCATCGGAATAAAAGACAATGGACTCATCTAATTTATTAAGAAAAACATGCGAACTCCACAAATCTCTCGAGGGATAAGCCACCGAGAAAAGATTTGAGAAATGGAATTCGGGTAGTAGTCTGTCGTTAACCATATCGATTTCTGGTAAACAAGAAGAATAATTACTAAAAATTTATCGATGTCCCACGATAGAACCAAAGAGATTCCATGCCCCAATGCACCTCAGACGATAAGCTGCAGAACAGGCTGTTCCTAGAATAAAGGTGCGTAACTGAGGCAAGGAAAGAATGGATTCCATATCGAGAAGTGGAGTCGTGAACATAGCCCCCGTTATGGCTCTGCAAGCAAGGTTTTGTAGACCATTAAGCTTGGCTACAGAAGCCCTCAGGTCAACTACTGGCCACCACACAATAGAGGCATACGATAGTAGCGGTAGGACCAGTGATTTATAGATAAAAGAAAGCATCTAAGGGCTTAAGCCCCAGGATTTCCCAAAGGCTCTTCTACATTGCCAAAAAATGGCAGTAGCTTTTTGAAGCTTGCAGTCCAGGTGATTCTTCCAGGAAAGTTTACGATCCAGGATAACACCAAGGTGCTTGACGTGGTCACATTTTGTGATCGTTCTCCCAAAAAGGGAGGGAACAGAAAATTCAAGAGTATTCCTCTTCTTTGTAAAGACAATTAAATCAGTTTTAGAAGGGTTGACGTGAAGACCCTTCTCAACACACCATGCCTCCACAATAGTCAAAGCATGTTGAGTTTGGTCGGATAAAACACTGAGATGTTTGCCTGAGACTGTCAGAACAAGATCATCAGCGTAGCTCTGAGCAATGTAGCCAGATTGCTGCAGCTTCACAAGCAATTCGTCAATGACCAAAAGCCACAGCAGAGGTGAGAGCACACCTCCCTGAGGACAGCCTTTGGTGACCTTAACAGAAACTAACACACCATCCAGCTCCGCCTCCACAGTGCGAGACTTAAGCATGGATTCAATCCATAGGATAATGGTGCGATCAATACCAAAATTGGTACAGGCAATAGTGATCGTAGCAAACGAAGTGCTATCGAAAGCTCCCGCAATATCCAGGAAAGTACCCACAAGAAACTCTTTATTATAAAGGGATTTTTCAATCCTGATTACAAGTTCATGTAGGGCGGTTTCACAGGACTTACCGACTCTATAAGCATGCTGCATGTTACTGAGTGGGGACGTGATTAGAAAATGATCTCTAATGAATCTATCGAACATTCTTTCCAGAGCTTTAAGAAAAGTTGAGGATAGACTAATAGGCCGAAAGGACTTAGGATCCGTATAATCGGACTTACCAGCTTTCGGGATAAAAACAACTCTACTTCTGCTCCAAGAATTTGGAACAGTGCTAAAAGCAATGTACGCTTGAAAAAGGTGGAGCAAATGATCCTGAATTTGAGGAAAACCCCGCTGTATTTCAGCAGGAAAGATACCATCAGGACCGCCAGCCTTATAAGATGCAAATGAAAATAGGCTCCATCGCAAGACATCATGATTGATCAGCTTGTGAGCCAAACTCCAATCGGGACTCGCAACAGACGTCCTAGTGAGATCGGCTGCAACATCATCCGAGTTGACAATATCACAACCAGGAAAATGAGCCGAAAGGAGCAGCTCACCAATTTCCTTGTTGGAGTAGGTAAGCTGTCCGTCCGGTAGACGAAGAGAACCCAGCTTACAAGTACTGTTCTTAGCTAAAGCTTTATTGAGACCAGCGAAAGCAGAAAGACTGTTGATTTCCTCGCAGAAGCTCAACCACGCGGCTTTTTGAGCGGATCTTAGACTTTTTTTATATTCCTTTTGAGCTAACAAGAAGTTATCCCAGTCAATCTGTTGCTTAGACTTTTTTGCTTTGTTCTTCAGTTTCCTAGTAGATTTCCTTAATTTCTTAAGGTCAGAGTTCCAAAACGGTTTGTTCCGAATCTTTTGATTAGTGATAAGAGGACATGATTTTTCAAAGGCTATCGTAATTGCCAATGCAAGTGACGATGCTTGATCCTCAATGTCCTTCCTCGACCGAATAACCCTCGGTGGCGCAAGTAAAGAACCAAGCTCGAGAGAGAAAAGACCCCAATCGGTTAATTTCCGATTGCGGTAAGGTTTAAGAGGTGGTCGTTTAAGGTTGATATTAAACGAAATACACCTGTGATCAGAGGTGAGGATGTCATCCGTCACTCTCCAGTCTAAAATTAAATCAATAATGGACATGGATCATAAACTAATGTCAATCACCTCCTGCCGGATAGAGTTGACAAAAGTAGGCTCACTTCCAGTATTGAGAATCTCAAGCTCAGAGGAGCTTATATAATTAAACAGCGAAGAACCCCTGTGATTAATGTTCGTACTACCCCAGATCGAGTGATAAGCATTAGCATCACAACCGATCACCAAAGGGGTACGCTTGTTCTTACACCATGTCACAAGATTAGTGAGTTCCTCAGAGGGAGGAGGTGAAGAAGAGTCATACGGCAAATAAACTGAGGCGATGACCAGTTCAATGCAGGAATTAGCGGATACCAGAGTAATAAGAACAGCCGTAATATCGGCCGAGCTACACTCGTGAATAAGAACTGCATTGATATTATTGCCAATAAAAATGCACGCTCGAGTTTTATTGACAGAATTCTTACAGAAGATTCTGCCATTAAATAAGTTCAATCCAGAGACAGCATTATCAAGAAGATATGGTTCCTGGATTAGACAAATATCTGTATGCATTACAGAAAGCAACTTCCTTAACTCAAAAGAAGCAGACTTACTGTGTTGCAAGTTGATCTGTTTTACTCTAAGGATGGACGACATTGTAGAGTCGGGCAAAAAGAAGAATAAAAGTTTCCTACGGACCAGAGATAATCTTGAAAGAGATCCTCTCCAGAACGTACTGCAACAACAAACCGGAACCAGATATACTCTCGAAGGATTTCTGGTCAACCCGGAAAACAATCGATTGGCGATTTGCCTCACGTTTGCATCGGACAACCTTCCATCCTTCACTTGCAATAGCTGGATTCATCAGCTTGATGTTAGTGGTTACTACACATGGATCCTCCCGATGTTAGTGGTTACTACACATGGATCCTCATACCGTGGGGCTTTGTCTACAAATTTAACACAGGCAAATTGAAGACGAATGAGGTACTAAGTACCCTGGTGAGCGGTAGCGGACTAACAACAATCTGTTGGGAGGACACTACCAAATGCTTGCTTAACACATTACTGCCCGACGACTATACGAGGAAAATGACTCCGAGAGGCAAAAAGAAATCCGCGCCGATCGTAGCACTGCACCAACCACACCAAACGTGAGCCACTTCAGTGATGAAGAGGCCACTTTGGCTATCATGTCTATGAAAACCGGTAAAGCGCCAGGCCTAGACAACATCGAGGTCGAAGTGATACAACGTGCATGGCCTATTGTAGGGCCCTGTATCACGAACTTTATGAATACTTGTCTTAGTAAAGGAATATTCCCCAAAGCATGGAAAAATGGCAAACTAGTAATCATTAGAAAAACTGGAGATAGGTGTCAAACCGATCCCAAATCTTATCGACCAATCATGCTGTTGCCTGTCCTTGGCAAACTATTTGAAAAGTTAATTGCCGGCAGGTTAATGGACATATTCCAAGGAAGTGGTACCTATAGTGACAAACAGTTTGGCTTCAGAGAAAATAAATCCACAGAGGACGCAATGATCGAGTTGATCAATATGGTCAAAGAGTCGGACCAAAAGTACAATCTTGGAGTATTCCTAGATGTATCTGGTGCGTTCGACAACCTGTGGTGGCCCAGCTTTATGTTGGAGCTAAAGAGATTCAATTGCCCATGCATTCTCTACAACATCCTAAACAATTATTTTTCTGAAAGAAAGGCAACTGTTATTTCAAGTCATGGAACACTTGAAAAAATGGTCAACAAAGGTTGTCCGCAAGGTTCCATCCTTGGTCCACATCTCTGGAATATAGTCTTCAACGGAAGCATGAACCAGGAAGTCCAAGAAGTAGCATTCGCGGATGATAAGGTAATGCTTTTTGCGGGAAATTCAAGACAAAGTATTCAAGAAAAAGCGCAACTTGCCATAGACAGGATGGTGGACTGGTGCAAAAGCTACAAAATGGAGCTTTCCTCAGAAAAGACAGTCATGATCCAACTTAAAGGTTCACTGGACATTAGGAGACCACCATTGGTTTCCGTAAATGGCCAAAGAATTAAGATGGTTAAAACTGTCAAATGGCTGGGAGTTGACTTTGATGAACGACTTGGAGTCACTTCACATGTCAAAAGAGTCGCGGAAAATAGTAAAAAGGTTTTCGCTGTGCTAAAAAGAGTTGCTAAAGAGAACTGGGGCCTCAAGCAACAAACACTATCCATAATATATGAAGGCCTTGTGGTATCTTCATTAACATATGCGTGCGCGGCATGGGCAGACCGAATGAACTGCCACCATCGGCGTACACTAGTTAGTGCCCAAAGAAGTATCTTGCTCGGAATAACCAAGGCTTACAGAACGGTGTCAACTGACGCCGTTCCTGTCTTGGCCGGCATGATACCCATTGATATACTGTTAAATGAAAGAATTGCCAACTACAAAATTAGGAAAAGACAAAATGTGAGTTATGGAAACGTGATAATAGAAGGCGATCAAATTCGGCCGAACCTCGTGGGCTTGCTCAAGAAGAAAACGAGAAAAGCGTCAATAGCAATATGGCAGGACAGATGGTCGCACTCACTGGATGGCAGAATAACATATAGTTATCTGCCTAACATTGCGGCGAGATCCATCGGCGTACACTAGTTAGTGCCCAAAGAAGTATCTTGCTCGGAATAACCAAGGCTTACAGAACGGTGTCAACTGACGCCGTTCCTGTCTTGGCCGGCATGATACCCATTGATATACTGTTAAATGAAAGAATTGCCAACTACAAAATTAGGAAAAGACAAAATGTGAGTTATGGAAACGTGATAATAGAAGGCGATCAAATTCGGCCGAACCTCGTGGGCTTGCTCAAGAAGAAAACGAGAAAAGCGTCAATAGCAATATGGCAGGACAGATGGTCGCACTCAGTGGATGGCAGAATAACATATAGTTATCTGCCTAACATTGCGGCGAGATTAGAGACAAAGATTCCTCTAAGCGTATGGTTCACCCAAATGTTAACAGGACATGGTAGAATGGCTTCCTATATGCACCGACTGAATCTAGCGGACTCAAGCACCTGTGAATGTGGACAGGGCGAGGATACAATAGAACACATCCTCTATGACTGTGATCTAGCTCAAGAAGTTAGAGAACAACTAATAATAGACACAAGAGTTGAGTGGCCAGCAAGTAAACTAACTCTAATGCTGCCAATCAACCTCAACTCTTTCAAGAAGTTCTGTGATACCGTTTTAAGCGGTAGATAGACAGAGAATAGTACACCAGATTTTTATCTCAAGTAAATTAATGTTAAATGCTAGTTATAAGTAGACGAGTATGCGCCTCCTCGATGGCAGGGACGGTAACAGGGCAAACCTGGCTAAGCATACCGATTTAGTAGTTTTATAATAAAAATTGTAAGTCCGCGTTGGAGTTGTTAAAGGCACGACCTCCTGGGAACAGCTTCTTCGATCAAAGCGACATAATGAATGAAATGAAATGAACATGGATCCTCATGTGTTAGTGGTTACTACACATGGACCCTTTGTTAGGGTTACAAGGTGCTATAAATGCCATCTCTTCGGACATATCGCAGGATATTGTAAAGAAGATAGCCAAATATGCGGACACTGTAGTGAGTCTGGTCACGACCAGAAGGTCGGCTCAAAATTGGCGGAGAGAGCAAAGTGTTTTCCCTGCAAAAAGGCAAACAAAGCTTTTGACCACTCACTGCGCAGTAAAGTGTGCACAGCATATAAACTGGCTTTGGACCTAACAATGAGAAAAACCGCATATGAGAAGTAATAAGACCGATACTTCCAATCTGAGGATTGTCCAAATTAACATGCAGAATGCAAAAATTGTCGGACACGAAATCAGGCAATGCATTCAGAATGAAAATATAGACATCCACTGTATGCCGGAACCACATGCGTCAAAGGGTAAAATAGTTGGTATGGCAACCTCCGCAAGGATCATTACCGGTGCTGATAATAATATCAAATCAGCTATAGGCATCTTTAACAATGATCTAGAAGTTCTAAAAATCTCACAGTTTTGTAACACACATTGTGTCTGTGTTGAAGTAAGATCGACGATAGGTAATTTTTATCTAGTTAGCATCTACTTCCAATATTCTGACGAACCACTCATATATGTACAAAGGCTAGAAAGAATTCTGGATGGTCTAAAGAACCATCCAGTAATTATAGCTGGTGACTTTAATGCCAGGTCCAAACTTTGGCATGACAGGGAAACCAACGATAGAGGCTCTATCGTTGAAGAGTTTCTGACAAAGAGCGGTCTCTACTTGCTAAACGAAGTAGGACAGCCAAGTACATATATGCACAATGGGGAATCGAATATTGACTTAACCTTAGTCACGGGGGGACTGTTGAGAAGAGTCTCTAACTGGTCAGTTAAAGAAAACTGGACTACTAGTGATCACAGAGCCATTTCATTTAAATTGAACGAATCAGCCTTACATAATGAGGTAAGAGCTGCTGACAAAATTCCACGATACGCTCTTAAACACGCAAATTGGGATAAATTCCATAGCACACTGGAGAAAATATGGCAAGATCAGAAAGCTAAACTTAGTATTTCATCTCAAGAAGATGTAAATAGAGTTGAGAACAACATCACGGCCTCACTCATAAGTGCCTGCAACACGAGCATACCACGTAAACGTGCTGCCAAAGTGAAACTGTCCTGGTGGACGACTGAACTCTCAAAGAAGAGAGTAACGGTTCACAAACTAAGGAAGTGTTACCAAAGAGAAACGAATCCGCAAATTCGTCTGAGCAAAAAGCTTAATTACGCCGCACACCGTAATGAACACATACGTGACATAAATGAAACAAGCCGTAAAAGCTTGGAGAAATTCATTACGAAACATGGTAACGCAGAACCATGGGGTTTCGTATACAAATATAGTGCTGGAAAATTTAAAACTCCAGAGGTACTTAGTACTCTAATTAGCAGTGGTGGCCAAACAACTACATGTTGGGAGGACACTACCAAACATCTGCTAAATGTTTTGCTATCCGATGACAGTGCGGAAAGTGACACAACTGATCAAAGGGTGATTCGTGCTGATAGTCTAATCGCACCAACCGGTAGTGAGGAGGTTTCCTTCAGCAATGATGAAACCACCTCCGCCATCATGTCAATGAAAAGAGGTAAAGCACCCGGCCTTGACAATGTCGAGGTCGAGGTGGTACAAAGAGCGTGGCCTATTATAGGACCTAGCATTACCGACCTCATGAATGCTTGTCTGAATAAAGGAGTTTTTCCTAGAGCTTGGAAAAATGGTAAAGTCATAATTATAAGGAAGGGCGGCGATCGAGATCCGACCGACCCTAAAGCTTATAGACCGATCATGTTGCTGCCAGTCTTAGGTAAATTACTTGAGAAATTGGTTACTGGCAGGCTGATGGACATCTTTCAGAGTAGCGGAAGATATAGTGAGAAGCAGTTTGGTTTCAGAAGAGGACGATCCACAGAGGACGCTATGGTTGAGATGGTCAACATAGTTAAAGGATCGAGCAACAAGTACGCCCTAGGTGTATTCCTAGACGTATCTGGTGCCTTTGACAATCTGTGGTGGCCAAGTATAATGAGTGAGCTGAAGCAAATGAGTTGCCCAGCGACTCTTTACTCCTTGTTGTACAGCTACTTCTCTGATAGAACCGCAACTGTAATATCTAACCATGGCACACTCTCTAAGAGTGTAAACAAAGGTTGTCCACAGGGCTCCATTTTGGGTCCGCATCTCTGGAATCTAGTGTTCAACAGTAGCATGCATGACGAGATCCAAGAAGTAGCGTTCGCGGATGATAAAGTTATGATCTTTACTGGAAATTCAAGACAGGCAATTCAGGAGGCTGCTCAGCGCGGCATTGACAGAATGGTAAAGTGGTGTGATACAAATAAGATGGAGTTATCTTCCACCAAAACAGTGATGATCCAATTGAAAGGTTCACTCGACATAAGGAGACCACCCCTAGTGTATGTCGGAACCGAAAGAATAAAAATGGTGAATTCTGTAAAATGGTTGGGAGTTGACTTCGATGAAAGACTGGGCGTCACTACTCATGTTAAGAGGGTGGCAGAAAATAGCAAAAAAGTTTTCTACGCACTAAGAAGGGTTGCTAAAGAGACGTGGGGCCTGAAACAAGGCACACTCGCAACAATATACGAAGGCCTAGTGGTTGCGACCATGACTTACGCTTGTGCGGGATGGGCTGACAGGATGAACTGTCACCATCGCAGGACTATTTTAAGCGCTCAAAGGTTAATTCTTCTTGGGATAACGAAAGCATACCGTACGGTTTCGGCGGATGCCGTGGCTGTAATGGCCGGCGTTATTCCCATGGACATAGTACTTAACGAAAGGTTAATTAAGTACAAATTAAGGAAAAATCAAGAGTTCACTTATGGCAACATCCAGTGGCAAGGCATATTAGGTGACCTTTCAAATAAGACATCCCTTAAAAAAGGAATTCGCAAAGAATCTATTAAAATCTGGCAAGACAGATGGAGCCACTCAGAAAAGGGCAGAACTACCTTCAGTTACTTACCGAGTATTGAAGGTAGATTAGAGATGCGCCTATCCATAAGCGCTTCTTTTGCGCAAATGCTAGCCGGTCATGGAAAGTTCGCAGATTATATGTTTAGACTTAATCTGGCGGACTCCAACATGTGTGAATGTGGACAAGCTGCTGAGACAGTTGACCACATTCTTTACGACTGCGCTCTGGCCACTGAAGCTAGAGAACACATGATTGACGCAATTAACGCAGATTAGCCGGCTAGTAAGCTAGTGCTGATGATGCCTACTAATATCGCACATCTCAAAAGATTCTGTGATACTGTGCTTTGTGGGAGGTAGGCTAAAGATCGATGATTCATTTTTAAGGTACTAACAATTTTATCTTAGTTATAAGGAGTTTTTAAAAGTAATGACACTAGGTGTAAACCTAATGATTTTATTTTAGTTATAAGGGTTTTAAAAACTAACACTAGGTGCAAACCTAGAGATTTTAAATAACTGAATCAGTCTTTGGCCTACGGAACACAAAGCGAAATGAAGCTTATACTAAGTATTTTAACGACTGACGCTGGATATACTGTATCCAAGTAATTTTTAATCAAACATAAGCTAAAGTAGAAAGTATGCGCCTCCACGCGGCAGGGATGGTAACAGGTCTAGTACCTGGCTAAGCATACCAAACAGTACTGACACACAGATATAGCACGACGGCTTAGAATTGGATATAGGCACAGCCTGGGTGCCATTCTATAGCGAAAAACATCCAACAACAACAATGATAATGACATGGATCCTCAGGCGGACCAGGAATCCAAGTTAGTAAAAGAAGTGGTTTTGGGGGGTCGCCAACCGATAGTTGACAACCACTCCAAACATCTTTCATTTTGGAGATTGTCTCACAAAACCACTTGTAGGTCTCGTCATTGTGGCACCTGCAAATGAAGACACCATCTGAAAGATAGCACCCAAGCATCTGCGGTACAAACCCTGACGATTTAGCCGAGTTAAGAACTCGACGACTAAGTTCGAGCCGGAAAACACCCAATTTCTTCTCATCAAGAGAGATATCTGGATTGTTCTCCTGAACACAGAACTTTTTAATCGCAGATTCCGCGACGGTCTGCGCATAAGAGCGAGGCTTTTTCGTCGCCATTTCTGGAGTGGTACCGGTTATGGTACGCACTCGTTTGGGAGTGCCAGCGGAAGTGCTGGGCTGCTCCATGATTGTGCCTAGTGCAAGACCAGACAGTCTTTTTTGCAGACGCTGTCGACGACGTTTGCCTAGACGTCTAGCTGTAGTGCGATGGCTCGGCTCCGTTAAGAAACCATCGCCATCCGAGTTCAGCAGTAATCTTTCCGTACCCGACGGTGTATCCGAGTTGCAACCAACAATATCGTGGTCAGCAAACTCGAAGTCGGATGCCAGATCAGTTGAATCCATGAACTCTTACACTCTAAAGATGATGGATCTGAAACACATCATGAAATCGAGAGAGAAAAAAACAGTAAAAATCAAAATAACAATAATACAATTTAAATGACGAGAGAAAATAATAAAAAAAAGTAAAAAGAAAAGAAAAGTGTGTATAACTCTGGGCGAGAAACCGCAAGACAAAAGCAAATCGTTCAACATAACTGTAATAATAAAATATGCACATAAAAATAGACAGGAGTAAAAAAATACACTACATAAACACAAATATATATAACATATATAAACATCCATATATATACATATTCATATACAAAAAAAATAAAAATACAAGTGTATAATTCCTATGTACAGAAATATAAAAAAATAAATAAAAAAAAAAAATTGAAATTAACAAAACGGTTCACTTATCTTTCCGTCACACTCGTTTTAGAGTGTGCCGTTCCTTAGAGTAAGCGTACAATCAAAATAATAACAGTACATTAAAAAAAACGTGATCGAAGAAACACTACAAATGATTTTGTAGACACTACCGTTAAAAAAAAAATGAAAATAACTCAAAAAAAATGAATTCTATATTTAGAACACTATTGAAAAAACCGAATATAACCAAAAACCGGAGCACGAATTCCACAGATATAAAAACACCGTTAATTAGCGGTTTCACGCACAAAATTACCACACACAGAAAAATAAAACTCACTACCGACAGACAAAATTAAATTAAATTAAACTACAATTATTAATATAGTTATTAATAATTATCTGTATAGCACCTCAATAATTGCTGAGCTATTATATTAAAACTTTATCTTTTTATGATTTAAAAATAATTTTATTTTTATTTTATTTTCACTATTATTAGTCCACAGTAGATGTGTACACAACAAAGGTTGACGATAGAATTTAGTTTATTTAACTTATTTAATCGATTTATGTAATTTTTAAAATTTGTATGATTATTTAATTTATTTAAACTGGACTTTGAGTATAGCAGTATGAAGGCGATACATGGCACTTTTAGAGGAACAGAGGATACGGTACAGTAACGAATTGCTTCTTGCTGTATAAAGGGTGGTTTGTAAAAGGGTAAATTGTAATCAAAAATTTTTTTTTATCCGAAAGATCAATACATGGCATTAATAGTTGAAAATGATTTCGGGCATATGGGCACCGCGGCTGTTCTTGAGGAAACGCATTCTGGACGTCCAATTTTGGCTGCACCAGCTGGATCTTGTAGCGGTGTAGGCGAACATCTTTGCGCAAAATTTTCCATATAGTGGACGGACAGAGCCCCAATTCCTGCGGACGACGATGAATCGATAAATTTGAATCGTCTTTCACACTTTCGTTTACAGCGGCGATATTCTCTTCAGTACGCACATTCTTTCGACGTGCTGAGTCTTCTATAAGTTACGCGATTCGACGACAGATTTTCAAAGTAAATTTTAATAATTTCGTGCAGCGTTGTTCAAGTGTGAAACGATTCATGATGATTTGCCAGAGTATACTGAGATCTGCTAGAGTATATTTTTCATAAAAATTTAAGTTTTTGTTTTATTTCTTACAATTTCAAGTTCTATTAGGCTTAAAAAAAACACCCTTTATATACATATGAGGACCATGATGTAGTAAAAACCATCAAACTGTAAATATAATTTACCCGAAATATGATTAACCACAGTAAATATGATTTACCCGACTATTCGAACGCGTAAAATGGTAATGCATGGCAAATTTAAGATTAATCCAAATTGAGCCTATAGTAAACTATTTGAATCCTTGTGTACAGTTGAACCTGTCGTTGGAAAATTCTGATAGACGGTATGGAAATTGCTTAACGTGTAGTACTATATGAAATTGCTTTGGCAAAGGTTGATTTGACTTGCAAAAGTTTGAAATTGGAGTGAACTCTATAAACAAATTTTATAAGTGCGATACTATTAAGCAAACTTGTAGTTTTCAACAATTGTAAACCGTCATCTTAAGTGGTTACTTATATACACATAAAGCATAATAGATCAAAAAGGTAAGAAACAAAATTCTAGGTCCGTAATAAATATTCAGTATAGTACATATATCGAAATATGTACCTGCCTTTTTTCACCTATACCTGTATAAGCGTGTCGGATTAATTAGACAAATAAGAAATAGGTGGAATAGAAATATACAATACAAAAATAGACAACGACATAAAATCACACAAGCTTGAGTTGATAAATACAAAAAAAATATTTTAAGGTTGAACGTTGTACGAGATGATACTATTGGTCGAAATGTGTATATAAAAGATAATAAATGTCGCGTAAACAAAATCTATAAATAGAAATTTAATCTTTGCTCATCATTTTGTCTTTTGTAAATTAATGAAAATAACGCGCTTTATAAAAAATTTTGATCAAACCCAGTTTTAAAAATTAAATTCATGACCATTTATATCATGAGCTAAGTTACTCGTAATTCCGATGCTTGAATTGCATAATTCCACAACTATACTAATACATAGTCTCAAATGTTAAAATTAGAAGTCCCAAAATTGTTTATGAGTTTTAAATTATTATTTGGTGCATACATTATAATGCTTGATATTTATATATAGCCGACCCCAAGCACTGGGCATTTGATCATTTTTGCGCTAATATTATTTAATTCATTTTTGCACATATTATGTCTATTCCAGAAAAACTGGTCTATAAGATAATAAATTTAATTATAATAATTTGGATCTTTTGATTTTGATTTTTTCAAAAGAAAATTGAAACGAAATACAGTATTCGATGCCAATATTTTATTTGATTTTACATTTATTTGTTGATTTGATTTAGTTTACTTAACTTATTTAATTTATTTACCGATTGAATATATATATTTATATTTGATTTATTTATGTAAGTAATTTGGTTTTGTTAGTTTTATAAATTTATTTGATTAAATAAATTTGATTAAAAACTTATTGTATTTAACAGATTTAATTTATTTACCAAACTGGTTTATTTAAAATATTAAATTTATTTAATTTAGTTAGTTTATTTAATTTTTGTTAATTTATTTTATTCATTTAATTTATTTACATGGTTTATTTAATTGTATTAACTTATTTGATGTATTTAATTTATTTAATTTTTTTAAATTTATATATACCCTACCAATTGAATTGATTTTAAATATTGTATACTTAATTTATTTATTTAATTTTTAATTTATTTACCTTTTGACTTAATTTTAAATATTTAAATATTTAATTTAATAATTTATTTATTTTATTTTATTGATTTAGTTCTTAATATAGGTCTTTTGATTTTTGTTGAGGAACATTTTTCTATGGAACATAGTATGCAACATTCGATGCACGTAATATTCTTGTATTTATATATGACCGACTCCATGGAAACGACCAATAACTAAATTTTGCACAATGGCTATATGGATATTCCACAAATGTCGTTCTATATTCATAATATATGGTCTATATAGGTCTTATAATTTGTATTGAAAATTTTTTTTCAATGAAATAAAGAGCAACATACGATGTTTGACAATCGGTGTACTAATCGACGTGTAACAATCTGTGTACTAATTTTTAAAATTTTGGTATGTACAACATTTGTGTCAAGAAATATAAAGCACGATCGTTTAATACATTGATACTTAACCGATGCTCCGCGGATCTTTTGTTTTCCGCCAAATACTTTTTATACATTTATAGAATTTTTCTTTAATGAAATTGGTGATTGCAACTAAGTGCAACATTCAACATACATGTTGCATGTTACCTATATGACCAACCCAAAAGGTTACTCATTTAATATACAATGTTTTGTTATTTGGTAGGTATAGCTAAATCACTTCGGTCGGTTACCATTAAATTTAAAAATAAAACAATATAAAAATTATATAAATATATTAAGAATGTTTGGCGGAACACAAACGATCCGCGAAAAATCGGTTGAGAATAACTGCGGATTAATTATCGATCATCATTTTTTGATGCATACACAAACATATACTCGTATATATATATATATATATATATATATATATATATATATATATATATACATAGGATTATGATGTAGATTAGTGTTAGTTATTATATACGATCATCGGTAAAGAGGGGGAAAAATGTATGATATACATATTAAAAATTGTCACGTATGACATAATTGTAGTCTATATATACATATATGGGTATATATGTATATATACACTATAATTATGTAACATAGAATTTGACCGTCACACCATTTAATAATTAAAATTTGTTCTGGAAGGAACGTGACTATATATTATATAATAAAATAAGTAAGTTTGGTTGTAGAAATAATTAATAAATCTCAAAAAGTTTTGATTTGGTAAATTTTAATTCTTTATTTTCAGGAACATACAGCATTTTTAAATGGGTAATTCACCGAAAAAGGAAATTCCACAAAAAATTAATGTGCGTTATGAATGGCGTGAAACTTCGCTTCTCATGACTCGCAACAATGATCAAACTGCGAACTGCAATGGAGATTCCACATCATCACCAGCCTATGAAGATGTTCCTATTGAAGGGCGTCCATTATCACCATGGAAAAGGTACCAGTACGTTCGAGTAAATGATACTGAACCAGAAACGGAAAATTTATCAAATAAACCTAATTCTGAAGTTGCTAATAATGGCGGAAAGCCGAAATCAAAAAAATAGTGCGCATATTAAAAGCAGCTTCATATATTTTATTAATCCATATTAATCCATAGTCTCATTATATAACAATAAAATACTCAACACTTGCAAATTAGTGTTTCAAACACTTTTATGTATAGTAAGAAAATAAATTTATAATGGACATTATATAACTATATGACGTATTATACTTGTGTGCTTGTGTAGTATTTTTATCATTTATTGTTAGTATAACTATGAAGCCATCCGTTAGCAGAATGAGAAGTAAGTATATTGTGGAAAAAGTGTTCTAAATGGATTTATATACATAACCAACTATAAGTGTTTTTGCTTGTGCCAAAAAATTTCCAGTTTTGTGTAAAAATAATGTAATTTTTTGTGCGAACTTTATCTATATATACATGCGAATATAAAAAATGGCCAAATAATGATCTAGCGAATTAACCTTGACGGGAATGAGCTTTTTTTTAACAAAATGGCTACAAAAAGTGTTTTTGCTTGTGCCGAAAATTTTCCAGTTTTGTGTAAAAATAATGTAATTTTTTGTGCGAATTTTATCTATATAAATGCGAATATAAAAAATGGCCAAATAATGATCTATAGCGAATTAACCTTGACGGGAATGAGCTGTTTTTAACAAAATGGCTGCAAAAAAGTGGTTTTGCTTGTGCCGAAAATTTTCCAGTTTTGTGTAAAAATAATGTAATTTTTTGTGCGAATTTTATCTATATACATGCGAATATAAAAAATGGCCAAATAATGATCTATCGAATTAACCTTGACGGGAATGAGCTTTTTTTTAACAAAATGGCTGCAAAAAGTGTTTTTGCTTGTACCGAAAATTTTCCAGTTTTGTGTAAAAATAATGTAATTTTTTGTGCGAATTTTATATATACATGCGAATATAAAAAATAGCCAAATAATGATCTATCGAATTAACCTTGACGAGAATGAGCTGTTTTTAACAAAATGGCTGCAAAAAAGTGTTTTTGCTTGTGCCGAAAATTTTCCAGTTTTGTGTAAAAATTATGTAATTATTTGTGCGAATTTTATCTTTATATACATGCGAATATAAAATATGGCCAAATTATGATCTAGTGAATTAACTTTGACGGGAATGAGGTTTTTTTAAGAAAATGGCTGTAAAAATGCGGTCGCGTGAAGTTAGCATACACTCAAAAAAATACAAAATTGAATTTGCAAAATATTGTATCTATAAATTGAAAAAAAAGGCGTTTATAATAGCGTCAATGAAAGTGGGTGATCAATGAATACGTTTTATTAAAATTGACAATTTTAAAATAAATTATGAATTTAACAATAATATATATATATATATATATATATATATATACATATATATATATATATATATATATATATATATATATATATATATATATATATATATATATATATATATATATATATATATATATATATATATATATATATATATATATATATATATATATATATATATATATATATGTATATATATATATATGTATATATATATATATATATATATATATATATATATATATATACATATATATATATATTATTAAACTCATAATTTATTTTAAAATTGTCAATTTTAATAAAACGTAGCCATTTTGATCACCCACTTTCATTGACGCTATTATAAACGTTTTATCTTCTATTTATAAATACAATACTTTTCAAATTCAATTCTTTATTTTGGTGAGTGTATGTTAACTTCACGCGATCGCATTTTTACAGCCATTTTGTTAAAAAAAGCTCATTCCCGTCAAGGTTAATTCGCGAGGCCATTATTTCGCCATATTTTATATTCGAAATACTTTTTTGCAGCCATTTTATATATATACATTTATATATATATATATATATATATATATATATATATATATATATATATATATATATATATATATATATATATATATATATATATATATATATATATGTATTTGCTTGTATAGTAAATAATAACAAGCTTAAAAGTTTTATTTGTGTGTAACAGAAATTAAATAAACCGATGCGATGACATACATGTATGTGAAGTTAGCCCGAAACACCATCCCGAAAAGCCTTTTTTATTATGGTGTGTTTCCTACTGTTGTGAAGATAGCCCGATAAACCATCCCGAAAAAGTCTTTTAAAGTGATGGTGTGTTTCTCTACTATGTACTATACAAATTCATAGTAACACTAAAAATAAGACGAAAAAAGTACTGAACATAGCAAAATAAGGTAAAAATTAAAATCGAACCAAAATGAAAATTTTTTTCGGGCTGCTATAATATGTTTATATACATAATTATGTTTACTAATTTTGACGGAAATTTTAACAAGAAATATAATTTAAATATAAATAATTTTATTAAATATTTATTTATTTTAACGCTACTAACTAGTAATAATTTTGAAAATCCATAATATGTGCCGCTAATATTTTAACTGGGAATAAAATAAATTCAAACTAAAATATTTTACTTGAAATTCGGTAATCTTCACCCGGTTATATAGCGCCGATCACAGAGATTGTCCCCGAGGTTGGCGACTGACACGTGATTACTGAATCTATATACATATGGGAGTTCATCCGATTCGTTATGTATAGCAGATGGGAAGCTTTGCATAGTAAGAAAAGGCTCCCCATATCATTACGATTCCTCCACCGAAGTTACGTTTTGATCTAACGACGCCATGGTCTTTCAAATTATGCCAGTAACAACTGTACCAGTCAGGACCATCGAGGTTAAACTTTTTTTCGTCAGAAAAAATCACCTTCTGCCAATCTGTTGTCCACGACATGTGTTCGCGAGCAAATTTTAGGCGGCGCTCCTCATGCACTTTAGTTAAACGCGGCTTACTTTTCAATTTAGTCCATTTGACGTTTGGTGTACTGCTCAAAATACGGGCAATGTGTCGAGTCGTCACAGGAAGGTCAAATTTCCCCTTTATCTGTTTGCAAGAGAGCCGATTTCGAGTAGCCTCATGTCGAATTTGACCTGTTTGACGAGCTGAGATCTTCGTTCGGCCTTTTGTTGAGGCTTTTACACCATAATTTGGGCCCTTTTTTAAAAAATTGCGGATGACGCTTTCAGATCGTCCAATTTTTCTTGCAGTTTCCCGATTGGAATATCCCAAAGTAAAAAGTATAAAGTGCAGGCATGTTCCCGTTAGACAAACAATAAACTATAACAAATAAAAAAAAATGATCATTAAAAAGAAGTGAGGAAATAAATGGTTTTAGGAAAGAAAAATAGTGCGTTTATACGAATGTCTATCACTGTATTAGAAATTTAATTTAATTAATACATGATTGAAAATTTGAGTATTTTGAATAAGTTTATTCGTATTAAACGTATATATAAATTTTTCCTATTAATTTTGTATTTTATAAATTTATTGATGATCTCTATATGGCTTTTATATTATCAACATAATAACAAACAAATATTCACAAAGAATCAATATACAAAACGATATGAAATTAATTAAAAATAATTATCATGTTAAAACTAACATAATATTATTTTAATAAAGTAGTGGTATTAAATTTTTATTATTTTTAATGTGTATTTATATATTAAAAATAATAAAAATTTAATACAACTATTTATATTAAATATTTTATATAATAAAATTATCATATAAATTAATTACGTTAATATATTTGCTTAATATGTTATATGGTATTAATTTTAAACATCCTAAGTATAAATTATTTTAACAGTTTAAAGCTACAAGAATTAATTTAGTAGTCGATGAAATGCAAACCCTATAAGTTGTTCATTTTTATGTGAAATAGGAATAGTTATCTACCTATCTGTGAAAATATTTTTCTATATACGTTTAATTAATAATTATTATTACTGAGGAATTGTGCCAAATAGTGTAAAAAAATGTAGATAAAATGAATACAATTTAATTAATTATTGCAAATCATTAACTGTAAAAATTTATTTAATATTTTGTTGATATCAATTGTATACTTTTAAATCATAGATTATATATTTATACATTAAAATTTTTAAATAAAGCGAATCGTTATTATAACATAGAAGTTCATTATTGTATAGTACGAATAATTCCTATGCAATTGCATATATTTAAATTGTTTACTATAAAATAATATTATAAAATTGTGGAAATTTTGGAGTACGGTTCTTCGGATAATCTTGAGTATATGGATTACGTTTCTCAGGTGAGTTTCAATCTTTTTTTTATGTATAAAACTGTGTAACCGCATATATATGCCTGAACGGTTGTTACAGTGTGAATCAATATATGATTTTATGTAACTACAAAAGTTATTTAAAGCCCGATAGAAATTCAGAACGAAAAGGTCAAGAAATTTAAAATAGAAGAAGATTTCAAAGTAAAACCTGTTGAACAAATGGAAACAGTACATCATAATATAATTCTACGAGATTTAAATTCATTAAAATCAGCATGTTTCCCTGAAGAAATACCATTGGTCAAAGTAAAATTAGAAACAACCTTAGAATATCGGAAAACAGGAATTCAGAAGGAAAGGTTTTCCATTCCCTTTTGATCGATATTATTGTAAATATAAACACATTTGACGTCAGTTGGAATAAAATGTTTCTAATTTCACATGTGCAAGTAAAAAAATACTTTATAATTATTTAGGTATTTTTTTTTATAGATTATATTTGATTTTGATTGATGTATGAAACAACCCCATCTTTGTTAATTGAATGGGAATGATACCAATACCATATATTTTCAATTGTGAGAAATTCAGGAAAACCTGTGCTTTATACTGAAAATGACAGGAATGTTGATAATTATAATGTTTCTTATAATTTAAATATATACATTATTATAAGTATCTTAAATATATTATAGAATGGGACACTCAGACACTTTCGTTTATAAATTGGTTGAGGTGGCTACTACCTTCCATAGCAGTTCGAGCTAAATTCAATTAGATGACAGATGAATAGGCAGTTGAAAAACTCATTTTGCATAAATTGGTAAGATTTTTCGGTTCAACCTTTTTATATTATATATACATATATGATATATAATTTATATAATATATATACATATAGTTTAATAGCTTCTGACTAAAATTTTCCTTATTTTAAATAAATGCTATGGTCTCAGATGTAACAAAATTTTCACATTTTTGAGACAATTTTAAAATATACTTTTTCATTTTTATAGGCAGCACATCAAACGCAGAATACCTTTGCCAACCTGTTTATAGTGCTCCTTATATAGTTATAAGAGAGAAGACAAAACCCGATATAGAGCAATACATCATTAAAATAGATGAAACTCTAATACCACACCAAATTCGTTGTTGCGCGAAATTGATTTCGTACAAACATATTAAATCTATTGTAACTATATATAAATATAATATGGATATTTTTTAAATATGAATTTCCATTGTAAAAAAAACGTAAATTATCACTAAAGTAATAAGCCATTTAAAATTAGAGCATTCATTGTTAGAAGATATACCTCATAAATTAGTAACGAAGTTGATTTCTTTAAATTATCTCGAAAACGGACCAGTATAATATAGTTTTGTATTTTGGAAATTCTGTACGTTATCGCCCATTTTTATTTATATCGTGATTGATAGTTCAGTACTATATTTTTATCAAATTAAATATATCATAATTTTTAAGAATCGGTACCATTTTTATATAAAAAACATATTAGAAAAGTTTTTGATAAATTTCACAATGCATTTGAGGTAAAGAAGATATTGTTTGATATTTTAAAATTTGATGAAAACATTTATACATATGAAATTGTGCCCTTGAATAGGACAAATAAATATTACATTTAAAAACAAATTTAATATAATAAGCGAGAATTATATCGAATGTGTAATTTTGGAGTACATATTTTAAATTTAATTATTATAATTTTATGAAAATGAAAAATAAAGAACACATAAATGAATTTAAATGTCTTTTACTTTGTTTCTTAAAATATTAATGGGGAGTATAAATTAATTGATAATAATAAAATCATATTAATATATCTCTATTAAATTAATAACATTATATTTATCGATTTAATAACTAACAGGAATAAGTAATTGATACAAAATGTGGATTAAATTAATAATAATTATTTATTAATGATTTAATACATTCTAAGTGTTGATCTAATATTTTGCTGGTATAATTTTCATTAATTGTTTTCATTAATTCATTAACAATTTAATACGATAATATGTATACAATTTATAAATTAAATTATACACAAATTAATATATCGCAAAAATATTAATTTAATACCAATTTGCTGATGGATTTATATGAATAATATTCATAATGATCAAATTTATACCTATATTTTCAACCGTGTACCCATGTATTTAAAGTTAGCCCAGGATTCATGCCAGAAAAACGCAATGACAACACCATAACTATAGCGACACTTTTATATCAACTATTAGCCAAGGATTAACTATCATCCTATAATTTTGTCCCATCCCAGGAAAAATATGTGCTACTGTCACGACAGTTTCATAAAACTATCATCCCAGGAAATTACTATAATCTTGAATTTCGTACCAAACCATCTCAATATCACGAAAAAAATAGATACACAAAAGTATCATAATAAAAATGTAAATTAAACCATTCAATAATTTGATTTATTAAATCGGATATAGAAAGGATTTTTTGTGATAAAGTAAAGGACGAAGTCGGGTGTATTTTAAACTTCGTCAATAAAAGCAACTACTTAATACCCGAGCTTATAGTGTCGGACTAGCTCGGGTCTTTTTTAAGTTTGGCATACTAACACCAATTCATCCTATTCGCTTCGAAAAAAGCTAACCATTTCATATATTTTTCATTATTTTTAATAATTTCACCAGTTCCTTCGCCTCCGGAGTCAATTAGGTAAAAGTGTCGGACTAGCTCGGATGTTTTTAATGCTGATCACAGAGATTGTCCCCATGGTTGGTTTCTGACACGTGATTGCGGTACCTATTAGAAATATAATTTAATTTATCTCATGTCAATATTAGGTCGAACTAAAAATTTATGAATTTTTGATTGGAAACTATTTCTAATTTTTATTGAAATTCGGTAATCTTCTCCCGGCTATAGCATCGATCAGAGAGATTGCCCTCAAGGTAAGCAACTGGTGTGTGATTGCTGCATTTATGAGTTTTATTTTACAGATCGCTTACTTGTGTCTGGTGGAGATTTAAGAGTGTTTTGTTTGGATCTTATTTTTTATTTAAATTAATTCGTAGATGGATTTCGGCGAATAGTTGTTTCTTAAAAATCCCGCGATAGTAATTAATTAAAACAGTTTTAAAGGCCATTACTGGCCCCTGACTGAGTCAACAATTCGGCTCCAGTGGTTTCGATCCCGAGCATGGTCTTCATACTGTCTAAGACAATCTGAAGAGGCCAAGTCGTTCTCTACACCGTGGAGCCATCGTCGCCTGCAACGACCTCTGCGCCTACCATATGGTGGCTCTCCTTTCAGAGATCGCTGCACAATTCGTTCCGGATCAGCACGCAGAACGTGCCCGAGCCAGCGTACTCGCGTACTAGCGTACTCGCTGAGATCTTATTTCATGTACAATATCATACATACGTATACATCCTCCCTCGGGGACAGAGCATCTCCCTGCCGAACACCCGAGTTAACTACAAAACTTGTCGATAGCCTGTTCTCAACTTTAACACAGCATTGAGACTGCGTCACTGTCATCCTACATAGTCGTACCAGTTTTGTTGGCATTCCTAGGTATTCCAGGGCAGACCATAAACTCTTTCGATTGATCGAGTCATAGGCCTGCCGGAAATCCAGGAACACCTGATGTACGGGGATGGATGTCTCATAATATTTAGATAGAATCATCCGCAGCGAAAAGACCTGATCGGTGACTGATCGATTCGGACGAAATCCTCCTTAATAGTCACCAACCAAGCCCTCCGCTAGAGGAGTGATTCTATCCAATACAATGTATGACAGTAACTTGTACGCTGTGCAAAGGAGAGCTATACCGCGATAATTCTCACACTTCAAGCGGTCTCCCTTCTTGAAGATGGGGCATATCGCGGCCACTTTCCATTCGTCAGGCATAACTTCGGTTCGCCATACTAATCGAATAAGGTCGAAACGACAGTTCAACAAAGTATCCCCTCCGAATATCAAGAGCTACGAATTAATGCAGTCCACTCCAGGTGCACGGTTTCGTTTCAATCTCTGCATGGCTTTAATGAATTCCTCATGGGATGGCTCTTCAGTGCAAATCTCCGCAGTCTGTATTAGAGGTGGCTCAACAATAGTCTGTGACGCATGATGGACATCAAGCAGGTCAGTAAAGTGTCCACTCCATGCGTCATGTACTGCGTCGATGTTGACACAGAGGTTTCCATCCCGGTCCCGAATGGCAGTTGACGTAGGCCTGAAAGTATGGTGCAGTCCAGTAATTCCTTTAAAGAAATTACGCGAACTGCGCTCATTGCTGAGTTGTTGTACTTTCAGAACCTTGGCCTTCCACCATTCTCGCTTCTTCCGTCTACAAATCCGCTTAGCTGCCCTTCTTGCAAGAGCAGCCTTGTTTCTCCTCGCGATTGTGAGACGTTGTTGCACTTCATTATGGGCTATATTTTGTTGCTCAACTGCAAGACGACACTCGTCATCAAACCAATCATTCTTGGGACTTTCACTATACCTAAAGTCTGTTGAGCAGCACTGACAACCGAAGTTTTCAGTACCATCCAGACAAAGTTCACGCAGTCAGACTGGTAATTAGCTTCATTAATGTTGTCGCTGACAAGATATCGTTTCTTTTGATCTTAATTTATCAGACCTTCACAATCGAAACGTACCATGCGTTTCGCTGTGTTCCCAGACTTGTACGAAAACTTCCATCGTAGTTTTGCAGCGACTAAATGATGATCGCTGCCTACGCATTTGGTTGCTGACCGATAAGTTCTCACATCCTGCACAACCTGAGCCCGTCCTTTAGAAACTAACACATGGTCAATTTGGCTGCGGGAAGTTCCGCGAGGATGTATCCATGTCTCAAGATGTATGTGTTTGTGAGGGTATTTAAAGAAAAATGTGTAACAAAATTGTTTGATAATCGATTTTTTTAATTAAAGAAATTTGTTTAAATTAACACTTTACTTCAAGTTAACTAAATTTGAATAAAATGCGAGTCAATTTTAGTTTTTTAGTATAGATTGATAATTAAATCTTCGAAAGTATATGGTTTATAATTAAATCTACAATTGAGCTATCAAATTGAATAAATTAATTTAATCAAAGTTTAATGAAATCGGTTATTCAATTCCATCTACAATATTTTTTTGAGTGTATCATATGTATCTTATAATTTTGAGCTACATTTTTGTTTGTTGGTTTAGTTGTAGATTTGTTGCGTAAGACATATTTTTTTTAAATTTATTAAATTAATTTTTTATTATGGTTTTAAAATCTAGCACTGATGAATCAAGTATCGAGACGTGGTTCAGTTGTGAAACGACGTAGGGCCTACAAATCATGGAAAGATGCCGAAATCAAAGTCATCCTGAACTTTATAATAGGAATCTTGAGTGATTATTGGTTAAAGGTTAGCTTTACAAATTTTCTGAGTAAATTTAAATTTAAATTTAATGATTTAATTTAATTTTTTTAATTAGAAACCAACGGCTTTACAACTTTATAAAATAGCATTAGCCCATACCAATGTGAGTGCGACGTTGAACCAACTACAGACAAAGATGCAACGGCTTCGAAGGTCATTCAATAGAGCGAGGGCGTGGAAACACAAAAATCACCAAAGATTTGCAACAGATTATGTTAGAGGTATGTAACTTACATAATATATATGTATATCTTCAAGAATCTCGCTGGCCTAAAAGTGGAACACCATGTGTCCCAGGGCTATACGTTGTTATACAGTGGAGATCATCTCGGAAATCTTGGACCTGGATTTTTTCTTGGGCCGTAGGTAAAGAAGGCTGTTTTGTATTTTCAAGCAGTCAATAACCGATTGTGTAAGATTCGCTTGTGCATGAATCTATAGCCAACCTGTCGATAATTTGTGTACATCTGCCCACAGAAGTCAGCCAGCTCCAAGATATAGACTCATTTTATAATGAATTGGACGATGTGAGAGGATTTATACCCGAACACGATGTTAGAATGGTAATTGCGAACTTTAATGCTAGAGCTGGCAGAAATCAGGCCAACTTGTGTGAAAACATAGGTCCGAACTCCCGAAACCAAACTGTGATCGATATTGGTGATAGAATGATATACTTTGCAATTGCTTACGATCTTAGAGTAGCAAGCACATTTTCCCGTCACAAACAGATACATTTGGAAACATGAACACATCCTCGCAAAAGTGCCCGCACCCAAATTGATCACGTCTTAATTTCAAAAGGGCGAGCTAGGGTTGTGCAGGATGTGAGAACTTATCGGCCAGTAACCACATTCGTAGGCAGCGATCATTATTTTAACACAGTGAAGCACATGGAACGTTTCGACTGTGAAGGTCTGATAAATGAAGATCAAAAGAAACCATATCAGGATTTTGTCAGCGACAACATTGAGGAAGCTAATTACCAGTCTGACTGTGTGAACTCTGTCTGGGAGGTACTGAAAACTTCGGTTGCCAGTGTTATTCAACAGATTTTAGGTATAGTGAAAGTCAGACCCAAGAATGATTTGTGTGATGACAAGTGTCGTCTTGCGCACTTGAGCAACAAAATATAGCCCACAGTGAAGTGCAACAACGTCTCACAATCGCGAAGAAAAACAAGGCTATACTCTTACTAGGAGGGCAGCTAAGCGAACTTGTAGGAACTTGTTGGAAAGTAGAGGTTCTGAAAGTACAACAACTCAGCAATGAGCGCAGTTTGCGTAATTTATTTAAATAAATTACTGGATTACTGGCACCATACTTTCAGGCCTGCGGCAACTGCCATTCGGGAGCAGGATGGAACCCTCTGTGTCAACATCGATGCCGTACTCGACGCATGGAATGGACACTTTACTGACCTGCTTGGTGTTCATGGTGTTCATCATGCGTCACAGCCTGTAGTTGAGTCACCTCAAGCAGACTGCGGAGATTTGCATTTGAATTCACTAGAGCCATGCAGAGACTAAAACGAAACCGCTCACCTGGGGTGGACTGCATTAATTCGGAGCTCTTGATATTCGGAGGGGATATTTTGTGGAACTGTCTTTTCGACCTTATTCGATTAGTATATGCCGAACCGAAGTAATGTCTAGCCGCGATGTGCCCTATATCTTCAAAAACGGAAACCGCTTGAAGTGTGAGAATTATCGCGGTGTAGCTCTCCTTCCCACAGCATATAAGTTACTTCCCTAAATTATATTGGATAGCATCACCCCTCTAGCAGAGGGCCTGGTTGGTGACTAGTAAGGAAGATTTCGTCCGAATCGATCTTTCGTAAAACTGACACACCTCAGCGCAACATCTTATATCGCCAGTTCAATCAGGTGCTTGCATATGCAGATTACATATGCTTGATTGGACTGCATAGCAACGGAATGATGGAAATACTTGATCCGCTTGTAGTGTTTTCAGCTTCTTAAAACGAAATACATGATCGCTGGTTATAGGTACAATGGTACACCAGATTTTAGTAGTGGCCACTACACGTTTGAAGGAGTAAGGAGGTTCAAATATTTGGGCTCTTTTATCACTCACGATAACAGTATGGGTGGAGATATTAAAGTGCGGCTATTAGGGCCACGGCTAAAATCTAAACACCTATATCAAGTTACTTGAAGCTTAAGTTTTACAAAGCGTTGATCAGGCCCGTTGTTATGTTTGGATGTGAAAGTTGGGCGGTGACGGATGATTACGAGAGATGGCTCCTTATATTTGAGAGAAAAGCCATGCGTGTGATTTATGGCCCACCACGAAGTAGATGGCACATACCGAGCTCTGTACAATATTAAGATCAGAGACCTGATGAAGATCCCCGATATTGTACATGAAATGAGATCTCAGCGAGTACGCTGGCTCGGTCACGTGCTATTCCGGAACGAATTGTGCAACGATCTATGAAAGAAGAGCTACCATATGGTAGGCGCAGGTTCCGTTGCAGCCCACGATGGCTTCGCACAGTGTAGAGAACGACTTGGCTTCTTCAGGTCAAGACAGTATGAATTCCCAGCTCAGGGTCGAAACCGTTGGAGCCAAATGAATGATACAGTAAGAGGCCAGTATTGGCCTTTAAACACTGTTTTTTATTATTTTTTTTATATACATATATGTATATATTTTTAGCGCCATTACATAATATTCAATTATTTTTTGTAGAACAAATACTTAAAATGTGTCCATACTTTGATTTATTGGATGAGGTCTATACGCCCGAACCGGAACCAGACATACATTTCCAGGAAACCTCTTCTCATTGTTTAGTGGATTCGACGCTACTCATCGATTCAATGATTAATATTAGCATTGAAGACATGGATGCATCGAATATTTCAGAGTTTTTTATTGATATCTCTGATTAAAAGTTATACCAATCACCAATAAAGCAGCATCAACAGGCGGTACTAACGCACGTACAAAAGCTATTTCATATACATATGTATATTTTAAATTTACTTACATTTACATTTAATTTAGATTAATATATATTTTAGAAATACATTAATTAGAATTCTCTAGATTAGATTTTTGGAACTAGAACTAGATTTTTAAGGAAATTATAGATTTAATAAAAAAATTATATAAAAATATATAGATGAATAAATATAGTTTTATTAATTTTCATATAATTATATTATTTATATATAATGCGTTTCATTTCAATTTACCCAAATATGGTGGGTAAATGGTTGGTATCTAAAATAGTTTTCTGTATATTGGAATTATTTTTATTTTGAATATACATATATGAAATTGTAGCATTTGATGCAGCTCCTTAGCTCCAACAAAGAGGATCAAAATTGCGTAAATAATTGTTTAAAACCCGAATATGAAATATTTTTATGGAGAATGATGCAATGTCAATGCTGTCTTAACAATATATTACCTATACCTAATAATACCTGCACGGATGAATGTAATACGGAAAATTCATATAATGTTGTTGTGGTTGGTGCTTCTAAAATGTCTATTTAGTATGTATATTTGTATTTTAATTAAAATTTGTTCTGGAAGGAAGGTGACTATATTATATAATAAAATAAGTAAGTTTGGTTGTGGAAATAATTAATTAATAATATGGTTTATCCAGATTGGCATGAATTATATAATAGTATTTTTATAAATTTTATATTAGTTTACTACATTTAAGCGTTTAATGATTTTGTATGTAATCTGTCCATGCCATACCTTTTCGTAATTAACAAATATAAGCGGCAATTCCAAGAATCTAAAAACTATCGACGCTGACATAGTGGTATGGCCTTTCAGGAACGCAAACTCAAAATAGATGAAACCTGATCATTATATCTAATTTGCTCGTGAATGATTAGTAAATTTTTAAAACCAAATGTACATATATACATAGTTCTATTTTTGATAAACAACACTGCCCCCGTTAGTATTACCTCCGAAAACTGACATTTCTGAGCGTAATATTAAAAATATTGTCGTGAAACTTTCCAGATGTGATAATCATGGCATCATATACAACATATAATATATACGTATATCATTAATTCATTAGCATGCGGAATAGCATTTTGTATGTAATTTTTAGAACGCGTAATCTCCTTTGGTTTAAACCGATTTAATAAAAACACAAAAACAGTATTACCTCCGAAAACTGACATTTCTGAGCGTAATATTAAAAATATTGTCGTGAAACTTTCCAGATGTGATAATCATGGCATCATATACAACATATAATATATACGTATATATCATTAATTCATTAGCATGCGGAATAGCATTTTGTATGTAATTTTTAGAACGCGCAATCTCCATTGGTTTAAACCGATTTAATAAAAACACAAAAGTGTGTATACATACTTAACATTTCATTCTAAATAATAAAATCATTTTACGTACTGATATATACAATATATATATATATATATATATATATATATATGTATATATATATATATATATATATATATATATATATATATATATATATATACATATATATATATATATATATATATATATATATATATATATATATATATATATATATATATATATATAAATATATATATATATATATATATATATATATATATATATATATATATATATATATATATACGTATACATATACATATGTGTGTATATATATATATATATATAACTATATATATATATATATATATATATATATATACATATATATACGCTATAAGATATCATTAAAGTAGTAAAGCTATAGTTTAAGTTTTAATAAAAAATCTCAAACTGGTCGCCCTTCAGTGATCCCCTTGCGCGGGGATATGTATTGATTTTTTTATACATAACTTTATTATTAAAATCGTATGGTTTTATTTTTTGGGACTCTATAGAGGCTATACCTTTGAGCCAGCTATGAATTAATTCATTAAAATTCCTGCAATATCCCATCTCAAACTTATTCTCACGTAAGCTTAAGATACACAAAAGTATTCGTACATAGTTCACATTTGTGTAACAGGCGATTTTCTAGTATGTATCTGTATTCATAAATTTTAGAAATTTTTTCTTACAATTATTTTTTTACATTTTCATACTTTCTTGCGCACGATTCAGAAAACTGGAAAAATTCCATAATTTAAATTCGTACAAACAATACTGAATTCGGTTTAAGTACGTTGTATGGTAGCCCCGCCTGTTATTGATGGTTTCAAGTCACCGAGGCATTGACTCTGCTAAATTATTAAAATAATCATGATCGATATTCTGCCATTCTTCAACTAACTTTTCCTTTAGAATCTGTTTACTAGTCATTTTATGTTGACAGAATTGTTTTGTCAGTTGTTCGATAATATTAAGATCAAGAAACTGCAGCTGATCACGAACATGATAAAGAACCAATTCCTTATTAATACCTAAGAAGTTCATAAAGGTAAACAGTAAGCATTAACACATATAATAATTATAAAGTTCAGTATACTCCGGATCATAAGGTTCAGTATGCTCCTGGGGTAAAACTGATCTTATAGAGCCTGAAAATTTCTCACCTTGATGATATTTCTCAGATTAGAAGTTTTAGAAAAAAACAACTCTCTTTGCATTTAAGTGAAATATATATTTTTATAAAATTTTGGTTTAGACATCATGCGGTTTAAAATGGGAAAAGATGTGAGTCAAATGGCTGTATATGCATCTGGTTCTTTTGGCGAATTCTGAATGACATCTTTGCCAATAGTCTCAATATCATGAATGAATGACATCTTTGCCAATAGTCTCAATCAATATGCGGCGGATTTCATTTTTCATTTAACAGTTGAATTCGGCTTGTTGGCATAGAACTTTGATTTGAGATATCTCCACAAATTGAAGTTACAGAGGGTTATGTTATTGTTGTTCCTGGTTCAACCATTACCTAACATTGTATAAATGTAAAAATTGCATACACTTTGAGGCCATACATTTCAGCTATGTAAGGAATTTAAGTTTGCACATGTTTTTTTCCACTTACGTCAAGTAACCTGCGACTATAGTTCATATTATAATAAGAATCAGAATTTTTATAATAACTTTACAATTGGTTTAGTGGTGTTTAATAAATTGATACTGCGGTCCAGCTACATTATATGCCAATTGTTTAATTATCTTGTTAGTGTTAGGATTAGGTATTTGAACCGGGCTCATGATTATCATTATATTACACATCAAACTTCTCCCCGACAATCAATCGTTTTTTTATTTTAATTTATGCTTAGTAAATATATCTATACAATTTATAGGCACAAAGTTACAACTTTTTTTAATTTCTTATTGAATTATCGTCTTGTATATATTCAAATGATTAGTCTCAAAAGTGGATGTACATAGTAAAGGAGGTCATTTCGTGTTGATGATGGTTCAAATTTTATTTCAATTATACTTTATAAAATTATTACCTTTTATTACCTTTTTAGTGAGATACTAATACTATAGACAATTTCATATAGTCTCTTTGATCTCATCATAATGCATATGTTCCCTTACGGAGCAGTCCACAAATCCTAATTGCCGGTTTTGGTCCTAAGAAAAGTTTGCAATAAAACTTATTTGATAATTTATCAGCTTTTTAATTGCTCTCCACTCCAGATACTTCTATAAGAGTAAATGTGTTACAGTTTCCAACTTCGTTTAAAGCTTCAAACCCTCATTCTCGATGCATTCTTATTAAAAGCAAGTAATACTGGTTTGGTATCCAAACATAAATATATAGATAAGGTTTTCCACCGGTGTGAAGTTTTCCACAAATAACAAAAGTGTAGCTACACAATATAACAAATAACGTATGTGTAGTTACACAATTTAACAAAAAGTGTAGCTATCCCCAAAAAAATGTAACACAGTAAATTATATTTATTACGATTATAATAAATAAATTAAATATAATTATTTTTAAATGAAAATATATGCGTTTGTGCAAATCTAATACATATGACGTAATTTTTAATTATAATTAAATGCAAGCTAGAAATAATCACAAACATTAAAATACGATAAGCTATTACTATCAACCTTTAAAGAATTTCCAAAATAAAGTTATACATTTTCAATTCGCTAACAAAGAGGATTTTCTGGTTTGTATATGAATTAACAATAATAATCCAAAAGATGTCTAGATAAATCTGAGTATGCCATACCATTGTGTGTAGTTTTAAGATTTTTTATGGCTGGGATCATATGAACGCGACCCTCATAGGGGGTAAGTTATCGTTATTATAAGAAACTCCCTTTACAATGAAAGTGTAGGAGGACCTTGGATTGCCATTAACAGGTAATCCTATAGAGATGTCTAGATGAATCTGAGTAAGCCATCTCATTTTGTGTACTTTGAAGAATATTTTTGGTTGGGATCATATAAGCGCGACTCTCGGGGGGTAACTTATCGATTTTATAAAAAAAAACATTTACTCTTTAAAAAAATGTAGGAGGATTGTGGGATGGTCATTAACAGGTAATCCTAGAGATGTCTAGATGAATCTGAGTATGCCATCTCATTGTGTGTACTTTGAAGAATATTTTTGGTTGGGATCATATTGGGATCATATGACCTGTTAATGGCCATCCAAAATCCTCCTACACTTTTTTTAAGAGTAAATGTTTTTTTATAAAATCGATAACTTACCCCCCGAGGGTCGCGCTTATATGACCATAAATAATTATAAAACTACACACAATGAGATGGCATACTCAGATTTATCTAAGAATCTCTTGGATTACCTGTTAATGGCCATCCAAGATTCTCCTACACTTTCATTGTAAAGGATGTTTCTTATAATATCGATAACTTACCCCCTGGCCATCCAAAATCCTCCTACACTTTTAACTTAGCCCCCGAGGGTCGCGCTTATATGATCCCAACCATAAATAATTATAAAACTACACACAATGAGATGGCATACTCAGATTTATCTAAGAATCTCTTGGATTACCTGTTAATGGCCATCCAAGATCCTCCTACACTTTCATTGTAAAGGATGTTTCTTATAATATCGATAACTTACCCCCTGAGGGTCGCGTTAATATGATCCCAGCCATAAATAATCTTAAAACTACACACAATGAGATGGCATACTCAGATTCATCTAGACATCTCTAGGATTATCTGTTAATGGCCATCCAAGATCCTCCTATACTTTAATTGTAAAGGGTGTTTCTTATAATATCGATAACTTACCCCCTGAGGGTCGCGTTAATATGATCCCAACCACGAATAATCATAAAACTACACACAATAAGATGGCATCCTCAGATTCATCTACACATCTCTAAGATTACCTGTTAATGGCCATCCAAGATTCTCCTACACTTTCATTGTAAAGGGTGTTTCTTATAATATCGATAACTTACCCCCTGATGGTCGCGTTAATATGATCTCAACCATAAAAAATCTTAAAACTACACATAATGGTATGGCATACTCAGACTTATCTAGACATCTCTTGGATTATTATTGGTAATTTATATACAAACCAGAAAATCCTCTTTGTTAGCGAATTGAAAATGTATAACTTTATTTTGGAAATTCTTTAAAGGTTGATAGTTATAGCTTAACGTATTTTAATGTTTGTGATTATTTCTAGCTAGCATTTAATTATAATTAAAAATTACGTCATATGTATTAGATTTGCACAAACGCATATTTTCATTTAAAAATAATTATATTTAATTTATTTATTATAATCGTAATAAATATAATTTACTATGTTACATTTTTTTGGGGATAGGTACACTTTTTGTTAAATTGTGTAACTATACATACGTTATTTGTTATATTGTGTAGCTACACTTTTGTTATTTGTGGAAAATTTCACACCGGTAGGTTATCCCTGTCATACCGGATTTAATAGAACCTCTTGCATACCAAGAAACACACATAAGACTTCCGTTTCAAAAATACTTGCACTAATTATGAAAACCAAAAGCTCGATTTAACGGCATATTCTCGGAAAATACACTTACTTGTTCATCACATTTTACTCTTATCTGGTGTACTGTTTGGCAAAGCATTCGAAATTATGGTGAATATTTTTTTAATTAAATCACGTGGAATCAATAATTTGTATAAAATGTGCAGAGGATGAATGTCTACGATCACTTCTACAGCGTTTCATTGATTTGGAGACAACACGCGTGGTTACCAAATCCATAAGCAATACGCGTGGTTGCCAAATCAAACACAACGCCAGTAGGTACACCCAATCCTGTTTTTACACGGGTTTAGTATAACACGATTGAAAAAAATAAACTAAACTTGGTTTTACACGGAACAATTCATTTGATTTTTTTTTGTATTTATCACCCGTGTTGTATATTTATTATTTATTTTAATTTAAACACTCAAATTAATTTAATTATTATTTATTAAACATATTTTAATATTGATTACCTGTCCCACACTGCGCGCAAGTGGATCTCTGTATCTCTTTAGAATTAGCTTAACTCTAACACTATAATACATTACACATATAATAATATTTACTAATACATAATTACATTTAAATATTATATACTACAACTTGTTCTTACAATACATAATATATAGAGGGGTGTACACCATTAAATTAAGTAATTATAGCAATCTAAAGTGGTGAATATAAAGTAGGTACCCAACAACTCCCTCCTTTGAGAAAAAAAAATTTAAATGTAGGATTTAAATTTTTTTATGAAAATACAATATCTACATATGCATCTATATTATATATCTAATACATCTTGACAATCTGCTACAAAGATACAATGAGTTTGGATTTAAGTTTTATTCGAATTTGGCGAACAAGGACAGGAGCCCTTAGTTGGACATTATACCGCGCCGACCCGTTTTTGGGATACTGGATCTTATATGAATTGTAACATAAGGCAAAATAAATAATATTATGCAAATGGATTACTAAAGGCGCATATGTAAATATATGTAAAAATGCGATATAAATCTAATAATTTAATATAACATTTTTTATAACATATTTTATAACGTTTTAGTAATTTTAAAAATCAATCAAAATTAATCGAAACATATGTTTTACTAATTTTAAAAGCTATTAAATTTAACATCTTAAAGCTAATGCTCCAAATGTATATAAATAAATTTGCAAAAGTCCGAAAGTATAATTCGTTACACCTCAAAACAATATTAGCCAGTTCAGAATTATATCGTCATTGATTTGTATTAGTTTCCTTCAGAATCATCTTCACTTTCCTGTACCTAATAAATGAGGAAAAAATACTAATACTTTTCAAAGTTTTCACATATATATTCATTGATGAGTATATATCATGCTCTTATTGTGATTTTAGTGGAATGGTTTTGTTCCAAAATTAAAATCATCACACCAAACTCACAATAAGCGCATGACTTATAAGAACTAACAATTTTGTTAAAATAAATCTCGTAGATAGGCATAGTACAGAAAGTAGTATAAATTTTTTTAATAGTTTAGGTTGGTTTATATTATCCGCATTGTTCTGTTCCGACACGTACCAGCACAAAATAAAATTTAAGATATAATCTCATAGTTGTTTGCTCCTTTACATGCTTAAGAATAATAGGTTTCATTAATTTTAAAAATTATTCAACTCAACATCATATCGTCATTGATTTGTGCTAGCTTTCCTCAGGATCTTCATCATTTTCCTATACCTCCTCAATGTGGGAAAAACACTCATGTTTATTTTAAAACTTTCCTTAGATTAAAGGAATTACGCTCATACATTGATCAAGACGAAATTAATTTTTAAAATCTCAAAGTCACTTCGCCTGGATCAACAGAAGTGCATAGTACCGGAAGCGACACCGAAGAGGCACTTGATTACATCAGTATCCGAAATATACGGTCAGTAATAACAATATATATGGCTGTATACTAAAACTAATCTGCAGTCCGTACAGAATTTTAGCGTTATTGATTGGTATACTATAGTTTCTTCAAGATCTACTTCGCTATCCTGTATACTTAATAAATAAGGGAAAATCACTAGTAATAATTTGTTAAATTTTCATATAAATATTAACAATGTGATGGGTAGCAATTGTTTAAAAATCAATTTCAATACAAATGGATTACAAAAAGCGCATAATTAGAATAATTCCAGATCATTTGGCTTTACAGATGAAAATAACTATACCCATATTATGGATTAGATAAAATAAATTTTTTCGAATCTGAAACTTATTTTATCTAGATCATAGAAGGGTGTAGCCTCAGAACACACAAAATATTTTATTCTTAACTCTAATCCTAGTAAAGATTCGATATAAATCGTCTCTAATAATATGTGTAAATCTATACTAAATGAGGAAAAAAAAATGTAGTAAATTTTAAATTTTTTAAAATATATATTTACATTGTGATGAGTATATATCATGCTCTTATAGTATTAGATAAGAGTACCATTTCTTTCAAAATCAAATGGTTCTCAAATGGAATACAAAAAGCGCATAATTAGAACAATTCCAGACTATTTGGCTTTACAGATGAAAGGAACTATGCCCATATATGGTTGTTTAGATAAAATTTATTTTTTCAAATTTAAATCGAATTTTATCTAGATCACAGAAGGGCATAGTCTCAGAAGCCACAAAATATATATTTTCTAACTCTAACTCTATAATATATAATAAACTGGCAAAGCGCAAACTCTTTCACTTTCATGTACCTACAAAATAAGGAAAAAACTTATGTTAGTTTAAAATTTTCAAATACATATTATTATTTACATTGTGATTAGTATATGTATATTATGCTATTAGTAATGCAGATGAGTAGTATTTGTTTTAAAATCAAAAGCTACCCACCAAAGTGAATTACTAAAATCGCATAATTACAACTATTTCAGACTATTTGGCTTTACAGATGAAAGGAACTATGCACATGGTGGTTTAGATAAAATTTATTTTTTGCAAATGTAAAATGAATTTTATCTAGGCCACAGAAGGGTATAGTCTCGGAAGCCTTAAAATATATTGTTTTACTCAGCATGCGTTCATGTAAAAATGCGATTTAAATCATCTCTAATAATTTAAGATAAGATCGTATAGTTGTTAAAATATGTTTTATTAATTTTAGAAACTATTAAATTTAACTTCACAGAGCTCATGCTCCAAATATAAAAATAAATTTGGAAAAATCATAAATTATAATTCGTTACACCTCAAAACAATATTAGCCAGTTCAGAATTATATCGTCATTGATTTATACTATAGTTTCATTCACAATTTTCTTCACTTTCCTTTACCTAATCAATGAGGAAAAAACACTAATACTTATTTTCAAAGTTTTCACATATATGATAATTCACATATATGTTCATTGATGAGTATATATCAATGATGCGTATATATCATGCTCTTATTGTGATTTTAGTGTAATGGTTTTGTTGTAAAATTAAAAATCAATACACTAAACTCACAATAAGCGCATGACTTACAAGAACAAAAAAAATTTCAAAATAAATCCCGTAGATAGGAATTGTACACAAAGTAGTAAACAAAATCTTAATAGTTTAGGTTAATTTATATTATCCGCTCGGTTTCGTTCCGACACGTAACGGCACAAACAAAATAAAATTTAAGATAAAATCTCATGGTTGTTTGCGCCTTTACATGGTTTATAATAAAAGGTTTTATTAATTTTAAAAACTATTCAACTCAACATCAAGATTATATCGTCAATGATTGGTACTATAGGTTTCCCCAGAATCTACTTCATTTTCCTATACCTACTCAATGTGGGAAAAGTACTCATGTTTATTTTAAAACTTTCCATAGATTAAAGGAATTACGCTCATACATTGATAAAGACGAAATTAATTTTTCAAATCTCAAAGTAACTTCGCCTGGCACTTGATTACATCATTATCCGAAACACGGGGCAGTAATAAATATATGTCGTCGTTAAAATAAATTTCAATATGTACTGCGAACTTGTTAATCAGCCATATATATATATATATATATATATATATATATATATATATATATATATATATATATATATATATATATATATATATATATATATATATATATATATATATATATATATATGTATATATATATATATATATATATATATATATATATATATATATATATATATATATATATATATATATATATATATATATATATATATATATATATATATATATATATAGTGGATATGGCTAAATACTGATACTAATCTGCGTACAAAGCTCCAGTATGCTAAAATCTAATTCAAGTACAAAGCTTACTTATTCTTTTCTATGTGACTATCCAAATGAAAGGAACTATACCCATATTATGGTTTAGATGAAAGTTTTTTTTTTTCAAATCATTAAATCTAATTTTATCGAAATCCATAGAAGGCCGAAGTCTCAAATATTTTTTTTCTTAATTTAAATTTATTTATAGATTTGATATAAATTGTCTCTAATAATGACACCTATTATGATTATTGAATCGGTTTTCATTTGGTTTATATATAACGATTCGTACACATTAGTATTGACACATCAACAATTAAATAAAACGGCGATATTCTGAATTTCCGTGTTAAATTAGCAACAATCAAATGATTAATCAATTTATTTTAATTGTAGTTTATATAATTACATATTTCAGGCTCAGTTCAGAAACTTCTAAATTCGCGATGATGGATATAAAAATCTTCAAACAGCTCGATTACGCTTTCCTCCAAATGAGAACATTTATTAGAGCCAGCACCCGTTGTTTTAAATTAGTTTTGTATAAATGTGCCATTTAGTCATCCACGAATAAATCAAGTTTATTTCATGTTTAGTCGTTGAGTTAATATAGCCTCGTGAAGTTTTTACATATTAATAGCTGGTTAAATTTGAATGTTAATTACATAAAAAATAAATACATAAAATAAACCTTATATTTTTTGTAGAAATGTATTTAAAAACGGTTGAAATTACCTCTTTTCGTGAGGATTTTAACTTAAATGTAATCGTCAAAACATGTCGATTTTAAGACAAACGTCGCTTTGCAATCGTCATTCATAATACCAATTATTGCCGTCGATGCGATGTCGACACGAAAATAATAACCATAATTAGAGTGAATGGAAGATAAACTCGCAAAGTTGCAAATTTGCATGCTCCTTTACGGGTTAATTTCGAAAACTATTTAACTTAAAACCGTATAGAAGCGCCTGCTCCAAATATATAAATAAATTTTCAAAAATCAGAAAACATAATTCGTCATAACTCAAAATATTTCAGCCCGTTCAGAATGTTAGCGTTATTGATTGCTACTATAGTATTCTTCAGGATCTACTTCACTTTCATGTACCTAATAAATTAAGGGAAAACAAACATATTTATTTGTTAAATTGTCATATAAATATATCCATTGTAATTAGTATATATGCTCTTATGGTAATTCAGATGAGTAGCATTTCTTTCGAAATCAAATGCTATTCAAATGGATTACCAAAAGCGCATAGTTATAGAACTATTCCAGACTATTTGGCTTAAGTGATGGAAGGAACTCTGCCCTAATAAAGGCTCACATACAATTATTTCTTTTCAAATCTTAAAGTAATAGAAACTCAGCCTGAAGGAGGCCATAGTACCTAAGTTACAAAATAGTAATCACTTTACTTAGATAGTCGTTAAAATACACTTTAACATTACGGCTGCATACTGAAACTGATCTGTATAAAACTCAAGTATAAAATCTACAGTATAAAATTCACTTATTCTCTTTTATGTGATTAGTCAGATGAAAGTAACTATGCCCATATTATGGTTTAGATAAAATTGATTTTTATCAAATCTAAATCGAACTTTATCTGGATCATAGTTGTATGCTGCATCACTTTCCTGTACCTACTAGATGAGGAAAAAACACTTTCGTTAATTTTTAAAATTTTGAAATATATGTATATGTTGGCAGAAATAAATATATTTCGTCGTTAAAATACACTTTAACAGGTTTCGCGCGCATATATTAATTCGACTATAGCTGCACACTGAATCTGATTTGATTAGAGCTCCAGTACACCAAAACCTACAGTAAAATTCACTTATTCATTTCTATGTGAATTTATACAGATGAAAGGAACTATGCCCATATTATGGTTTAGATATAATTCATTTTTTTCAAATCTAAATCGAATTTTATCTACACCATAGACGGGCATAGTCTCAGAAGCCACAAAATATATTTTTTCTTTAACTCTACTACATAAAAAGATTCGATATAAATCGTCTTTAATAATATAAGATAAACTCGCAAAGTTGCATGCTCCTTCACTTTCCTGTACTTACACTAAAGGCTTGTACACGAGTTAGGAAATATTTGCTAGGAAATTATAGGCGATCTCTCTCCCAATCAAATCAACTAAAATGACGAAAAACACGCCCCTTTTTCTCTTCTTTGAGTTGAAATATATTTAACTTTGAGCAAAAAACTCGCAGACGACCAACTTAATCACACAAAAATTCTCTTAATCACACAAAAATTCTCTTAATCACATAAAAATTCTCTCAGAGAGAGATCGGATTTGATTTCCTAGGAAATAAATTCGATCTCCAGGACACGGCTTAAAGGTACTATTCCATGTGTAACGAAACGCTCATTAACAGCGCGTTGGACGCTGCTGTAATGAAACGCTTGTTAACAGAATCTCCATATGACTTTATGGTGGCTGCAGCACGTTTGCCAACTAGGTATCAGCGGATTGGGGAGGTTCTTTGCCACCAGTCACAAGGAGCTTGAAAGTACGGAACATAATTAAACAGGACGGCACTGAATAAATTAATAAATAACAGATGTTTAATCACAGCTCACTAATGCATACGCATATACATACCTGGGTACGTGTGTGTGTGGTTTTCGATGGTATAACCACGGCATCCCACCCTACCGTTGCATACCCCATGCGACATTCTGGGTATGCCCCTAACTTGGGCTCGTGCTGAGTATCACTGCATCACTAATTCACTTAGATCATCACTATACACATTTTTACTCAATTAATAAAATGAATTTATAAGAACACTGAATTTCATTGATTAATATTAAACAACTCGGAATCTAAACGAATCAACCAAGTTCGGATCGACAACATTGAAATTAAACGGATACTAAAGATTTTTCTTGAAACATTCACAAACTGTTATCACAATATGTATCTATATATTTTTTTTTTTTAACGGTAATAAATTTAAATTAACTATACATAAATCACTTAATTAAATAGTTTAATAAATATATAGAACACATGCAGAACCGGTTCACTTCCCTTAATGATAATTTCTTTTTTATATATAATATCTAATGAAATTATTAATAATTAAGAAACCTAGTACATATGTAATAAAATAATATAGTTTAAGAAATCATAATTTAAGTATAGAAATAAATAATAGTATTTAAATAAATAATATAAGTAAACATAATTTAGTATATGTTGTAGCAGCTCGAATATTCGACTCACCGATATTCGATTCTGCCACAAACAAAACAATTAGTGAAATTCAAATATAATCCAACTTATTTGAATTAAGCGTTCACTAACCCCATCACATATCAATCTATCCAACCAACACTATCTAATAACCGAACCATTACTATAAAACATTTATAGTAAAACCATCGCCATCCAACCAACATCACCACGAACTAACAATGTTCGGTGATGCAATAAAAATCCACTGCACTACATAAGTGCAATGTCGACCGTCGCCGGCGCATGTGTTCCTTCAACACATAAAACGAAGACGAAGGCGACGTCATTACAACAACACATTTACCAAAACACAAAACAAGACAAAGTCGTCCATTACTTTTACAAGACAACGCTCTCAATATTAGTGTGGTGGTGAAAAGTAAATAAATAAATAAAATTTAATAAAACATAAACAAATGATAATAAATAATTACAACATTAAAAGATAAAAATTATAACTACAAATTAATTAAAATTATATAAATAACAAAATAAAATTGTGTGTGTGTGTGTTATTTCATTTGAGAAGTCCGGACCGGACGATAATTTTAAATTAGGAGCAACCTCCTATAAGTGGTGACCTCGACGGCGGTTTTTACCGCAATAAAATATATACAAATAAAAAAACACGCAATATAAAATTTAAATTTAATTTAAAACCACGTACGTCCCACCAACGCAACGCGGGAAGAAGGAACATAGACGTGCGTAGGGCGAACCCACGTACCACCGCGGGAATTAAGGAATAAATACAGATTATTCAAACGTGCGTAGGGCCAACCCACGTACCACCGCGGGAATCAACGAGTTTAGAAATATCACAACACAACACACGTGGTGTAGGGGAAGATCCACCCTCACCGCAACGCGGGACACCGAGGGACGACACAACGGTGAAGCGAACGACCCTCACCGCAACGACAACCAGCAGCAGCAGCAGAAACAACAACAAAATAACCGGTAACAAGTTTTTTTTTAAGTAAAATTTTTTTTTTCTTGTATTAAAAGTATTATTTTTTTTTTGCAATATTTTTTTAATTCAATCATTTTTTTTTCGTATATAAACTTAACGTAGAATCAATTTTTATTTTTGCAAAGTAACGTAAATCATTTTCATTGTACATTTTTTTATATATAATTTTCATCACCACATTGCCACCCATCCAAAATATTCTCACACCCCGGTCGAATCTCGCTGCCTATTGTAAATTTCAACGAGCCCCCCCAATATAAGGTAGGACGCAAGGAACTCCATATTCGGGGGTATCTCGCATCGGGCGTTAAAAAGAAGGAGCATCCCGGCCTTCAAACCATTCACTACACGGTAACCATTCCGCTTAATTTTTCATTTTTGGTCAACTAATTTTTTTTACACGGTAACCATTCCGCTTTAAAATATTGTATTGTTGTATTTTGATTTGTTTTATTGGTTTGTGCAAAAATGTCGGACGATGAACAAGATCAACAAGGTCCAAAAATAGAGATCGCGGCATCACATCAGCGAATAACAATACAACCTTTCTGGCCACAAAGAGCAAACACATGGTTTCAGCTCGCCGAAATACAATTCGGACTGCAAGGTATAACAGCTGATAAAACAAAGTACCTGCAAACATTATCAGCCTTGCAACCAGAAACGTGCGATGTGATCTCGGATTTCCTCCTCAATCCGCCGACAACCAACCAATACAATATACTGAAACAAACGCTGCTAGAGCGACTAGCACCATCGGGCGAACGCCAACTAGAACAATTGCTTTCAGGCCAGCAATTAGGCGACCGAAAACCATCTGACGCGTTAAGACACATACAAACACTGGCTAGCAACAACTTTAATGAAAATATCATTAAATCTTTGTGGATTCGTAACATGCCGGAGTTGATTCGGATAGCGCTGGTGGCACAGCCCGAATCCTCCACGACACAAATGTTAGCCAGAATTGCCGACAAAATGTTTGATGTCATTAACCTCAACCAACCAAGCGTCAGTCAGGTCAATGTACCATTCCGGCAATCAAGGGAACGCAGTGGAGACAGAACTCCCCGTTCCACAACAACAACAAACTCACTCGAATCAAGGTTGTCGAGAATTGAGTCCAGACTTGACGGGCTTCTCCGAGGTCGAAGCCGTTCGCGTGGGCGACGAGCTCCCTCACAAACAAGAACCCGCAGTCCCAGCAACAACAGATACCGACAAGGTAAATGCTGGTTCCATGAAAAGTTTGGAAAAGCCGCCAGAAAATGCACGCCACCGTGCAATTTCATCACGTCGCAACCATCGACGTCCGCGGCCGCCGTAAGAATGGACATTGACCATCAAAAAAACTTTTAGAGTCACGGGTTGAGAGCAACATGCCTCCCCTGACCACAAACACACCCTATACGTCACGTTTGTTTGTGTACGATAGACACAACAAACTCACCTACCTAGTCGACACTGGCGCTGACCTTTCGGTTATTCCAGCTATGAATTTCAAAATGAATTACACATTAGCTAATCGAAATTCAAATCTAGTCTTATCGGCTGCCAATGGTTCAATCATCCACACGTACGGCACAAAATTGCTTAACGTGGATATCGGACTCAAACGAACCTTCACGCACGCTTTCATACTAGCTGCAGTGAACCGTCCGATCATTGGCGCCGATTTTCTAAGCAAATTCGGACTTCTTGTCGATGTCAAAAACAAACGGCTCATTGACCCAGCTACAAAGCTGTCAATAAACGCCACAATGGCTCGTGTTAACACACCAACACCGATCCATTTCAACATCGACAACGGCTACGGTACTCTGCTCAAAAAGTACCCACTACTTACAGCAGAGCCGAACTACAAAATGCCAGTCCGACACAACGTGGTTCATCACATCGTCACAGAAGGCCATCTTCCCGTGTCGAGACCACGCAGACTAGATTCGGTGCGTCACAAAGCTGCACAAGCAGAATTTCAACACATGGTGGAATTAGGGATTTGTCGAACATCGACATCTTCCGTTTCTTGTCCACTACACATGGTCAAGAAGAAAGATCAAGACTGGAGGCCATGTGGGGACTATCGGCGTTTAAACACGGTTACGATACCGGATCGCTACCCGATACCCCACATTCAAAACTTCACCATGCACTTGCATGGCTGCAAAGTTTTCTCCAAACTTGATCTCATCAGAGGTTATCACCACATTCCCGTGGCACCTGAAGACGTTTTCAAAACGGCAATCACCACACCATTTGGCCTCTTCGAATACACCCGAATGCCATTTGGATTACGCAATGCCGCACAAACGTTTCAGCGCTTCATGAACGAAGTCGTTCGAGATCTCGACTTCGTTTTCGTCTACATAGACGACATTCTTGTGGCATCTCAAACTGAGGACCAACACAAACTCCATCTGGAAACACTTTTCCAACGACTTATCGAGTTTGATGTACACATCAAGAGCTCAAAATGCGTCTTTGGCGCATCCACTCTTGATTTCCTCAGCCACAAGATTACCGCTAATGGCATCCTTCCGTCACAAGACCGAATCAATGCCATTAAAGAATTCCCAGCTCCAACCTCAATCAAAAGTATTCAGCGATTCATCGGCATGGTCAACTACTACCACCGATTTATACCAAAGCTCGCTGATATACTCAACCCAATTCACAGCCACCTGGCAGTACTACTACGTAAGCCCAAAACCGCCAAGAACTTCTCTTGGCCTGACGAATGTCAACACGCATTCACGTCACTCAAGGCTGAATTGGCACGCACAACACTCTTGTCTCATCCACTGAGCGACTCAAAGCTCAGCATAACTACTGATGCATCAAACACTGCTGTCGGAGCAGTCATGCAACAGTACAACGACAAGTGTTGGGAGCCCCTGGGATTCTTCTCAAAGAAGCTCTCGGATGCCGAAAAGAAATACTCTGCATTCGATCGGGAATTACTCGCAATATATCTAGCAATAAAACACTTCAGATATTTTGTCGAGGGTCGGGACTTCACAATTTACACCGACCACAAACCTCTCACTCGAGCAATTCAGTCTAAAACTGAACGCAATCCAAGGCAAGCACGCCACTTGGATTACATTAGTCAATTTACCACGGACATCCAGCATGTTCAAGGTACCGACAACGTTGTCGCGGATACACTTTCGCGCACAACATCAAACGAAACGGCCACAGTCGAGACTCACTTCGACTGCAACAAAATCGCACAAGCGCAAAAAGCAGACTTGGAACTTCAGAATTTACTTTCTGGTTCTGCTTGTCACGCCAGTTCATCACTGAAACTGGAGCTTTTCACACTACCTGGCCTAGAAATCTACTGCGAAACATCTACGGGTGCAAATCGCCCGTACATCGCAGAGCAACTACGTCGAACCATCTTCGACACACTACACGGTATCTCACATCCTGGTGTCCGCGCAACTCGTAAATTGATTACTGCTCGATACTTTTGGCCCAGCATAAACAAAGACGTGACCCATTGGGCACAATCCTGTTTATCCTGCCAAAAATCAAAAGTCCAGCGACACACAAAATCGCCTCTTGGACAATTCGCCATTCCACCTGGTCGATTCGAACATATTCATTTGGATGTCGTAGGACCACTTCCTCCATCCAATGGATACTCATACTTACTCACCTGTGTCGATCGTTTCACTCGATGGCCAGAAGCGTACTGCATGAGCGACATGTCTGCAGCAACCATTGCCACCACATTCGTGCAAAACTACGTATCACGATTTGGCGTTCCACTTGACATCACCACTGATCAAGGAACCCAATTCGAGTCGAAGCTTTTCTCGGAGTTAACGAAACTCCTCGGCTCGCATCGTATACGTACAACGGCTTACCACCCACAAGCCAATGGCATGGTTGAACGCTTCCACCGCCAGCTCAAAGCTGCTCTCAAGGCCCGAGGCAACACAATTCACTGGAGCTCCGAAGTACCAATCGTTCTACTTGGTATTCGAGCAACGGTCAAAGAAGATTTGAAGTGCTCACCAGCTGAAATGGTTTACGGTCAAACCATCAAGCTACCCGGTGAGTTCTTCGTCGAACATCCTCTACCGTCTCCACCCACAACCGACACAGTCATCGACCAACTCCGCACCACCATGCAAAATCTTATCCCCACGGCAACAAGACCAACGAATGATAGCAACATATTCATTCCTAAATCGCTCAACAATTGCGATTACGTCTTTGTCCGGGTTGATAAGGTTCGTACTGGATTACAATCTCCATACGATGGGCCATACAAAGTTATACGCCGCTTACGCAAGCAATTCATTGTCTCAATCAAAGACAAACACCACTCAATCTCAATCGACAGATTGAAACCGGCGTACGGTATTCTCAACACGGCTGATCAGATATCAGCCAGCAAACGATCTAAAACCGTCCGGTTCATCGTATAACGTCTCAAAACCAACGGTTTCTCATCTGGAGAGGGGGTACTGTAGCAGCTCGAATATTCGACTCACCGATATTCGATTCTGCCACAAACAAAACAATTAGTGAAATTCAAATATAATCCAACTTATTTGAATTAAGCGTTCACTAACCCCATCACATATCAATCTATCCAACCAACACTATCTAATAACCGAACCATTACTATAAAACATTTATAGTAAAACCATCGCCATCCAACCAACATCACCACGAACTAACAATGTTCGGTGATGCAATAAAAATCCACTGCACTACATAAGTGCAATGTCGACCGTCGCCGGCGCATGTGTTCCTTCAACACATAAAACGAAGACGAAGGCGACGTCATTACAACAACACATTTACCAAAACACAAAACAAGACAAAGTCGTCCATTACTTTTACAAGACAACGCTCTCAATATTAGTGTGGTGGTGAAAAGTAAATAAATAAATAAAATTTAATAAAACATAAACAAATGATAATAAATAATTACAACATTAAAAGATAAAAATTATAACTACAAATTAATTAAAATTATATAAATAACAAAATAAAATTGTGTGTGTGTGTGTTATTTCATTTGAGAAGTCCGGACCGGACGATAATTTTAAATTAGGAGCAACCTCCTATAATGTATTAAAACATAATTTAGTATATGTATTAAAACATAATTTAGTATATGTATATAAACATAATTTAGTATATGTATATAAACATATTTTCGTGTAAAAAGTTAATCACTTAGCTTAATGATTTTCATAGATGCAAAATGCTGCAGATTTGATCCATAAGCATGACGTATAATCATAATAATGCATAAATGGTCCTCAAAAACCGTTGCAAGCAATAACAGTTGTAAATCCAAAACGATCTTCTAATTTGTTTTTGTTTCCGCGGCGTCTAAATTTAAGCTTAGCTTCCACGAAAATCGCGGAAAAGCCGTGGCGACTAGCTATGCTTCTTTATTTTTTTCGATCGTCTAACACACTTATATGGCAGCAGATTATGGATTTATCCTTTATTTAAAAATGAAAACACAAATAACATACTATACCACTATAGCCAAATGAATTATCAAATAAATTTACCTTTTTAAAGACAATCAAAGATTGATATAAAGATGTGATGAAATTCCGTGATTTCGTATAAAATTTATGTTTTATTTTATGTTTTTAATTTATGTTTTTCGTCGCCACACTTTTTATCGACACTGTTTCAATGCGAATGATCATGTCCAAACGCTTAATCAAGAATGATGTGTCGTCAAAAAAAAACAAGTTAATAATTTTTATAATTGTTATTGCTTGCAGAGAAAGAGCGTAGGAGAAAAACCGGAATTAGCATATACAATCAATAAATCAGCATTGTGTACCAATAAACATTATACTTTACAGGTTGTGTAGAGTTCAAAGAAAATTCAAATTAGGTAAAGTTACCGTCACACTGCACAAAAATAATTATAAATGTTTAAAACTGTTTCAATGAAATTCATATAGAGCGATATTTCCTTATGATTTAAGTCTAATGGATAATCAGTAACAAGCCAATTGTTACAATCGTGGGGCAGTCCCACACCCATGAGAAGGTCTCAAAGGCCGGGCAATAAAAACACATTCTCAATTATTAGATGTTAAATTCCATTAAATTAACTTACAATTATGAAACAATTCTGGTATATAAACAAATACTAGTTATTATTAGAAATAAATTATTATGATTCATTTTTTTTTTTGTTAATTCAATTTTGATAACAAGTTGAATGTTATCGAATGTCTTTGCAATGATAATGACCAATTATGGTGCCTGATTCGTTTTGAACTTCATAAATCACTGTGCCAATTCGACGAGAAATAATAGCTTTGATAAACTTGGGAGCAAGTTTACTCGATATATTTGCGGCCGCATTACTTTGAACGAAATTTCTTACGTAAACTGTTTGTCCGGGAAAAAATTCACGTGGTCGACACCGCAAATTATAGGTGGACTCATGGTTTTGATGAGCTAATTTGAGATTTCGTATTATTGAATTGTGGGCAGAGGATAAACGATCAGATGGATTACATAGCATGATATTTCGGTCTCCAAGGGAATCCAGTTTTCGTAACAAAGTATAGTTGGTACCATGGGTGATCTTATGTTGACCAAAAACAAGGAAGTGTTGTGAGTATCGTGTTGATGTATGAACTACATTACGCAGTGCACCTGCGATTTCATTCAGATGAGAGTCCCAACTTTTATGATCCTCCTTTATGTGCGATCTTATAGCGGCTAATATAGATCTGTTTACCCTCTCAGACGCATTGGCTTGAGGGGAATATTTCGCTGTGAACTCATGCTGAACACCATATTTCGCTAACAACTCAGCTAAAAGGACAGAGCGAAATTGCGGGCCATTATCCGAAAAAATTGACTCGGGTACTCCATACAGGTGGAATATATTATTTTCTAGAAACTCTGTTAATTTGATTGCGATCGCAGATCGCATAGGTTCCAAAATCGGAAATCGGGTGTATTGATCAAGAACAATTAATAAATATGCATTTCCACGTTTAGTACGAGGATATGGACCCAGAAAATCGACGAAAATACGTTGAAAAGGACGAAGTATTTCAACATATTTTCCCATTGGTGGTTTGGTAGAAAAGTTTAGTGCCTTACTAGATTTGCATACATTACAAGAGTTAATATAATTATGCACTTGAGTATTCATCCCGTTCCAGTAAAAATATCTTTTTATTAGCTCCAGTGTTTTAGCGATCCCTTGATGAGATGCTGAAGGAGGGATATGAGCCATTTCAATTAGAGAATTTGTTAGGCTAGTCGGTACAACGAGCTTCCAACTTGGAATATCTGATAGATCGCCATTATCAGATAATTGAATAAATATTTTGCCGTCATCTATTTTGAAATTGGTTTTGACTAGAGAATTATTTTGGAGAGCTTTAATTTTTGCGACATATTCTGATTCCATAAATGCAGGAGATTTTAAATCGATATGGAGAGGACTTTCTGATAAAATCATAGCATCTACGTGAATCCTAGAAAGACAATCTGGTACAACATTAAGTGACCCCTTCCGATATTCTATAGTGAATTTAAACGATTGCAACTTAAGAGACCATCTTGCCAATCGACCAGTCAGATCTTTTTGATCCATTAACCACTTTAAACTGGAATGGTCAGTAATTATGGTAAACGGAAAACCCTCTATGTAGAGTCTGAATTTTTTTACGCTCATCACGGCTGCAAGACATTCTAGCTCCGTTATGCTATAATTACGCTGCGCTTTATTCAGCTTATATGACATGAACGCGATTGGGTGTTCTTCATGATTGCGTTTTTGAAATAATACACTTCCTATTCCTGTACTACTTGCGTCACACTGAATGTAGAATGGTTCGGAGTAATCTGCGTTAATTAAAACCGGTGCTGAAATTAGGGCTTGTTTCAGGGATTCGAACGCTGATTGAGCTTGTTCGTTCCACATAAACTTGCTCTTCTTTTTGAGGAGGTCACTAATTGGTGCGGAAATAGTGGAATAATTAAGTATAAACCGCCTGTACCAACCAGTCATCCCCAGGAATCTTCGAACTTGCTTGGTGGTGCGAGGAATAGGATAATCGGCTATGGCTTGCACTTTCGAGGGGTCCGTTCTTAATGATCCATTGCCAACTACATAACCAAGATATTTGGTTTCTTTCAGCAAAAATTTGCTTTTCTCCACATTGATGGTTAAATTAGCTGCGGACAGTAATCTAGCCACCTCAGATAATAACGACAGATGTTCCTCAAATGTAGCAGAAACTACAAGGAGATCGTCTAGATACACAAATACTCGATCATGTAGATGGAATGGTATCACTTTATGCATTAATCTGCACATAGTTTGGGGCGCATTGCATAGCCCAAACGGCATAACGGTGAACTGATATAGTGGACGACCTGGCACTGTAAAGGCTGTCTTATCCCTAGACCCTTGATCTAGTGGCACTTGCCAAAAGGCTTCTTTCAAATCAATAGTGCTGATGAATCGTGTTTGATCTAGACGGCTAAGCATTCCATCAATCAAAGGCAAGGGATAAGCATCCGGCACAGTAACCAGGTTCACCTTGCGAGCGTCAAGACATAGACGACTTTTCCCATTTGCTCTTTTAACCACAGTCACTGGGGATGACCAGGAGCTTGCGCTCTCCTCAATGACGCCAAGGGCAAGCATCCTATCCAATTCTTGATAGATATCTTTTTGGACAGCTGGTGAGACAGGATAGTGTCGTTGTTTTAATGGTGGAGAATTACCAACGTCGATTTTATGCGATAAGACAGATGTTCTACCCAATCCAAGTTTTTCACAAGATGGAAAACGATTTATTATTTCATTTAACTGGGTTTGTTGTTGTGTAGAAAGTTCATGCCTTTCGGGATCATTACAAGTGGCCGATATTTCATTAACAGATTTACTTGACTGAATAATCATAGGAACGAGACCAAATGCGGACCAAAAATCAATCCCAAGATAAAGAGTTTGGGAGAGTCCGGGTGCAATATGTAAACGAAGACGCTTCGTTCTACCGAGGTAGGAAACAACTGCGGTCGTATAGCCAAGAACTTGCTGCGACTCGCCACTAGCGGTAGATAATGACATGTTAAGGTAATGAATTTTGAAATTTTTATTTCGAAGTAGTTCTTCGGAACCGGAACCTAATACAGATATATTTGCTCCACTGTCGAGCAATCCCCTGTAAGGTATACCATTGATTAATACATTTGCATATGGCCTTGAGTCCTCCGTAGTTTGAATGGTTGTTTCGGATACCTGCTTTTTAAGCGTTTTACGAAATTGAAAATATTTTAAGTTTCGGTTTAGTCTCGAAGTGTATTTAGAAGTAGTCTGTGTGCACTGAGACACGAAGGTAGGTGGTGAGTAGGTTTTAGACTTATTCATTCTTTCGAAGTGGTTAGAGGATCCAGCTCGGGATTCATTGACACTTCTTGGATATTCGGTCTGGGTGTTGCGGTTATTTGAGAATGGGATCTTAGAACCCCAGAGTATCTGACATCCCTCTTCAAGTTTTCCTTCTGTAGTTTACAATTTTGACATTGCGGTTTAAAAACGTTACGAGCTCCACAACCAAAGCAGAATCTATTGCGGATAAGAGATGTACAATCTTTATAAAAATGTTCGATTGACTGATTGACTGAGTTGACTGAAAAGATGATAGCAACAAAATTACATTACAGTAAAAAAGACAACAAATAAACGTTTTCTTTTTTCAGAAAATAATTTAACAGCGTAGTTTAGTATTAGATATTTGAAGTTCCAAAATTGTTTTTATAAAGAAAAAATTAACATTTACAAAATCACAACTTTGATTGAAATTGATATTTACAATTTTCTTCCATTCAAAAATTATTTTTATAGTGAAATTCTTTTCCATACACAAACTTTATAGTAGAATTCTCTTCCATGCGCAAATTTTATGTATGTAGTTTGTCCGACTGCCATAAAAAGTATTCGATTTGATACTTTTCATGGCAGTTCACTCTGCTAAAACTCAAATATATTTTGACTGAGAAATTTTTTTTGTTTCATTTGTACAACTACAAAATATAATTTCTTTTCTTGCTTTAAATTGACTGAGTCAGTCAGATTGTCCATGGAATAGTACCTTAAATGAGGAAAAAACACTGAAGTTAATTAAATTTTTTTACATATATTCTTACATTGTGATGACTGATGAGTATATATCATGTTCTTATAATAATACTATTCAATACATTTCATTCAAAATTAAATAATACGCACATTACTAACAGCGCATATCTAATTACAACTATTCCAGACTATTTGGCTTTACAGATATGCCGAAATGGTAGCTTAGATAAAATTCATTTTTTACAAATCTAAAATCAATTTTATCTAGACCACAGAAAGGCATAGTCTCAGAAGCCACAAAATATATATTTTTGCTCAACTCTAATTCATATAAAAATGCGATATAAATCGTCTCTAATAATTTAAGATAAGATCGCATAGGTGCTTAAGAAAAATATGTTTTATTAATTTTAAAAACTATTAAATTTAACATCTTAGAGCTAATGTGCCAAATGTATATAAATAAATTTGCAAAAGTCCGAAAATATAATACGTTACACCTCAAAACAATATTAGCCAGTTCAGAATTATATCGCCATTGATTTGTACTAGTTTCCTTTAGAATCATCTTCACTTTCCAGTACCTAATAAATGACGAAAAAACACTAATACTTATTTTCAAGGTTTTCACATATATGTTCATTTTCATTGATGATATATCATGCCCTTATTGTGAGTTTAGTGTAATGGTTTTGTTCTAAAATTAAAACTCACGACACCAAACTAACAATTCGCGCATGACTTATACGAACTAAAACTTTTTTAAAATAAATCCCGTAGATAGGCAGAGTACAGAAAGTAGTAAAAAAAATTTAATAGTTTAGGTTGGTTTATATTATCCGCTCGGTTACTTTACGACACGTACCGGCACAGACCAAATAAAATTTAAGATAAAATCGCATAGATGTTTGCTCCTTCACATGTTTATTTTTAAAACTTTCCATAGAGTAAAGGAATTAATTTTTCAAATCTCAAAGTAACTTCGCCTTGATCAACAGAAGTCCCGGAAGCCACACAGAAGAGGCACTTGATTACATCAGTATCCGAAGTACGGTTAGTAATAAATATATTTCATCGTTAAAATACACTTTAACAGGTTTCGCGCACATATTACTTCCACGATGGCTGCACACTGAAACTGAATTATTTAAAGCTCCAGTGTGCAAAAACCTACTGTAAAGTTTATTTATTCATTTCTATGTGACTTTACAAATGAAAGGAACTATGCCCATATTATGGTTTAGATATAATTCATTTTTTTCAAATCTAAATCGAATTTTATCTACGCCATAGAAGGGCATGGTCTCAGAAGCCACAACATTTTTTTTTCTTAACTCTCAACTTTTCTAAACTCCTTCACTCTCCTGTACCTAAACTAAATGAGTAATAAACACTGAAGTTAATTAATTTTTTTTTAAATATATTCTTACATTGTGATGACTGATGAGTATATATCATGCTCTTATAGTAATGCAAATGAATACATTTCTTTCAAAACTAAATGATACTCAAATTTAGATTACTAAAAGAGCATATATAATTAGAACCATTCCATACCATTTGGCTTTACAGATGAAAAAACTATGCCCAGACGGTAGCTAAAATAAATTTTATCTAGGCCACAGAAAGGCATAGTCTCAAAAGCCAAAAAATATATTTTTTTGCTCATGATTTAAGATAAGATCACATAGGTGTTTAAGAAAAATTTGTTTTATTAATTTTAAAAGCTATTAAATTTAACATCTTAGAACTAATGCTCCAAATGTATATAAATAAATTTACAAAAGTCCGAAAGTATAATTCGTTGCACCTCAAAACAATATTAGCCAGTTCAGAATTATGTTGTTATTGATTTGTACTAGTTTCCTTTAGAATTATCTTTACTTTCCTGTACCTAATTAATGAAGGAAAAACACTAATATACTTATAGTTTCAAAATTTTCAAATATATATGTTCATTGATGAGTATATATCATTCTCTTATTGTGAGTTTAGTGTAATTGTTTTGTTTCAAAATTAAAACTCATTACACCAAACTCACAATTAGCACATGACTTATAGAACTAAAAGAATTTTTAAAATAAATCCCGTAGATGGGCATGGTCACAGAAGCAATACAAAGTAGTAAAAACAATCTTAATAGTTTAGGTTGGTTTATATTTTCCACTCGGTTCCATTTCGACATGTACCGGTATAGACAAACAATATTGTTGCATGCATTTTATATATACAAGTATTTATATTTCGTGTTTATCAGCATTTTTGAAATTAATACGCAATCGAAACTGGCTAGATATTTTTTGACCATGTCGTGAGAATCATAATAGGGTTATTTAGTTTGTGGTTAAATTATTTTCATATATTATTATTAAAGTTTTATGATTATTAACATTTTTATTAATTTTTATTATCAATATTACTCTAATAATACTCATATTATCAATCACAAATTAAATCTTTAATTTTATTATTTTTAAATTTTTTTATTTTTGGCCATTTTTTTATACGATTTACATACCGAAATAATCCGAATCAATATATGTACGGAAACGTACGGAGAATATAGATACTTGATCTCTGCGCCAGTACGTACGAGTATCTGAACCGAACTGAAGGGATAATATAAATCAACTATAAAGCTCCAGTATACCAAAATTTACAGTAAAATTCACTTATTCTTTTTTATGTCACTATTCAGATAAAAGGAACTATGCCCATATTATGGTTTAGATATAATTCATTTTTTCAAATCTAAATCGAATTTTATCTACACCATAGAAGGGCATAGGCTCAGAAGCCACAAAATGTATTTTTTGCTTAACTCTAATTCATGAAAAGATTCGATATAAATCGTCTCTAATAATATAAGATAAACTCGCAAAGTTTCATGCTCCTTCACTTTCCTGCTCCATCTATACTAAATAAGGAAAAAACAATGTAGTTAATTTTAAATTTTATTAAATATATATTTACAATATGATGTGTATATATCATGCACTTCTAGTAATACAAATGCAGAACATTTCTATCAAAATCAAATGTTATGCAAATGGATTACTAAAAGCGCATATATGTAAAAATGCGATATAAATCGTCTCTAATAATTTAAGATAATCGCATAGCTGTTTAAGAAAATTATGTATTATTCATTTTAAAAACTATTAAATTTAACATCATAAAGCTAATGCTCCCAATGTATATAAATAAATTTGTAAAAGTCAGAAAATATAATTCATTACATCTTAAAGAAATATTAGCCAGTTCAGAATTATATCGTTCATTGATTTGTACTAGTTTCCTTCAGTTGCTTCAGTTTATCTTCACGTTCCTATACCTAATAAATGAGGAAAAAACACTAAAACTTTTCAAAGTTTTCACATATATATTCATTGATGAGTGCTTATGGTCTTATTGTGGTTTTAGTGGAATGGGTTTGTTCGAAAATTAAAACTCATTACACCAAACTCACAATAAGCGCATGACTTAAAGGAACTTAAAAATTTTTTAAAATAAATCCCGTAGATAGGAATAGTATACAAGAAGTTGTAAAAAATGTATTTAATAGTTTAGGTTGGTTTATATTATCCGCTCGGTTCCGGTTAAAATATATATGTACATAAATTAGGAAAAGTTAGGAATTAAGGGAAAACACTAATATTTATTTGTTAAATTTTTATTAAATATATACATACATTGTGATGAGTATATATCATGCTCTTATAGTAATTCAGATGCATAGCATTTCTTTCAAAATCAAATGCAATACAAATGAATTAACAAAAGCGCATAATAAGAAGCATTCCAGACTATTTGGCTTTAGTGATCGAAGGAACTGTGTTCTAATAAAGCCTCACATAAAACAATTTCTTTTCAAATCTTAAAGTAATTTAAACTCAGCCTGAAGAAGACCATAGTACCGAAGCCACAAAATAGTAATCACTTTGACTATATAGTTGTTAAAATATACTTTAATATTACGGTTGCATATACTGAAACTGAAACTGACTCAAGTATACTAAAATCTACAGGATAAAATTCACTTATTCTCTTTTATGTGTTTATTCAGATGATAGTAACTATGCCCATTTTATGGTTTAGATAGAATTGATTTTTATCAAATCGAAATCGAACTTTATCTGGATCATAATTGTATGCTCCATCACTTTCCTGTACACCTATACTAGATGAGGAAAAAACACTTATGTTAATTTTTAAAAATTTTAAATATAAATGTTGGCGCAATAAATATATTTCGTCGTTAAAATACACTTTAACAGGTTTCGCGCGCATATATTAATTTGACTATAGCTGCACAATGAATCTGATTTGATTAGAGCTCCAGTACACCAAAACCTACAGTAAAATTCACTTATTCATTTCTATGTGAATTTATACAGATGAAAGGAACTATGCCCCTATTATGGTTTAGATATAATTCATTTTTTCAAATCTAAATCGAATTTTATCTACACCATAGAAGGGCATAGTCTCAGAAGCCACAAAATATATCTTTTTCTTAACTCTAATTCATGAAAAGATTCGATATAAATCGTCTCTAATAATATAAGATAAACTCGCAAAATTGCAAGCTCCTTCACTTTCTTGTATCTATACTAAATGAGGAAAAAACAATGTAATTAATTTTAAATTTTATTAAATATATATTTACAATATGATGTGTAATTATAATGCACTTCTAGTAATACAAATGCAGAACATTTCTTTCAAAATCAAATGTTATGCAAATGGATTACTAAAAGCACATGTAAAAATGCCATATAAATCGTCTTTAATAATTTGAGATAAGATCGGATAGTTGTTTAAGTAAAATATATATTATTAATTTTAAAAGCTATTAAATTTAAAACCTTAGAGCTAATGCTCCAAATGTATATAAATAAATTTGTAAAAGTAAGAAAATATAATTCGTTACACCTCAAAAAAATATAAACCAGTTCAGAATTATATCGTCATTGATTTGTACTAGTTTCCTTCAGAATCATCTTCACTTTTTTGTACCTAATAAATGAGGAAAAAATACTTATACTTTTCAAAGTTTTCACATATAGGTATATTCATAGACGCCAGTGACTTACTCACAATCGTATCATGCTCTTATTGTGATTTTAGTGGAATGGGTTTGTTCGAAAATTGAAAATCATCACACCAAACTCACAATAAGCTCATGACTTATACGAACTAACAATTTTGTTAAAATAAATCCCGTAGATAGGCATAGTACAGAAAGTAGTAAAAAAAATTTAATAGTTTAGGTTGGTTTATATAATGTTAGGTTCCGTTCTGACACGTACCGGCACAGACAAAATAAAATTTAAGATAAAATCTCATAGTTGTTTACTTCTTTACACATGCTTAAGAATAATAGGTTTTATTAATTTTAAAATCGATTCAACTCAACATCATATCGTCATTGATTGGTTTTCCTCGGGATCTTCTTCCTTTTCCTATACCTACTCAATGTAGGAAAAGCACTCATATTAATTTTAAAACTTTCCATAGATTAAAGGAATTACGCTCGTACATTGATCAAGACGAAATTAATTTTTCAAATCTCAAAGTTACTTCGTCAAGATCAACAGAAGTGCATAGTCCCGGAAGCGACACTGAAGAGGCACTTGTTTACATCATTATCCGAAATATACAGTCAGTATTAACAATATATATGGATGTATACAGATACTAATCTGCATATATATAATATAATATTAGCCATATGTTCAGCCCATCCGTATACTATAGTTTCTTCAAGATCTACTTCGCTCTCCTGTATTTAATAAGTAGCCCATTACATTCGGCTTTACAGATGAAAGGAACTATGCCCATATTATGGATTAGATAAAATAATTTTTTTCAAATCTGAAACTTATTTTATCTATACCATAAAAGGGTATAGCCTCAGAATCCACAAAATATTTTATTCTTAACTCCAATTCATGTAAAGATTCGATAAAAATCTCCTCTAATAATATAAGATAAACTCGCAAAGATGCATGCTGCTTTACCTTGCTGTACCTTTACTAAATGAGGAAAAAACACTGCAGTGAATTTAAATAATTGTGATGGGTATATATCATGCTCTTATAGTATTAGATAAGAGTACCATTTCTTTCAAAATCAAATGGTTCTCAAACGGAATACAAAATAATATAATTTAATATTTGAATAATTAGAACCATAAACGAATAATTAGAACCATTCCAGACCATTTGGCTTTAGAGATGAAAGGAACTATGCCCATATGATTGTTTAGGTAAAATTTATATTTTTCAAATTTAAAATGAATTTTATCTAGGTCACAGAAGGGCATAGTTTCAGAAGCCACAAACTATACATTTGCTAACTCTAATTCATGTAAATATTTGATACAAATCGTCTCTATAATAATATATTGTAACAAGGCAATTACTCGCCTCGTCACAATGACCTTAATTGGAATTATTTTACTTTTAGCAAAAACCCCTGAAAGACGATTATTTTTACTACATTGTGATAATCGATCATTTATATTTATACACACACATTGAGATAATCGATCATTTATATCGATAATTGGTTATTTTGTACTGGTAAGTTATCGATAACGCGAACTGTTAACGATCAGCGTATACGCAGATCGTTAATCGTGATATTTTTTTTGCTGACGTGTCAAAGATTTCGTAATCGGGTTTGAGCGGGAATTTTTTTTTGCTTCAAAAAGTCAATAAATAGATGAAAATTGGACTATTTCGGACTGTATTTTTTTGAGCCGGTGACTTACTCACAATCACACTAATTGCTGTGATACGAAAATATTTAATTTTAAAAATAAAATAAAATAAATATAAGAAAATAAATAAGAATAACTTTGAAGTGAAAATATAATATTTTCTTAAATTCAAAATTCTTTATTTTGAATAATAATGTGTGATTGGTACAAAAGTTAAAAAAAAAAATTAAAAAAAGACAATAACAAAAGTATATTTATTTAACTATGAATACGGATACGTATAATTCAATTTAAAAAAAAAAATTTATTTATATATATGATAAAAAGTGACCAGTGAAAAGATGAATAAATCTTTTAAAGATTGGTTAGTTAAATTAAGTTAAATAAAAAATAAAAAAAAATAAAAATAAGACAAAATATTAATCTTCCATTCGAGTAAAGATACTCGTGGTAGAGAAAAATAATATTTTTTTTTGTTCTAATAATTAGTGAATATTATATAAGCTATATATATAAAAAAGCCATTGAAAGATCAGTGAACTAGATGATCATATTTTTTTTGTGTGCTGAATTTTTTTTATTTATTAATATTTTGATTTTAAATTTATTTTGGTTGTTAATAAATTAGTAGTAAAAAGAAAAAACCATGAGGATGAGTATAGGTGTCGTGGTTGTGTTTCGAAGGTGAGTAATTAGCATCAATCCCGTTAGCGGTTACAACGAATTCACATAAACTCTAAAACCCCACGCCATCCCTGATGCTATAGCCAGCAATGACCGCTAGAGACCCTGTATGAATCCAAATTCTATAACATGGAATCTGAGTTGGAGTAATTATTTATTTTCACTTTTTAGTTTTGATTTATTTCTGCTCTCCAGCTCAGATAAAGTGTTACAATATGATAAACTTGCAAAGTGCAACTCTTTCTCTTATCTGTACCTACAAAATGAGGAAAAAATTCTTGTTAGTTTAAAATTTTCAAATACATATTATTATTTACATTGTGATTAGTATATGTATATTATGCTATTAGTAATGCAGATGCGTGGCATTTGTTTTAAAATCAAAAGCTACCCACCCAAGTGAATTACCAAAATCGCATAATTACAACCATTTCAGACTATTTGGCTTTACAGATGAAAGGAACTATGCCCATATGGTGGTTTAGATAAAATTTATTTTTTGCAAATCTAAAATGAATTTTATCTAGGCCACAGAAGGGCATAGTCTCGGAAGTCTTAAAATATATTGTTTTTCTCAGCATGCGTTAAAATGCGATTTAAATCATCTCTTATAATTTAAGGTAAGTTCGTATAGTGGTTTAAGAAAAATATGTTTTATTAATTTTAAAAACTATTAAATTTAACTGCAAAGAGTAAATACATAAATAAATTTGGAAAAATCATAAGTTATAATTCGTTACACCTCAAAAAAATATTAGCCAGTTCAGAATTATATCGTCACTGATTTGTACTAGTTTTCTTCAGAATCTTCTTTACTTTCCTGTACCTATTAGATGAGGGAAAAATACTAATACTTATTTTCAAAATTTTCACATATATTTTAAGTATAATGGTTTTGTTTCAAAATTAAGACTCACTACATAAAAATCACAATTAGCGCAGGATTTATAGAACTAAAGTTAGTTTAAAATTTTCAAATACATATTATTATTTACATTGTGATTAGTATATGTATATTATGCTATTAGTAATGCAGATGCGTAGCATTTGTTTTAAAATCAAAAGCTACCCACCCAAGTGAATTACCAAAATCGCATAATTACAACCATTTCAGACTATTTGGCTTTACAGATGAAAGGAACTATGCCCATATGGTGGTTTAGATAAAATTTATTTTTTGCAAATCTAAAATGAATTTTATCTAGGCCACAGAAGGGCATAGTCTCGGAAGCCTTAAAATATATTGTTTTTCTCAGCATGCGTTAAAAAAATATTAGCCAGTTCAGAATTATATCGTCACTGATTTGTACTAGTTTTCTTCAGAATCTTCTTCACTTTCCTGTACCTATTAGATGAGGGAAAAATACTAATACTTATTTTCAAAATTTTCACATATATTTTAAGTATAATGGTTTTGTTTCAAAATTAAGACTCACTACATAAAAATCACAATTGGCACAGGATTTATAGAACTAAAAAAATTCAAATTTATTCAGTAAATAAAATAAACCCCGTAGATTGGCATGGTCACAGAAGCACACAAAGTAATAAAAAGAAATTCTTAATAGTAATACGTGTAGTTTCATAACAGATAATTTCTTACAACCATAGAAGTTTCTATATTTACATGCTCCTTTACGAAGGCCAGCGAAATAGTTTATATTAATTTAAAAAACTGTCCCGCTTACCTTCGTAGAGGCACATGCTCTTACCGATCTGTTTCATTTTCCTATACCTATATATATATATATATAGTGAGGAAAAAACACTAAAAATTATTTTTTAATTAAAGCCAGTGGTCACACCTTGGAGATCTGCAATATGAAGTTATCTATAGTAAAATTCTATTATTTATTTCCATATGTATAGCTTTTCAAATGAAAGGAACTTTGCCCATACAAAGATTCAGGCAAAATTATTTTTTTTCAAATTTAAAGTAATTTTGCCTAAATCTATAGATGAACATAGTCCATATAGTTGCAAGATAGTTAACAATTTTGTAGACCTGGTCTGTCCTTGGATATCTGCAATATAACGGAATCTTAAGTAAAATTCATTTTTATCTAGCTTTTCCGATGAAAGATACGAGTACTATACCCATAGACAGATTTAGGCAAAATGGTTTTTTTCAAGTCTAAAACTAATCTTGCCTAAACTCAAAGATGAACATAGTTTATATAGTCACAGTAGCGCACAAAGTAGTAAAAATATGATTTTTATTGTAATTCGAGTAGTTTCGATACAGATCATCTGTATAATAAGAAGTTTGCAAATATTTACATGCTCCTTTTTATAATTTGTTTTATATATACATAAAGCTTTAGAATGGCATAGTCACAGAAGCACACCAAAAAATAGTAAAGAAATCTTAATTGTAGTTGGTGTATATACATGCTCCTCTACACTTGGTGAAGCGAAGCGTTTATAGGAATTTCAAAAACGGCTGCTCTTCCCCAAGTTATAGAGTCGCATGCTCTTAAGACATATGTAGTATTTGTTTCAATTTCGATCCTTTTACTTTTCACAAAAAAATAAAAATATTAAAAATAGTAAAAAAAATCTTAAATGTAGAGAGGAAAAAAACACTAAGAATTATTTTTTAATTAAAGCCAGTGGTCAGTCCTTGGAGATCTGCAATATGACGGTATCTATAGTAAAATTCTCTTATTCATTTCTATCTAGCTTTTCAGATGAAAGATACGAGTACTATACCCATTGACAGATTTAGGCAAAATTGTTTTTTTCAAATCTAAAACTAATCTTGCCTAAACCCAAAGATGAACATAGTTTATATAGTCACAGTAGCGCACAAAGTAGTAAAAATATGATTTTTAATTGTAATTCGAGTAGTTTCGATACAGATCATCTCTATAATAAGAAGTTCGCATATATATTTACATAGTCACAGAAGCACACAAAAAAATAATAAAAAATCTTAATTGTAGTTGGTGTATAAACATGCTCCTCTACACTTGGTGAAGCGAAGCGTTTAAAGGAATTTCAAAAACGGCTGCTCTTTTCCAAGTTATAGAGTCGCACACTCTTGAGACATAAGTATCTGTGTCAATTTCTATTCTTTTCACAAATTAATTGTAGTTGGTGTATATACATGCTCCTCTACACTTGGTGAAGCGAAGCGTTTAGAGGAATTTCATAAACGGCTGCTCTTCCCCAAGTTATAGAGTCGCATGCTCTTAAGACATATGTAAGTATCTGTTTCAATTTCTATCCTTTTCACAAAAATATAAAAAATAATAAAAATAGTAAAAAAAATCTTAATTGTAGTTGGTGTATATACATGCTCCTCTACACGCGGTGAAGCGAAACGTTTATATGCATTTCAATAACTGCTTCGCTTAACCGCGTTATAGAGTCGCACACTCTTAATTATCTGTCTCACTTCCTATCCTTTTCACTTTTCACACAAAAAAATAGTAAAAATAGTCAACTGAACTACACAAAAATCTTAATTATAATTGGTGTATATACATAATCCTCTATTTACGAGATGAAACGGAACAGTTATATAACCTCGCAATAGATCCATTTGGAGAACAAACTGCAAGCCCCAAGAAACGCATAAACAATTGCCGTGGTCTTCACCGTTACTAAACAAAAATTTAAATAGCTTCCAAAATCCAACTATTCCAAGTATAGCATAGTAATTTAAAACTATGGCACTTGGATCATGAAGTATACCAGGTTCGAGTGGAAAATCCATAATCATTCAAGACAGTAACATACTCGTATATCCTGTCATATGCAATTTACAAATGTTAAACCAAAACGATCCTGCGTTGCCGTGAAGAACACTGCTTCTATTGTTTCGATATAGCCTACGACACATTTTTGTTACCGATTATAATTCGTATAATAACTCTGAGCTTATCGCTCATATAGCGACAACACGTACATATGTCATTGAACAGAGCAAAACCAATACATTAAGACAATACTAAAATATTTCCTGCTGCCTTAGCAATGCACTAAAGTTAAATGTTATTTCATAAGCGGAAAATAAACATCAATTTGGCTTTGATGGTGATATCGCCTGCGGTTAAGTTTTGTGAAGACTCTAGTAACTTTTTAACATCACACAGATACATATTTTGTTCTTCACAGATACGGAACCATTTAAACAATATCTACAAAAAAGAAAACATCACGATACCAAATCTTACAAATGTAAAATGTGTTCCTGATTACGGCAAATCTATACCTGGATTTTTATTAACCATAAACTTGGGGTTGATCTTGTTCTATGCGTTACTAAAGATGGACTAGCCGATCTTAAACTAAAAGTCGCTTCTCGTGTGCTAAACAAAATATAGATTTGAACAAAATTAACTGCTAACTACAAAACGATTGCCTCTTATCTGATAAATGGTTGCCTCAAGTATGAAACCGTATTTTTAAACGAGTACATTATGGTGCATGTTGGTTATATCGGACTTGTTTTATTTTAAGCAAATGTACTAAAGTTTTCCTTCTGAGGGATACAAATCAAATACCCTATATTGACAAATTACACCATATCAATATGAAGATTTCCAATGCAAAATGATGGTGGTCTAGGTGTGAAACTGTCTTGGGGGAATCAAGTTGGTACTTGTTGCCAGCTCCGTATCTTGCAGCTTCCACAAGTGTGCGTGTTACGAATATCCTATGGGCAATAAACAGCTTTAAGCCATACAAATCGGCAGGACCTGATGGCATTATCCCAGCGGATATCCAGCGAACTATTGGCTTAACCCTACCCTGGCTGGAAGTTATGGCAGCCTAGAACTTTGTCACATTCCTAGAAAGTGGACTGAAGTAAAAGTAATATTTATACCTAAGGCGGGAAAAAGCTCTCATTGCTATCCCAAAGACTTTAGGCCCATAAGTTTATCTTCTTTTCTGTTGAAAACACTGGAAAGGCTAATAGAGGCTTACATTAGAGGCTCAATCAAGCCGGGCGAACTGTCGGGATCTCAACACGCGTACTGTAAGGGACGATCGGTGGAAACAGCTCTCCACTCCCTTATAGACCCGGTTGAGAAATCACTTGAATATAAGGAATATTCAATAGTGACCTTCTTGGATATAGAGGGGGCCTTTAGCAACGTCAGACCGGGCGCAATCACTCGGGCCCTTGCGTGCTTGGGGGTAGACGCGCCACTCAGAGGCTGGATAGATCATGCTTAGAAGCAGGATCGTGACAGTTTATCTGGGTGGGACGTCTGCCGGCAGATACGTGAGTAGAGGGACACCTCAAGGTGGGGTTCTATCCCCCTTCTTTGGAACCTGTTAAACCATAAATGACCTGTTACTAAAGCTGGAAGGGCAAGGCTTCAAGGTGGTTGCTTACGCGGATGACGTTGCTATTGCGGTCTTCGGTAAATATCCTAGTACGCTGAGTGAGCGCATGCAGTGCGCGCTTGGCTACCCCTCTGAGTGGGCACGCGGCTGAGGACTGAATGCAAACCCACAGAAAACGGAGCTGGTCCTCTTTTCCAGGAAGCACAAACTTCCTCAGTGTGACCTGCCGACATTAAATGTTACTCGCTTGATCTTTACGGATAGAGCAAAATACCTCGGACTACTTTTGGACAGCAAGCTAAGCTGGAAACGAAACATCGTAGAGAGAGTAAAGAAAGCTACTATAGCGCTCTACTCCTGCAAAAATGCCATTGGAAAGAGATGGGGTATGGAGCCCCACATAGTACACTGGCTCTACGTCTCAGTGGTCAAACCTATACTGCTGTATGGGGTTGTCGTCTGGTGGCCAGCGTTAAAAGTTATGGCCAACCTTAAACTATTGATGATAGTCCAAAGAACGGCCTGCTTGTGTATAAGTGCGGAGCACACCTACTCAAGCTCTGGAGATTCTCTTTCATCTTACTCCCTTTGATATTGCGGCCGAGCAGCTTGCATCTTGCACAGCCATTCGGCTCAAATCCATATCTATGTGGACCTGTAATAATGCAGGGCACTCATCTATCCTATGCAACAGGGGTATTCCGGAAGCTACCGACTACGCTTGGCTGCGGGGTATTCTGTGAGGCACTAGGGGTTAACCTCTCTTTTCGTCTTCCCGACTTTTGCAGCGTTTTTCAAGCTGAACTGACCGCGATAATGGAAGTTATGGACTGGTTGAAGTATAATGTAATATCTACGAGGGATATTCGCATTTTTACGGACAGCCTGGCTGCTATTAAAACGCTACAATCATACTGCCTGACGTCGAAGGTAGCCCAGAACTGTCTGGCATCTTTAAATGAGATGGCTGATCAGTTCAACATCCGCTTGACGTGGGTGCCAGGGCACTTCAATATCGCAGGGAATGAAATGGCAGATGAGTTGGCCCGCAAGGGTACAGCACGCCTAATAACCCAAAGCAGGCGGGATATAAAGATACCGCTTGCTTCATGCAAACTGCTGCTTCAGGAAGAAGCCATAAAAGAAACGAACGTCAGATGGTCTAAAGCCAGTTCGTGTGTAACAACCAGGCAGATCTGGCCTGGAATTGACCGGTCCAGATCAGGCCAACTGATATCGCTTCGACGGCAACATATTGGTATGGTCGTGGGAGCTATAACGGGACATTGTCTCATTGGGATACATGCGAGCAGACTGGGTGTCCCAGCCCATGATTTCTGCCGCAGCTGTGATGATGAGGAGGAGGAGGAAAATGTGCTCCATCTGCTCTGCACCTGTCCTAGTCTAGCGTACAGCAGAACAAAATTTATGGGAACTTCCCCTTTGAACGACCTCTCGGATCTTAATAAAATCGAGATCCGGGACCTAAAACGCTTGTTGGTAAGCTCAGGATGGTTTAGCGAGTGAAGAGGAGGAAACTCGAATGTGGTACAGCTACGGACCAATTTTGTGTCTATGCTAGTCCTTTAAGACAGCCACCCTTACCTAACCTAACCTAATACAAAATGATTCTTAACAAACGTAGAACTATTAAATTTCAAGTATAGATGTCTAGTAGATGTTACGTAAGCCTCCAACGGTTTCGATCCTGAGCTTATTCTTCTTCATACTGTCCTAGATAATCTGAAGTGGCCAAATCGTTCTCTATACTGTGGAGCCATCGTCGCCTGCAACGATCTCTGGGCCTACCATATGGTGACCCTCCTTCTAGATCAGCACGCAGAACGTGACCGAGCCAGCGGACTCGCTGAGATCTTATTTCATGTACAAAATCGGGGATCTCCATCAGATCTCTGATCTTAATATTGTGCAGAGCCCGGTATGTACCATCTACTGCGCGTTTTCGGCGGTAAATCACACGCATGATTTTTCTCTCAAATGCAAGGAGCCATCTCTCGTACTCATCCGTCAGCGCCTGATCGACGCTTTATAAAGCTTCAGCTTCACGGCACTTGCGATAGGTACCAACCGCACTTTAAGATCCTCACCAACACTGAGTCTCATTCATTGGAAATATTAAGTTTAATATAGGCATATAGATAACATCATAGCTAAAGCAAACTCAATGTTTGGATTTACCAAGCTATGGACCAGTGATTTTAAAGACCAATTTACATTAATGATCCTGTACTTCGCCTATGTAAGATCGCAAGTGAAGTACACGGTAATTATCTGGAGTCCTTACTATTCAATCCATATCAATATAATTGAAAGCATTCAAAACAAATTCCTCTTGTTTCAACAAAAGAAAACTAACTGGGATTATGACTATAATATATATACCCTATCAAGAAAATGTGGTATACACTTACCTCCGTATAAGGTAAGATGACAAAACCATAAAATCTGCACAATAGAAAATAGAAGGATTCTTTTGGACGCTGCTTTTATAGGATACGTTCTTCTTGGCCATATTGATTCATCGTACATCACTGATAACATCTCAATTCATGTTCCAGGTATAGAAGGGCGGAACCTTTTCATTGATTTTTGGATCTTTAACACCATTCCACAAATTACGATTTCTTCAAATTATAAATAAGATCAGTATGCATATAGATATTTTCTGCTCGAATCTTGACCGCTTCAATTGCTTTATTTCAATTTTTTGAATTGTCAATATACGTATATCTGACAATCATTTATATTACATTTCAAATTCAGTTACATATTACATATTTCAGATGATGGGCGGTCAAATTTCTTTAGCTTATATGAATGACTATATATTCATATAAGCTAAAGAAATTTGACCGCCCATCTCAAAATACAAAAAGTCTAGTTTAACGATAATATAAAAAATATTTCGGACTTAATGTATGATGTGATTAAACAGCTCTACATATGAGGTTAGGTAAAACAGTTTTGATTAATTAATACAAACTATTTTACCTAATCCTACCTATAGGAGCAGATCCTCTATATAGTCCGAATAATCTGTTGAGTCTACAAATTATAAATTTATGGGATGGTTCTAATTATGCGCTTTCCTGTGGTTCACGTTGGACAGGTTTGAAATAAAAAACAAATTTATCCAACTGAACCACAAGTAAGAGCATAATATACTTATGAAGGTTAAGATAAATAAATTCCGCGACTTCATCTAATTACAAATTTGTTCGTCAATGTTAGAGTTAATTATTTTTAACACTATTATAGATCTGATGGTTTGATTTACGATCATATAGGTGTTTCGATCACGTCATATATAGTTTACTTCAATATGCTTCATATAGTCAGAGCATTTGGGATAATTCAAAACTTATTATGATTATCGAAACATTGATTACATTAATTTATTTCAATATGTTCGCGAAAAATGCCTTGAGAACATCTATTGAATTAAATCGGTAAATCTTTGATTATATTACCAGAAGTAATATTAACTTTGGAGTGGGCTAAACATAGGGTTTGTAAAACTGCGAACGTTCCCAATTTTAACTCCACACATTATCACGCAAAAATATTTTTCATTTTGAAATATATGTTGAATGAACTTATTTATTTGAACTCATTTTCAAAACGTTTGTATATATGGAATCCTCACATAATTATAATTTCTTAATATACCTATGTACACAAAATAAAAATTACAGAATTGGATAATCTGAATCATCTGCCATTATACATTCGATCATTCTATTTTAATTTGCAATCAGGAATTAAATATAACCTATTATCCTTAAATTTTTGTGAATAATGCAGAAATATATGAATTTTGATAATCAACTCTAAAATTTGGTCATGCTCGCGTAAGTGAAATAAAAAGAAAGGCCACTTTTGATTTGACTGATGTTTCTTTAAAACGAAAATACTTTAAGATATATGCATTCTTATACATATTTCGCATATTGTCATTCATAAGCTGAAGGAATTTGGCCGCATATCTCAAAATACAAAAATTCTATAGTTTAACGACGAATGGCAAACCGTTTTGATTAATTAATTCAAACTATTTTATCTAATTCTGCCTATTATATAGGAGCAGATGATATATTTAGTCGGAATAATCTGTTGACTATATATGCAAATCATAAATTTATGGGATGGTTCTAATTAAGCGCTTCCCTGTGGTTCAAGTTGAAGAGTTTTGGAATAAAAACAACTCTATCCAACTGAACCACAAGTAAGAGCATAACATACCCATGAAGGTGCAGATAAATAAATCAAGACTTCATCTAATTACAAACTTGTTCATCAATAATATATAGTTAATTATTTTTTAACTAATTCGCTACTATTTAGAATACTTGTAAAAGAAAACTGATGTGATGATAAGGTGACGCTATGCGGTATTATTCGGAACCATTTTGTTTGTTTTAATACAAACTATTGGGCCTAATCCTATATTAGAAATAACGACATATAAAACTATTTACATACACAACTAAGAAACAAACGATAAACATTTGTGACTGAATATCAGAACAAGATGAATTCGTGTCTTTTTCAATGTTTCGTTGTATCGAATGATTGACTAATTTCTCAAAATCATATATACATATTGTGTATACTACGCTACTTAAGAGTTATGTCTCAATTAATATGAAAAATAATCATTAAATAACAAGCGGCTCGGTACAAAAGCATCAATAAATTATGCATAAATTAAATAACAAGTTTAATTGTTACAAAAAAGCCACGGCGGTAAATCATATATTCATCATTGATCTAAATTATGCATATATAAATTACATGGTCAATTGAATTGTCATAAGAAATCACAACAGCGGTAAATCATAAATTTATCATTGATACTTAAGAATAGCGTTAAAAACTTTATCGACCGTAAAATTGTTGAACGAATAATTTTAAATATATTTATAAGTGTTGAAGTGCTTAGACAGCTTAGCATATATATATACATATACTCGTATTATAAATAACATTGATTGTTTTCGATTTTTTTATATTTAAGTGTGTGTGCTCTTCTAAAAATTGATTCTATTGGTTTTAATTAAGAAAATTTTACGGTTCTGAAATCGTATCTAATAAATATAAATTAAAAAATATTTCAATTGTCTAATATCCTATAACCGTAAAATTTTGTCGCCTAAAACACTAAACCAAATATAATTAAATTTTTAGATTACCGGATTTTTATAGTTGCATATCGTTCCACATTAATTTATAACAAAACGTCTCGTCTCTCGAATTTTCAATGATTTTGATTATGCATAAAAATCCAAATCTCTTTGGCGAGCCGCGCGTAGACATTATATCCAACCCAATCAATATATATATACATACATATATACGTATATTTCGAATTAAATTGTAAAGGAAATTTGTTTTATGACCCTCAAGACAAATTTGTATAAGACTTAAAGTAATTAAAAAAAATTGAGAAAAAGTCACGATCGAGTTATCAATCTCAACATATATACAAGGTTATTTTCTGGGACAAAACCTTAATATGTTTATGTCCAGACCACCAATTTTTTACACAAAAAATACACTCATATACACGATTTGTGGTAATACATTTAGCATAAATTTTATGATTTTATATATTTATATGATCGTTAACAATTTTTTGATATAAGTATATATAGTTTAGCCCCTGTGGTCGGGGGGCACTCACATGTCTCGTAAATCTAAATTGCACGAACATGTTTCCTAAGAATACCACCACAGTATCCTTTGCTTGTCGTAGGAGGCGACTAAACGGTTGGATCGCTGGGCTGACGACCCGCATCCGTAAAAAAATCAACTGTTTATAAAATCAACAAAAAGAAAAATGGATACCGCCAAAACAACACCGGACCCCCGCTCAAGTACCCGGATACGAGATTTAGGATCGGCACGTGGAACGTGCAATCACTTAGAAAACCAGGAGCGTTGGAGGGTCTAATCACGTGCATGAAAGAGTATCGGCTGGAACTCGTTGCTCTTCAAGAAACTCGCTGGCCTCAAAGTGGAGACCATGTGTCCCAGGGCTATACGTTGTTCTACAGTGGAGATGACCTCGGAAATCTTGGAGCTGGATTTCTTCTTGGGCCGCAGGTAAAGAAGGCTGTTTTGGATTTTCAAGCAGTCAATAACCGATTGTGTATGCTTCGCCTGCGCATGAAGTTAGCCAACCTGTCGATAATTTGTGTACATGCGCCCACAGAAGTCAGCCAGCCCCAAGATAAAGACTCATTTTACAATGACTTGGACGATCTGATGGGATCTATACCCGAACACGATGTTAGAATGGTAATTGGGGACTTTAATGCTAGAGCTGGCAGAAATCAGGCCGACTTGTGTGAAAACATAGGTCCGTACTCCCGACACGAAACTGCGACCGATAATGGAGAAAGAATGATGTACTTTGCAATTGCTCATGATCTTAGAGTAGCAAGCACATTCTTCCCTCACAAACAGATACACCTAGAGACATGGACACATCCTCGCAAAACATCCCGGAGCCAAATTGACCACGTGTTAATTTCAAAAGGGCGAGCTCGGGTTGTGCAGGATGTGAGAACTTATCGGTCAGCAACCAAATACGTAGGCAGCGATCATTATTTGGTCGCTGCAAAGCTACGGTGGAAGTTTTCGTACAGGTCGGGGAACACAGCGAAACGGATGGAACGTTTCGACTGTGAAGGTCTGATAAATGAAGATCAAAAGAAACGATATCAGGATCTTGTCAGCGACAACATTGAGGGAGCTAATTACCAGTCTGACTGCGTGAACTCTGTCTGGGAGGTACTGAAAACTTCGGTTGTCAGTGCTGCTCCACAGACTTTAGGTATAGTGAAAGTCAGACCCAAGAATGATTGGTTTGATGACGAGTGTCGTCTTGCAGTTGAGCAACAAAATATAGCCCATAATGAAGTGCAACAACGTCTCACAATCGCAAGGAAAAACAAGGCAGCTCTTGCAAGAAGGGCAGCTAAGCGGATTTGTAGACGGAAGAAGCGAGAATGGTGGAAGGCTGAGGTTCTGAAAGTACAACAACTCAGCAATGAGCGTAGTTCACGTAATTTCTTTATAGGAATTACTGGATTGCACCATACTTTCAGGCCTCCGTCAACCGCCATTCGGGACCGGGATGGAAACCTCTGTGTCAACATCGACGCAGTACTTGACGCATGGAGTGGACACTTTACTGAGCTGCTTGATGTTCATCATGCGTCACAGACTATTGTTGAGCCACCTCTAAAACAGTCTGCGGAGATTTGCACTGAGGAGCCATCCCATGAGGAATTCACTAAGGCCATGCAGAGAATGAAACGAAACCGCTCACCTGGAGTGGACTGCATTAATTCGTAGCTCTTGATATTCGGAGGGGATACTTTGTGGAACTGTCTTTTCGACCTTATTCGATTAGTATGGCGAACCGAAGTTATGCCTGATGAATGGAAAGTGGCCGCGATGTGCCCCATCTTCAAGAAGGGAGACCGCTTGAAGTGTGAGAATTATCGCGGTATAGCTCTCCTTTGCACAGCATACAAGTTACTGTCATACATTTTATTGGATAGAATCACTCCTCTGGCGGAGGGCTTGGTTGGTGACTATCAGGGAGGATTTCGTCCGAATTGATCAGTCACTGATCAGGTCTTTTCGCTGCGGATGATTCTATCTAAATATTATGAGACATCCATCTCCGTACATCAGGTTTTCCTGGATTTCCGGCAGGCCTACGACTCGATCAATCGAGAGAGTTTGTGGTCTGCCCTGGAATACCTAGGAATGCCAACAAAATTGGTACGACTGTGTAGGATGACAGTGACGCAGTCTCAATGCTGTGTTAAAGTTGAGAACAGGCTATCGACAATTTTTGCAGTTAACTCGGGTGTTCGGCAGGGAGATGCTCTGTCCCCGATACTCTTTAATCTCATGTTGGAGTACATCTTTCGTAAAACCGAAACACCTCAGCGCAACATCTTATATCGCCAGTCCAATCAAGTGCTTGCATATGCAGATGACATATGCGTGATTGGACTGAATAGCAACGGAGTGAAAGAAATACTTGATCCGCTTGTAGAGTTTTCAGCTTCTGTTGGACTCCAGATCAATGAGTCCAAAACGAAATACCTGATCTCTGGTTTTAGAGACAATGGCACACCAGATTTTAGTAGTGGCCACCACACGTTTGAGGGAGTGAGGAGGTTCAAATATTTGGGCTCTCTTATCACTCACGATAACAGTGTGGGTGAGGATATTAAAGTGCGGCTGGCAGCTGGCAGTCGTTCTTTGTATCCTCTAAGGCCACTGCTAAAATCTAAACACTTATCAAGTGCCGTGAAGCTGAAGCTTTACAAAGCTTTGATCAGGCCCGTTGTTATGTTTGGATGTGAAAGTTGGGCGCTGACGGATGAGTACGAGAGATGGCTCCTTACATTTGAGAGAAGAATCATGCGTGTGATTTACGGCCCTAAGCGCGAAATAGATGGTACATACCGAGCTCTGTACAATTTCGAGATCAGAGATCTGATGAAGATCCCCGATATTGTACATGAAGTTAGATCTCAGCGAGTACGCTGGCTCGGTCACGTTCTGCGTGCTGATCCGGAACGAATTGTGCAGCGATCTCTGAAAGGAGAGCCACCATATGGTAGGCGCAGAGGTCGTTGCAGGCGACGATGGCTCCACGATGTAGAGAACGACTTGGCCTCTTCAGATTGTCTAAGACAGTATGAAGACCAAGTTCAGGATCGAAACCGTTGGAGCCAGATTGTTGATTCAGTAAGGGGCCAGTAATGGCCTTTAACACTGTTATTATTATTATTATATATAGTTTAGTATATACATATATATTTATGATATTAACACGTAATCAAGCAACAAAAAACTAATTAATTTTCGATACATGTGTAGCGTGCGGTATTTAAAATTTAATTAGTTTAATAGCAAAAAAAAAATATCTGGCATTAATCATATGTACCAGATATATCGCAAACTTACTTATATATGAATTCCATATATGGTAATAAAATTAGCATAAACAATTGTGATCGTTAAAAATCTGTAATATACATATGTACATTTAGATTTAAATAGCTTTATACCACCGCCTGAACATATTTATACGTGATCAAAAGGATAACAAAAAAAAATTATAATTTGTAGATGAATGTCTGGCATTGTAATTAAATTTTAATTACATACTTGTACAACAGAAAAAATCTATATAGCTGGCGATTTTCAATTAATTTTCGATTCAGCTTTCTGGCTATCAACAAAACACAATTTCAAAAATGAGAGCTATGTGGGTGACACGGTTATAAAGATTTTGGCTTATGGCCTATACAAAATTACAAAATAATTTATTTTATCATGTATTTATACTTTGGATACTATATATGAACTGAGATTGTTGAATTACTTAATCACATACGAAAATGCTACTTATTCCAGAAATAGAAGGAAAACAAAATTGCACACAATAATTTTTATCTGGGCGTAATTTATCATAATTGCGTATACGAGTACACCAAATTATAGTGACTAAGTTATTTTAAAAATTAATTTATGATCGTTAAGAATATTTAAATATTGTTTGGTATTAATATAATATTATTAAGAAACCAAAAAAAAATATTTACAAGTAATAGTAAGCATAACCAAAAACGAACAATTAAATTTAAGTTATCTGAATGACAAAATATCAAATAATGAACATATTGTGAATTACATGTACCATAAAGAAAGACTAGTTAATTAAGTTATTACAATAAAATGTAAATTTAAATTTTAGAAAATCTCAATAAGTCACATTTTCAAACACCATATGAACCATGCAAATCTGACACAACGATCTTCCAAAAATAAACCGAATTACATATTTCATTTAAAATCGTACTAAAATAATTATTGAAAATTAATTAATTTATAAAAATTTGAATAAAACTTAAAATTATATAAACATATACATACATGCATAGTGGCATTATTCTATTCTGATAATACTACACTTTTGGTATATAATACAATTTTCCACAACAACACCAACTAAAACACAACCGACACAAGACAAAGCGAACATGGTTTCATGGTTCAGTTCGAATATATGTATTATAATTACACAATGAACACTATAATACATGTATACATAAGTCACGAATAAAATCACTTGATGCACTAGAGAAATCTCAATATCAATATGTCCATAATCGGTTTCACAAATTTAAGGTGAAAATTTGTAAATTTTGTACAAAATGTAGCGCCATCCCATCAAAATACCAAATAATGAACATACATATAGAGAAATTATTATAAAATATAAACGTATCAACCCTATAAAACTAAGATGATTTATATCCTTAATTAAATCTTAAAGTAAGATGAATTAATTTAGTTGATACAATAAAATGTGAATTTTAAAATAAATAAAATCGTACTAAAATAATTATTGAAAATTAATTAATTTATAAAAATTTGAATAAAACTTTAAATTATTTAAACATGTACATACATGCATAGTGGCATTATTCTATTTTGATAACACTATACTTTTGGTATATAATACAATTTTCCACAACAACACCAAATAAACCACAACCGACACAAGACAAAGCGAACATGGTTTCATGGTCCAGTTCGAATATATGTATGTATTATAATTACACAATGAACACTATAATATATGTATGTATACACAAGTCACTAACAAAATCACTTAATGCACTAGAGAAATCTCAATATCAGTATTTCCATAATCGGTTTCAAAAATTTAAGGTGAAAATTTGTAAATTTTGTACAAAATGTAGCACCATCCCATCAAAATATCAAATAATGAACATACATATAGTGAAACTATTATAAAATACTAAACGTATCAACCCTATAAAACTAAGATGATTTATATCCTTAATTAAATCTTAAAGTAAGATGAGTTAATTTAGTTGATACAATAAAATATGAATTTAAATTTTAGAAAATCTCATTAAGCCACATTTTCAAACATCACATGATACATGCAAATGCGCCGATTTGAAATGACGCTTGACTTATAAAATTGAAATAAACTGAAATATAAAAATAAATTAGGATTCATCTCTCCTAGCACAGCGTCCACGCCTGTATCTGTATCATCTGAAACTCTTATTTTATAAAATTCCAATAAAAATTAATATTTTTTAATGGCGATTTTCCTAAAATAAACCGAATTACATATTTCATTTAAAATCGTATAATTGTAAAATAATTATTGAAAATTAATTAATTTATAAAAATTTGAATAAAACTTTAAATTATTTAAACATATACATACATGCAAAGTGGCATTATTCTATTTTGATAACACTACACTTTTGGTATATAATACAATTTTCCACAACAACACCAAAATTTGTAAATTTTGTACAAAATGTAGCACCATCCCATCAAAGTATCAAATAATGAACATACATATAGTGAAACTATTATAAAATACTAAACGTATCAACCCTATAAAACTAAGATGATTTATATCCTTAATTAAATCTTAAAGTAAGATGAGTTAATTTAGTTGATACAATAAAATATGAATTTAAATTTTAGAAAATCTCATTAAGCCACATTTTCAAACATCACATGATACATGCAAATGCGCCGATTTGAAATGACGCTTGACTTATAAAATTGAAATAAACTGAAATATAAAAATAAATTAGGATTCATCTCTCCTAGCACAGCGTCCACGCCTGTATCTGTATCATCTGAAACTCTTATTTTATAAAATTCCAATAAAAATTAATATTTTTTAATGGCGATTTTCCTAAAATAAACCGAATTACATATTTCATTTAAAATCGTATAATTGTAAAATAATTATTGAAAATTAATTAATTTATAAAAATTTGAATAAAACTTTAAATTATTTAAACATATACATACATGCATAGTGGCATTATTCTATTTTGATACCACTACACTTTTGGTATATAATACAATTTTCCACAACAACACCAAATAAACCACAACCGACACAAGACAAAGCGAACATGGTTTCATGGTCCAGTTCGAATATATGTATGTATTATAATTACACAATGAACACTATAATATATGTATGTATACACAAGTCACTAACAAAATCACTTAATGCACTAGAGAAATCTCAATATCAGTATTTCCATAATCGGTTTTAAAAATTTAAGGTGAAAATTTGTAAATTTTGTACAAAATGTAGCACCATCCCATCAAAATATCAAATAATGAACATACATATAGAGAAATTATTATAAAATACTAAACGTATCAACCCTATAAAACTAAGATGATTTATATCCTTATTTAAATCTTAAAGTAAGATGAGTTAATTTAGTTGATACAATAAAATATGAATTTAAAATTTGGAAAATCTCATTAAGCCACATTTTCAAACATCACATGATACATGCAAATGCGCCAATTTGAAATGACGCTTGATTTATAAAATTGAAATAAACTGAAATATAAAAATAAATTTGGATTCATCTCTCCTAGCACAGCGTCCACGCCTGTATCTGTATCATCTGAAACTCTTATTTTATAAAATTCCAATAAAAATTAATATTTTTTAATGGCGATTTTCCTAAAATAAACCGAATTACATATTTCATTTAAAATCGTATAATTGTAAAATAATTATTGAAAATTAATTAATTTATAAAAATTTGAATAAAACTTTAAATTATTTAAACAAATACATACATGCATAGTGGCATTATTCTATTTTGATAACACTACACTTTTGGTATATAATACAATTTTCCACAACAACACCAAATAAACCACAACCGACACAAAACTAAGCGAACATGGTTTCATGGTCCAGTTCGAATATATGTATTATAATTACACAATGAACACTATAATATATGTATGTATACACAAGTCACTAACAAAATCACTTAATGCACTAGAGAAATCTCAATATCAGTATTTCCATAATCGGTTTCAAAAATTTAAGGTGAAAATTTGTAAATTTTGTACAAAATGTAGCACCATCCCATCAAAATATCAAATAATGAACATACATATATAGAGAAATTATTATAAAATACTAAACGTATCAACCCTATTAAACTAAGATGATTTATATCATTAATTAAATCTTAAAGTAAGATGAGTTAATTTAGTTGATACAATAAAATGTGAATTTATCATAAAATAAAATGTGAACATCATATGCATGCAAATGCGCCAATTTGAAATGACGCTTGATTTATAAAATTGAAATAAACTGAAATATAAAAATAAATTAGGATTCATCTCTCCTAGCACAGCGTCCACGCCTGTATCTGTATCATCTGAAACTCTTATTTTATAAAATTCCAATAAAAATTAATATTTTTTAATGGCGATTTTCCTAAAATAAACCGAATTACATATTTCATTTAAAATCGTATAATTGTAAAATAATTATTGAAAATTAATTAATTTATAAAAATTTGAATAAAACTTTAAATTATTTAAACATATACATACATGCATAGTGGCATTATTCTATTTTGATAACACTACACTTTTGGTATATAATACAATTTTCCACAACAACACCAAATAAACCACAACCGACACAAGACAAAGCGAACATGGTTTCATGGTCCAGTTCGAATATATGTATTATATTTACACAATGAACACTATAATATATGTATGTATACACTCAAAAAAATAATTTCGGTTTTCTTACAAATTATTTTGCGTAACTGTAAAATTGTAAATTTTACAATACTTTTGTGAAGTTTACAGCTTCTTTTTAATGTAAAGATAACAACCCATATGTTAATCGAACAAATTTTTTTTCGTAACTAAGTCTTTCATATAAATATAGATTTACAATGTAGATTTGTAACAATAACCGCCAAAAAGCTGTAGCATAACTCTAAAATTGTTGTAGAAAATAATTACAAAATATTTTGTTACGAAATCTACAAATAATAATTGTAAAATATATATATATGTGACAGTAACAGGATTTGCTTTTCCATGCGGGACAAAAATCAGCGTATAATTTGCCCTTTACATACATAATCCTTTAATTTTCTTTGAATTTTCCGAATTTTCATTAAATGGATAAGAATCTCTAATTTTTTTATACACATACATTTTTGTAACATGTTGCATAGTAATAATTAATGTAATACTGGTGCCGCATATACTAAAAAATAAAAAACTGAAAAATAAAAATTCTTCAACGATAAGTCCGATATACGTTGCTTTGATATATAATAAGTACTATATGCTTAATAAATGATAACTTGTATGTACATAGATACGATTTATAGATTTTGAAGATTCTCAATAACACAAATAATGTAAGGTTTGAAATGATTTGTTTTTTCTAAGCACGGATATAAATCACTGGTACACATATCAGTTAAGAATTATGCATATGAGGCCACTGCAATACATCTGTATAAAATGTGTTAATTTTTTATTTTACCTATGTTAGCCAACAATTAAAATGACAATTTTTCGTGATTTCAAGACTATACTAAAAAGATTTAGATAATAATCTAATTAGATTTAGAATTATCTCAAATTTTATAGGGTTTCTTAAGTTATTATAGGTGAAACTATTATAAGATTATACAGATTCAAGAGCGAATATATCCTGTTGATTTTATAGATTTATATATAAATCTATAAAATCAACAGGATCTATTCGCTCATGAATCTGTATAATCTTATAATATTTTCAGTCATATACAATTGGATATAATTCTAAATATTTTCAGTAGTCCTATAATAAATGATCAATTTAATTTTTAATTTAGAAAATTTCGATAATAGATTATCAATCGTATTGGTCTGGTTACATTACGAAACAATTATACATCTATCAAACAATTTGTTGCATTAAGGTAGTTATATTATGTAACGTATATATATGTATAACCTTCTAAATAAGTTGATATTCCAAATCCCAATTCTATTATTGCTCCATAAGAAGCTAGAAATGCGTAATTAAAATATTTTATCCATCATATATAAAAATGGGTTTGACCTATATTTAGAAATGCGCATTTGTACTGTAACCCAAACTGATTTGTTAACTTTACAATTGTCATTGTACTAATATTTCAATTCATGCAAAAGGAATCGTAAATTTAACGGCAAGGTTTCGTAAAATTTACAATATTTATTTGTAACTTTTGAATAATACAAATTGACTTGTAATTTCTACGAACAAAGTAGTAAATTTTACATTTCATTTCGTAAATATATCAAATTTGTGCCGTAAAATCGTGTCGCGTCCATACGAATTTTCGCATTGCGATTCATAATTCATTGTAGTTTCAGTTTTCAATCAGTTTGCGTGGGTCAACTAGATATGGACAAAAAAATAAAAATAAATTATAGTGACAAAGTTAAAAAGTTTTTAATAAATATAAATGTGGGCCAGTTACACAAAAGTATAAAAAGTGAGTAGTTTTTTCAATAAATATATATTTATATATATATGTATATATATATATATATATATATATATATATATATATATATATATATATATATATATATATATATATATGTATATATATATGTATATACCTATATATAAATTGAAAATATATAATATATATATATATATATATATATATATATATATATATATATATATATATATATATATATATATATATATATATATATATATATATATATATTGCCTTATTAAACAAAATGGTGTAACGTAGTTTCATCTATAATATATAGTTGATTATTAGTAGATCCTATAAAGTGTTTATATGTAATAAAATATATTAAACAAGTGTAATTTTACCAAATATAATTGGTTTGAAACATTTATAAAATATGAGATTCAAAATTGTTTATATACCTAATATATAAAAATAACCTTGAAAAACAGGCAATTATTAAGTTAAATTAGTTTAGAATTTGTATCAATATACATACATATCTATTGTGACTCTTCAACGAGACAACACTACAACACAACATGAGAGTACCTCTCGTTTATACGAGCGGTAACAACTTTTATCATAAGAAACGAGGAAATCTTGTGTTGCAGATTGCAGTGCTGTTTCGTGTGAACAGGCACATTGATGATTATAAGTTTAGTTACAACAATATCTCGCTGAAAATGCTTATTCTTTTATTCTCCAGAAAAACAACAACAAAAATTAAATTTGTTATTGAATTTACTCAAGAATCAAACAATTAGAATTTTCAGCGTAATATTGTTTGATCTATACATCTCGCTTACTATACAGTAAAAGATAGTAAGAAAATCAAATTTATTTATGAAATGTGATACTAAGCGAGACGTACTGAAAAGCAATGTAATGATCTCTTTTTTCCTTTTATATACTATTAATCATATTTTATCCTTTCCTCCGAACATCATTTATCAGTTACAGTTGTTGATCGATCGTACGAAAGGAAAAATATTAATTGCAATATATTTTACACTACCGTTTCAGAAATTGTTAATATTAATTTAATTTGTGATAAATTTGTAGAATATAAAATTTAAGAGTATAGATAGTGCCGCCATATTTTAATTAATCTTAAAAAAGAGAGAATTATTAAATTAAATTAGTGATAGTGGCTGTTAAATTAAAGAGGGGAAAAATATTAATCGAGTTTCCGTTATTTCTTTAGAACACGAGACATTCTATAAAGGATTAATTGGTTTAAAACCGGATCACGTCAGCTTAATATTTAGTAAAGAACAGTTGGGCCAAAAAATATTATTTGAATATCATTTAAGCAAGCTGCAAGCAGAACATAAAGAAGACTCAAATAGTGTAAGTAACACAAACTTACAGTTATTTGCATGTTACATTTTAATATATATATATATATATGTATATATATATATATATATATATATATATATATATATATATATATATATATATATATATATATATATATATATATATATATATATATATATATATATATATATATATATATATATATATATATATATATATATATATATATATATATATATATATATATATATATATATATATATATATATATATATATATATATATATTTATATATATATATATATATATATATATATATATATATATATATATATATTTTATTTTTTTACCAACCAATCAATTATATATAATTTATTCATTTTTTTTTTCAATTTAGGATTTGTCGAGTAGCTTCGATACACTTTCAATTAGTGACAGCTTAGAGAATTTTTTTGAAGATATTGATTGCTAAATTTTAGTATATTTACTTATTTTATTTTTATTTTGTTAATAGGTTAGTGTATCTCGATATGTATACTTGTTTTATTTGTAATTTACGCTTAAATTCAATTAATATGTTAGTCACCCATTTAAAGATAATGCACACACGTAAAACTTATGATACATTTGAATGTAAACAGAGTAATTGTTCTCAATGATTTAAAAACATTAGTACTTTTAAACGGCACTTGAATCGTCATTCAAATGATAGTTCGAAAAATTTAGAAAATATTGCGAATGACATTACGAATTCACGTAATTTCGAATCATCTACTCTGTTATGTATTGACAAACCTAACAACAATATTCCTTTTAATTTAAGTGAGACAAATATTATTAGTGATACTACTAGGAAAGTAGATTGTTTGACAAATACACATTCATTGCACGTTGTAGACGACGACGGTTCAAGTATTGCTCACTCACATTTTAATAATATTTCTGAAACTAAATTAATATCTCAGTCAGTGAATCCATCCATTAATTTTCTACTTTCACTGCATAACAAAAATAATTTTAGTAGGAAAGATGTTTTAGATGTTCAGCAATTAACAAATGAGCTTATAATCCAACCAATAAAAGCTCATTTAAATATTTTTTTAAATAATATTAATTCAGCTCAAACATCACAGTCGCAAGTAAACAATATACAAGATATATTTGCTGTATTAAATATTTTCGAAAACGTGAATAGTGAATATAAATTTTTAAAATGCCTAAAACATCATAATTTGATTCAAAATTTGCTACAATTTTCTATTGATAATCGCATAACCGAAGTATATAGAAATGGTATACCAAGTTTAAATGAAAGAAAATGTAAAGGCATATTGTTTCCCTTACAATATCAGTTTACAAAAATTTTTGAACAAAATAATTTATTAGATCAAGCGATTAAGAATATAACTAATTTTGAAAATGAATGCCATAAGTTGTCTCATTTTCTTCAAGGAATGCTTTGGAAACAAAAACGAAGTTTGTATCCGGGTAAAATTTTAATTCCTTATTATTTATATGCCGATGATTTTGAAATAAACAATCCTTTAGGATCGCATTCGGGCACTCATTCTATTACTGGAATTTATTATACGTTTCCCATTTTTCATTCCGTTTCAAAATTAAAGGATATTCAAGTAGCCGCATTAATAAGATCATCATATATTAAAGAGTATGGTAACGATATTTCATTGTATAGCCTTATAGAAGAAATAAAATCATTGGAATTAAATGGTATTGAACTACGTTCGAAAAATGGTTTAATTCAGGTTCGTTTCGTTCTCTGTTTAGTTTTGGGGGATAACTTGGGCCTGAATACGCTTCTTGGTTTTTCGAAATCATTTTCAGCTCAATATTATTGTCGATTTTGTAAAGTAGATAAGTCAAGCGCGTCAAAGCAAATCGAAGAGGATAGCAAAGCCTTGCGTACTTTAGAAAATTATGCACTAGATATACTTCAAAATAACGTCAAGGAAACTGGAATTCACAGCGAGTCTCTTTTTAACAGTATTCCTTCATTTCATGTAGTGCACAATTATGCAGCCGACATTATGCATGATATATTTGAAGGTGTCTGCCATTATAATTTGTCATATGTCCTATCCCACTTGATACACATAAAACACTATTTTGATTTAAGTTTTCTCAATAAATTAAAAAATACCTTTCCTTATGGGGAAATGGAAATTGGAAACATGTCAAAGGATATAAAAGAAATCCATATTAAAAACAAACGATTCACTTTCTCAGCAAGAGAAATGTGGAATTTTACTCACTTTTTACCACTTATTATAGAAGACTTAGTTCCAAAGCAAGAAGAAATATGGTTTTTTTCTGTGAATTCGTTGAATTGATTGACATTTTAGTTTCAAGTAATTTTAATGACGATCTTTTATTTGATTTAGGAAAAAGAATTAAAAAACATAACGAACACTTTGTGAGGTTATTTAAAGATACCCTTAAACCGAAATATCATTTTTTAATTCACTATCCGCGATTAATACGATTCGTTGGTCCCCTGAAAAACATATATTGCTTTCGATTTGAAAGTAAACACTCCGAATTAAAAGGATATGCTAAAAATATTTCTTCTCGAAAGAATTTCACATTAAGTATGGCAATCAAATGCCAACTAAAGTTTGCTAGTTTGATAATTTCCCCAGTTGAACCTATTTTACAAATTGATGACAGAAAAATCGTTCCAAATGTATTTCCACCAACCACTTTCGAGAAATATGAGTTCAACATGGAAAATATACAATTTTTTTCATTTATTATCTATAAAGGTATTAATTATAAAATTAATTATTATATGACCAAAACTATTTATAAAAATATCGAACTTTACAAAGTTAGTGGCATCTTTATTCCCAAAGAAGAAAATGAGCCTTACTTAATAGTGACCAAATACACAACTTTATACATTCAACATTATGTTTCTCATAAAATTTTATCGGAATGTGAAAAAATTTTTATCTATCCAATATCTTATTTTACTAGTCCTCCAATAAACAGCTACAAAATCAAAGAAGGGAATGTTATTCGCAATAAAAACTATTTCTAAATTCGACTAAAACAAACTTAACATCACATGTAACTTTTTTTTGTTTTTTAATGGGTGCATTCTAACTTATTATTATCATTTTATAATTTTAAGGGTACAATTTAAAGAATTAAATTTAGACTTAATATTTTTAATAATTAACATAAACATAGATTAACATTGTTTTAATAAAATAAGAAAAGGGTTAAACACAACATGGAGCAAAACGAAAGTATTTCTGATTTTAACATTTCTAATGTACAATATCAAAACAACGAATACTCGATTGAATATAATCATAATTTACAAGATGAAAATAATTTGGATAATACATCAAATATACAATTAGGAGAAATTGTTAACCTTGATTTAAATTCATTTATTACTGTGCTACCCCGTTTAACCAACAACCCAAATTTAACACAAAAGGAAACACAAACGGTTACAATATATAACTCTCAGGATGAAACCATCAATCAACAATCACTGAATGATTCACAAAATGGAAATTTAGAACTAGCAAATTTATTAAATAGTTGGAAATTAGAAAATTTGTGCGATCGCCTCAGAAGTATAATGATTTAATAAATTTTATTTCATTTCATATATAATATGTTGATATATTATTTTACAGATGTTGGCATTAGTATTCCACAGTTGAAACATATGCGAATTAACCATATTGACGAATTATTTGAACCAGCAGAACTAGGACTAAAAATCATGTTTCAATACCATCTGACCTCGTGGCAAAAAGGATTTCAAATGGAAACCAAATGTGTACCCTCTTCAAGTATCATCACTCCACCTGAAAAAGATTCAGCTCATATAGTATATTAAAATTTTTATTTTTTCTTAAGTCTACAATTTAATTTTTACGATAGTGTAAATTTATTTATACCAAATTTGTTTAATTTATTTTGTTAAAACAGCCTGTGACAACTATCATAAGCAGAAATACTGTATTTGGGCAGAACATACGAGATTTCTATGAAAAAAACCATGTACTAGAGCCAAGACATCGGGACATTTTATGTTCAATGATAGTAGATTTTTATTTAAAAGAGCAGCATCTAAAACCATCGTCTAAGCAAATCAAACGCTTACCTGATGAAATCGTATTATGGTTTCCGAGTGAAAGTTCAGTAAGAATGAAAGCAGAGATGATAACAAACATATAAAATACTTAATTATATATAATTTCAGAAAACCTATTATACAATTCGGCACAAATCACCAACCGGCAGCAAGAAATCACCAACTGGTAAGCTCTACAAAAAGTTCGACTACGAGAACAGAAAAACATTGAAGTACTTCAGTGTATCAAAAACAAAACACAAGGAGAAGCCTAAAAGTACACAACAAGGTAAAACATAAAATAAAAAATGTAAATAGCGTTCAGCATATTAATCTATTTTTATTCATTATTTAGGAAATATAGAACATGAAGAGTACACGATTTTAAAAACGGAGCTAAGAAATTTAAGAAGTCCATGGGCTTAGTATTAGAAAAACGAACAAAATCGTCACAATTAAGAATTGCCGAATGTATGAGCAATGTGGACCAATCGTTTATTAATATATTTAATGAATAAAACATGCATTTATGCCTGATCTGGTACTACATAAATAAAATCATTTATTAATAATATATTTATAATAAATTATCGAATTTCTTTAAGGGCGAAATTGATTTTTTAACGCTATACCCCAGCGCTAAAAATATATGTACAAAATGGGACTCCTTCTTAAATAAAGTACCAGTTATATTGAAAAGCAATATCAAAGAAAAACGAACCACCACAAGTTAGTTTAGGGGAGCTGCTGACGAAAAAACATGAAATTAACTCAGGTAAGCAGTAAGACTTTTATTTATTAAGTTTTATTTATTTAAATACCAATAACATCATGGTGTAATTCATTGTAATCACAAACAAAAACTTTTTATTTTCAGATTCATACAATTTACAAATACTCTATTTATTATCAAGTTTGGTGCCGCCTTCAGTCAAAAGGGTAAACAGTTCAATACGGAAAATCATCGGTGAAAGACAGCCAAACATGGGTTGTAAAAATAATATCAAGCGTTTCTGATATTACAAAAGAAGTAGAAGGAATGACATCAACGTGTAAAGAAGAAAAAGCCAAACTTCAACCTCTTTTGTTGGCTATTGGGCAGAAGTGGGATTTAAAAGAATTTGTAATTATAATTGACCGCCACAAATACCTGTGTGCTACTTTATTAGAGGCACTGATAAATTGTTCAAATTATATCAAGTATTCAAACTGGTATACCCAAAACCCTGCTTGAATATATGGTTATTCATTCAACTTTATTTTTATGTGATAAAGACACCATATGATGCTGAATTGCCGTCCATAAATACCTTCATAACTGATTTAAATAATAGGTATACAAAGATAATTACGTATATGCATGAATATATATAAATAAATGACGAATTTTATTATTTGCAGATTTCGCCTCAGCCAAGGACAACAATAAAAAAAATATTTTATAATCTTGTATTATATAATTTTTTAAATTAAATTTGATAATAATTTTTTATTTTTAATATCTGTTATATTACTTAATAAATCAGGAAATGTAAATCTTAAAATTAAATTTTTATAATAATAATATAAAAAAAAATTTAAAACATTTTTTTTAATAAAAAAATCATTTTCTTATTTTATTTAAATATAATACTTTAATTTAGATAAAATAGTTTAATAATAAATCATGAAATTTAATATGTAATCAAGATATATTAATCTTTTATAATTTTTGAATAACAATTAAAATGAATAATTTTTAGTATTTATTATTTAATAAATATGAATAATTTATAATAATTTTTTTACTTTAAAATAAATGTTAAAATGTTAAATTATAAAAAAAATTACAATCTTTGACTATTATCTTTATAACAATTCAGGAAATAATTATAATTAATTAATAATAATTATAAACCGAAATTTATTAATAACGAATTAATTATTTTATATAATTTTAAAAATTAGTAAATTTTTATTAAAAGTTATATTTGAATTTTAAAAGTATCGTTTTTCTATCAATGTTCGCCTTACCCATATTTATATTTATCAACAAAAACTATATACATGTATATAAATATATATAAATATATATATGTGTATATATATATATATATATATATATATATATATATATATATATATATATATATATATATATATATATATATATATATATATATATATATATATACATATATATATATATATATATATATATATATATATATATATATATATATATATATATACCGGGTGTTTTTTTTAAACTGAGACGATCAAATATCTCGAAAAATAGCCACTCTACGGAAAAAATGTCCATAATCAAAATTTAATCATACCGCGGGGGAAATACATTAGTGCAAAAAAAAAAGTCCCCCCACCCCCGCTTTGTAGGTGGGGCGGGGGTAACTTTTAAACTAAGATAGGAAGCCATATTTTTTATTGCAGATACGGATTCTACGACTAAAAGTACGTATGATTTGAATAAAATATTTTGTTCGGTTCATGATAGATGGCGTTGCAATCGACGAAATTCAATTTTTTCAATTTCTCCTTCTTAGAACACACGCATTCGATTCTGCAATACGTTTGAAATAAAAAACATCACGTTTTCATTGGAAATACTCGAAATTCGTCATCAAAACAATTTATTCAGTTTTGTAAATCTAAATAAGTGTTCAAAATTAATTTCAAGTTTTATTATTAAATTTCAAAAATACAAAATTCAGGCCATCATTTTGAACACTTATTTAGATTTACAAAACTGAATAAATTGTTTTGATGACGAATTTCGAGTATTTCCAATGAAAACGTGATGTTTTTTATTTCAAACGTATTGCAGAATCGAATGCGTGTGTTCTAAGAAGGAGAAATTGAAAAAATTGAATTTCGTCGATTGCAACGTCATCTATCATGAACCGAACAAAATATTTTATTCAAATCATACGTACTTTTAGTCGTAGAATCCGTATCTGCAATAAAAAATATGGCTTCCTATCTTAGTTTAAAAGTTACCCCCGCCCCACCTACAAAGCGGGGGTGGGGGGACTTTTTTTTTTGCACTAATGTATTTCCCCCGCGGTATGATTAAATTTTGATTATGGACATTTTTACCGTAGAGTGGCTATTTTTCGAGATATTTGATCGTCTCAGTTTAAAAAAAACACCCGGTATATATATAGAATTTTTCACGAACCAACCTCATGGATTTTACTTACCCATTTCGTACATTTTACATTAAATTTTCTAAATTGAACGAAATATACTTGTAAATTTAGCAACTACCATTGTTAAATTGGGATGGAGATTTTGTAAATTTTACAATTAATGTCGTTAATTTTACGTACTAATATTATAAATTAACATATCTCTCTTGTAAATTTAACATATTAATTTCCCAATTTAACGAATAAATTTTGTTTATCTACCTATTATCATTGTTAAATTTTACAACAAAATTTGTTAAATTTACCAAGCGTGAAGCTGTACTCTACAAACTAATATCGTAAAAACATTTTTTATTTTGCACATTAATTTGTAAATTTCACAAAGGCCGTGGTAAATTTTACTATAGGTTTGTAAAGCTTTTTACAAGGCACGAAATTTTTTTACGAAGTATCTGTAAAGATTTAGAAAACATAAAGCGTTGTAAAAATAACGATTTTAAATTTGTTATATTTGCGAACCGAAGCGTTGGCTGAAAACGAACGCTTTTTTTTGTAAAATTAACCGTGTTTTTTTGTTTATATCTCCGATTATTTTTTTCAGTGTACACAAGTCACTAACAAAATCACTTAATGCACTAGAGAAATCTCAATATCAGTATTTCCATAATCGGTTTCAAAAATTTAAGGTGAAAATTTGTAAATTTTGTACAAAATGTAGCACCATCCCATCAAAATATCAAATAATGAACATACATATAGTGTATTAAACCTAAATAAACTGAAATATAACAATAAATTAGGATTCATCTCTCCTAGCACAGCGTCCACGCCTGTATCTGTATCATCTGAAACTCTTATTTTATAAAATTCCAATAAAAATTAATATTTTTTAACGGCGATTTTCCTAAAATAAACCGAATTACATATTTCATTTAAAATCGTATAATTGTAAAATAATTATTGAAAATTAATTAATTTATAAAAATTTGAATAAAACTTTAAATTATTTAAACATTTTGCCATTTTTTCTCATAATTTCGGGTCTTTTTCTGCAAAATAGGCTAATATAAGGAACAACTTGATAAAATCGAGGTAATATTAAGGTAAAGTGCATACATGCATAGTGGCATTATTCTATTTTGATAACACTACACTTTTGGTATATAATACAATTTTCCACAACAACACCAAATAAACCACAACCGACACAAGACTAAGCGAACATGGTTTCGTGGTCCAGTTCGAATATATGTATTATAATTACACAATGAACACTATAATATATGTATGTATACACAAGTCACTAACAAAATCACTTAATGCACTAGAGAAATCTCAATATCAGTATTTCCATAATCGGTTTCAAAAATTTAAGGTGAAAATTTGTAAATTTTGTACAAAATGTAGCACCATCCCATCAAAATATCAAATAATGAACATACATATAGAGAAATTATTATAAAATACTAAACGTATCAACCCTATAAAACTAAGATGATTTATATCCTTAATTAAATCTTAAAGTAAGATGAGTTAATTTAGTTGATACAATAAAATATGAATTTATCATAAAATAAAATGTGAACATCATATGCATGCAAATGCGCCAATTTGAAATGACGCTTGACTTATAAAATTGAAATAAACTGAAATATAAAAATAAATTAGGATTCATCTCTCCTAGCACAGCGTCCACGCCTGTATCTATACCATCTGAAAATCTTATTTTATAAAATTCCAATAAAAATTAAACCGAATTACATATTTCATTTAAAATCGTACAATCGTAAAATAATTATTGAAAATTAATTAATTTATAAAAATTTAAATAAAACTAAATTAATGTCAATTTTTAAAATCTTTGTATCAACTTACTTCAGAAATTATTTTTCAAAAATAAAACTGGAAAGTTTCTCCAAAAACTATCACAACAATAATTTTCTTTCGACACCCACTTGGGAAGATTTTCAAAACTATAAACAAAACAAACAAAATAAAATCGAACCGAAACTAAGATAATGTGACTGAAACAAAATGTATGTATAAAGCAGAGTTAATTTTGATTAAATTTAAACTAAGTATTCACAATGTTACGCAATTTATAGAAACAAAATGATTCGATTTATCACATATGTACATTTGTACACAGGTAAGAATAGTTAATTGTTACATGTTTGGTATACTATTTATATAAATCTGTTTCTGTCCAAAAATTGAATTATTTGTATACGCATGTGTGACATTGTAATTCAGTTATAATTAATTGGAAAATCAAAAAAATCTGCTAGGCGACTTTCAATTAACACTTGAATAAATATACATCTATATTGTATAACAATTAAAAAATAAATATATGATGTGTGGGACAACACATGACTTTCCAAATACTCTTAGTATGCGCAGCCTTACATGTCCACGCATTAATTTTAAAGTTTGATGCACTTATGCATTTTTATTTAAATTTCACGTTGAAAAACAAACACATATTCTGATCAACAGACAGACAATCATTCTAAAATATAATCAAAAAATTTGTGATGGTCTAAAAAGCACCGAGTTCCATCAGCGATTATAGGATACTTTCCTTACATTTACTTTACGTATTGGGAAAATGTGACATAATTGTCGTATATACATATGTACCGCTTGAGATATATATATATGTATGTATATATATATATATATATATATATATATATATATATATATATATATATATATATATATATATATATATATATACATATATATATATATATATATATACATATATATATATATATATATATATATATATATATATATAACAAGCATCGGCATCGGTATTCGTTAATTAACATTTTGTTCGTGACAGAAAGTGGATGAAAAATTTAAAGTTTGTGCGGTATAAGAGTTAATATATATGTTATAAATTTAATTAACTAATTATTATATATTTTTTAAATCTATTTGAAGCAAATATTTATACTATATGAATATATATATATACAAAATGAGTAATACACCGAAAAAGGAACAACAACCAAAAAATAATGCGCAATCTGAATGTTGTGATCAGCATTTTAAGATATGTTCTGCTTTCCATTCGATGCATCGTTGTGCATCACAAAACAGCGATCAATCGTTATGGTACCGTGGATATTATTCCACAACACCATCAAATCAAGAAAATCTACCAGAAATTGAATTTAAAAAAAGTGATGATGTTAAAAATTCAGCCACCAATAAATGAAGATGACTGTTTAGTTCACTAAACAGGTCATTCAGGTTTATATAAAATAATATTGTAAATATCATATTACATACATTTCATACACATTTTGATTTTATATAAAAAACACAATGTATAGTCAAAATGCTGAATGTACACAAAATTAATTTAATTTTGCTATATAAGCCGAATTTATGTATTTAATAAATCAGAATTAAAATTATTATTCAAATTGATGTTTCAATTCTCGCGATTATTAAGACCTCACCCGTAGTAATCTTAACAATCGCTTCAACCAAGTTTTAAGCAGAGGCTAAAACTTTACATGATGGTTAGCAAGGAATTGTCAAGCACCAACCAAAAACTGCTAAAGAGGCAAGATGTGCTGATGAGGAATATGTACCGGAAAATGGACTCTATCGAACAAACATTGGATAACACCAACAGTCCAATAGAATACTTGAAATTAAAAATAGATCAACTATCTAAGGAAATTGAGGTAATTGATCAACAACACATAGAGATCCTAGTGGAAATAGATGAAGACCAAACAAATAAATACGTGCAAGAAAATTATTATGAAACCCTTAAGGAGAAAGTGGACACATTAATAATGCGTTTACAGCGCAAGCAGCAGAAAGATACAACGAGCCTTTCTGAAGAAGCTAGGGTATAATTACCCAAAATACAATTATCACCGTTTTACGGCGATTATGAGCAATGGAGCGCGTTCAACGACATATTCACCGAGCTCATTCACAACAACAAGCAGCTATCGAACACTATAAAAATGACTTACCTGAAGTCAAATGTGCAAAAGGGAGCAGGACAGTTAATTAGTCATCTCACAACAACGGGTGACAATTATGACAAGGCCTGGGAAATACTGCAAGCAAGGTACAACAACACCAAGTTGCTGGCAAATAAGTATTTCAACTCATTGATGTCCTTACCAACTATACATGCAGCATCGGCGGTAACAATTCGAACCTTGCATGATACTGCAACCGAAATACTGCACAACATCAGCAAGCTACAGATAACCTCTCCCTTTGAAGCACTGGTAATGTTCATTCTAGGCAAGAAACTAGACCCTGAATCAATTAGACTGTACGAAACCACATTAGAAAATCCGAGGGAAATTAAACAGATCAGTCATTTCTTCAACTTTTTAGAAAGAAGATTTCAATCCCTAGAGGCTATGGGTGTCATCAAGGTAGAAAACACATCACCACAACCAATGGCACCACTGAAACGAGTGCATGCAACAACGGTAAACAGCCAGTGTCTAGTAAAGAGATGCCAAGGGAGGCATCAATTGCAAGACTGCAATCAATTTAAACTAATGCCAACACTAGATAGAAACAAACTGGTCAGCGATACATCCACTTGCGTACGTTGTTTAACGCAACATCCAAGGGGCATATCGTGCACATCCACAATACGATGTATTGTGTGCCAAGGTCAACACCACCCTCTTCTGCATGGCAATAATATGGCATCAACCAACAAGGGGATAGCGCAAACTCTCATAGTCAAACAACAAGGCCCCGTACTGCTACCAACAGCAGTGGTCAGAGTAGCCACAGGCACTGGAAAACTCAATACAATAAGGGTACTAATTGATTCTGGGTCACAAGCAACCTTAATATCATCAAAGGCTGCCAATCTATTAAACATTAAGAAGAAAAAGGCACAAAACAACATTTCAGGCATTGGTGGTACCGAAGCAGGAATCTGCAGACATACCATCAACATAAAATTAATGCCAAGATTCAATGAGAACTTTAGCTTAGACATTGAAGCCTTAGTACTCAACAACTTAACTCAACAACTACCCGCAGTTTCCATTGATACAACCAAGTGGTGCCATCTTTAAAATCTAGAACTTGCAGATCCACAATATAACCAACCTCAACCAATTGACCTGGTACTCGGGGCAGATCATTACCCGTCGATTGTAATCAGCAGCACCATCAAGGGCGGGTACCAGGAGCCTATGGCACAAAACACGGAATTTGGCTGGATAATAATTGGCAGTATGGGCAACACAGATGATAGTAATAGAACAACAATGGTGACCACTAAAGCAATCGAGGAGCAATTGAAGTTGCTCGTGGAGAACGACAACATTCCTGAAAAGCGAAGCCACACCGAGGAAGAAACACAAGTAGAAGAACATTTTAAAACCAACGTAGTAAGGGGTGCAGATGGAAAATTTATAGTAAGGATTCCATTCAACAACAACCCTAACACGCTAGGGGAATCGCGAAAAAGAGCCGTTGCAAGGTTATTACAAATCGAAAGAAGATTCATGAAGGATCCAACCTACAAAAAACTTTATCATAAATTCATGCAGGAATACATCGATTTAAACCACATGGAGTTGATCCAGGAAAGACGGAACGACGAACAAGCTGAAAACACATATTACATACCTCATCATGGTGTGATCAAGGAAGGCAGCACAACAACCAAACTTCGAGTAGTGTTTGACGCATCCTCCAAAACAACGAGTGGGGTATCCCTAAATGATATTATGATGACCGGGCCCAAACTTCAAGAAGAGCTTACCGATATATTACTACGTTGGCGAAAACATAAAATTGTGATGACCGCCGACATAGAAAAAATGTATCGTCAAGTATGGATAAACAAAAGGGACCGAGACTACCAACGAATATTATGGAGAAGCGATCCTTCTCAGCCAATCAACGCATACAGATTAAACACAGTAACGTATGGAACTTCCGCAGGCAGCTATTTGGCAGTAAGAGCACTATTACAACTAGCTCAAGAAGGAGCCAGTACCCATCCCACAGCAGCTAACATCATCTTAACAGACTTTTACGTCGATGACCTACTCACTGGCACAGACAGTGTGGAGGAGGCACTAATAGCACTAAACGAATTACGAGAGCTCACAGCCCAAGGTGGATTTCCGTTAAGAAAATGGACATCCAACAAAATCGAAATAACAAAACATATTCCTCACGAGCAACTGGCCGATGGAAACATTCATATCAAACTAAACGACTGTATCAAAACTCTAGGAATTTTATATAACCCTCAAACAGACTGTTTTGAGTTTGATATAGCCCAATTGCAGTTAACTACCAACCAGCCCACAAAACGATCATTGCTGTCCGATTCATCAAAGTTTCACAAAGTATCACACAAGGGCAGCAAATTAGCATCATTACACCCAGGATTCGATGACAAGGGGCTGTTACGCGCGATGGGACGTTTACAAAATTCCAATTTGCCCATTGACAGCAAGCAACCTATAATTCTCTATAAAAACAACGTAATCACGCAAAGAATTATCGAGGAAGCCCAGCAAAAGACATTGCATGGTGGCATACAATCAACTTTAGCTCTCCTGAGGAATAAGTATTGGATCATTGACGGCAGACGCGCTGTGAGACAAATTATTAATAAACGTGTAACATGTTTCCGGCACAAACAAACCAATATGGAGCAATTGATGGGCAGATTACCACCATCAAGAGTAAGGCCGGGAAGACCGTTTGCAAAAATTGAAGAGCCATCAGAGGAACCACCACCAACACAAATTACAAATAAAACTCTCAAAAATGATGTATCTAGCTCCGGTCCGAATCTCAGTGACGTTCCTAGACGACAACCAAGCCGGCGAGTCAAAACCGTAGGAAAAATGAATATGGTAGCATTAAAAAAGTTAAAAAGTTAAGTTGACGTGGTCGCTTTTTTACGGCACACTTAGACCAGTGTTGGTCCGTTGTGATACCACCTCCATTCACACACACATTCATTCAACTGATTCATTCATTCAACTCATTCACCCTCATTCACACATTTTTACAGTGTACCACCTGCGCAATGCATAGCTCCATGTCACCCTGTACAGTGACATGGAAGGTGGGTCGGCCCTTGGGTTCTAAATTCCAACTGCGGTTTAGATGTATAGTTTCGATTAGTCATCCCCCCAATGGTTCGTCAGAGAGATGAAAAATCCCTTAAAACACATCCCGTTTGTTGGGATTCGAACCCGGTACCTCCCGATCCAAACGTCGCAGCTTTAACCACTGCGCTATTTGCTCGGTGGTAGCATTAACAATGCTATCAGTTTGCTGTCTGCTAGGACTCGGAAAAGCCGACATCCAATTAAAACCGTTCAATCAGTCTATCGGCATATACTTCGAAAAGCTGGGCAAACTAGAAATTGTAGCAATGGAATGGACAGTAGTAATTCAATATAACATGAGCAGCTACTGGGATGAAATCAAGAACGTCAAACTGGCTCACGAAGAAATACAGGCACTGTGTAACGAGCTACCCTTGCCTAATTGCAACATTCTCAACCAATTACAATGGCAATTAAGAAATCTAATCGCAGATAATGAACTATTACTAGCAAGTAACAAGGATCAAAAACGTGTGAGACGAGGTTTCGGAGACGCCACTGGAATCATATTAGGTGATATGTTTGGAATACTCACACAACGAGAGGCAAGTGACTATGAAAATCATTTTGAAAAAATTAACAACAACGAACACCACCTATTATCACTCATAAAAAATACAACAACGTTGATCGATAATACTGTCAAGTTAGTTAAACACAATACAAATCTCACTCTAACTTCAATAAATAATTTAATAAAGGAACAAAGGCACCTACGAAACGAAATGTCACAACTTCAGGAATATCGAACTTACGAGGATAGAGCGCGAGTTACGTATCCGGGATACTACACCTTCCGTTGTGAAACCACCGTCAGCACCTATATTCCCGATTCTAACCAATCAATAATTATTGATAATAATACGACTATTATTACTATGTATTTAATTAAGATCAGTTTAGATTCAAATCATACAAATTATATTTTATTTATACTTACAAAGTAATACATTTATTGACGAGTAAGCAGAATAAGTAAATAAACCCAAATACTTAATATTTTAGATTATCTTGCATTAATTCCAGTTTCTTATCTCGCTTTATATTTTCTTTATTCTTGCATAGAAACCAAATACATAGATTATAAAAAAAAGTTAGAATTGTAAAAATCAGAGTATTGGAAACGATTGAAGAAGTAACATCTAAATAAATTTGTTACTTGTAATAAAGTGTTAAAAATAAAAGAAAAGTGACTGCATTTTTTAATTAAGAACCTAACTCGTAACTGGCGCAGCCGGTAGTCCTATATTTTAATATAGGAACTATAATAATTTGTGTAATTAATTCCGAAAGTAGTCAAGTTGGACACGCAAAAAGTTAGTGAAAAATACATAGCAACGGATTATTAAATAATAATCGACACTAGTGACTTACTAATAAAAATAACGTGAACACAAAAATATATATTGGCACTGGTGTATAAACCGTAACCAATTAAAAATAACATTAAAACTACAAAAGTGAATTAATATTCAAGTGTTTCAAATCGACACGATGCATAAATTATACTTCTTCATTACAGTTGTTTGGTAAGTGAATTTAAATATTTTTGGTCTAATCCATCTTAAATTCCTATAAAACCTATACTAATACTCTCACGGTCAAACATACCATAATTTGACGCCTTGTTACTGTACATGTGTATACAGGACAAGAATATAGTTAAGCTTAATAATAAAAAGAAAAAGTTAAAAAATATTTTAAAGTGAATAAACAGTGTAAAGTGACACAAACATAAAATTGGAAATTGATAAATGAGTAATACCGACAACGAATTAGATATAAAGTTAGAAGAAAATAATTTAGATATAGAGTTAGAAGAATTTTTAGGATTTGAAAACGACACTTTAGGACCAGACATGGACGAGCAAATTAAAGAAATGAATAATTTATTTACAAACCTTAAAATCCCAGATATAATAAAAGATTTACCAGAATACAATGGTACTCAACACACATTACATGAATTCATAAATAACGTAGATGAGATAATCGAACATTGCACAAAATTACTAGGAGAAGGCAATACACCTAAAACATTTCTTAGAGCCATCAGGAATAAAATCACTGGAAAAGCTAACGTAGCATTAATTAGTCATGGTACTACAATAGACTGGAAAGAAATAAAACAAAATCTCATAACCCACTACAGTGATAAACGTACGGAGACAACTCTAATAAGAGACCTTCATAGAATTTTTCAAAATTATGACACTGTAGAGCAATACTACAGTAAAATTATACAAATACAGTCCGCTATAACAAATATTGTAAGATTAAACAAGCAAGATTGTGAAGTTAAAGAAAAATTATATCGAAAGATGTGTCTCTCACAATTTTTAGCCAACTTAAGAGAGCCAATGGGTTCCACAATAAGATCAAGAGACCCCAAATCAATAGCACTCGCATTCGAAATGTGTATAACGGAACAAAATATGTTCTATGTCAAACAAAAGTCACAAATTAGGCAAAATTTCACTCCTAGAACGCCAACCCCAAATTTCAGAGCGTTGCCTTTTAAATCACAATTCCAAGTTAATCCTCAGCCACAACAAAATTTTAAATACTACCAAAATTGGTTAGGCAATCACCCACAAACACAGTTTTATAAACCTCCAATCCCAGCTATTAAAAACGAGAAACAAGAACCCCTCACAATCCAAGAAATAAAACCTAATAATTTTAGAAGTAATAACAGAAATCCAAGATTAAACAATATAGAAATTACCGAAGAACCAGATCACGATCAGGTAGAAAATCTAGAGATAGACAACTGCCCATATCACGAATATGTACAAAATTTCGAGAACATTGAAAACGAAGACGAAACTAATGAACCAACTGTAGAAACGTCAGAATTTTTTCTAGAAGAAGCCTCGGAAACACAATAATCAATCTTAACAATCATCAAGCCTACAATAAACTTCCGTACATTAAAATAAAAATTTCAAATAATAAAAGCCTGAATATGCTAATTGACACAGGATCTGACCAAAGCTATATAAATCCAGCATTTATAAAACAACACAAAATTGTAAAAATAAATCCCGTAGAAATTACAACAGCTCTAAGTACAGAAATAATTAACGAACAAGTAATACTACCAGGTTTAACAGAATTCCAAACTAGCCAACCACTACATTTTTTTTTATATAAATTTCACAAACACTTTGACGGACTATGATAGGTATATGAACATTATTCTACAACTAAATATTAACATAAATTTCTCAAAACAAACTTTACAACTCCCAACACACGAAATAGCATTACTATATGGACTGGAAACAAACAAAAGCATCAATAACGTAGAAAATGTAAAAATCGAAATACCAAAGATTAGAACTAGTCACCTAAAAATAGACGAAGCAAAAGAAGTACGAAAACTTTTCTGTAAATACCAAAATATATTCCAAAAGACACACGAAAATTTATCTACAACCTCGGAGATAACACATTCCATTAAAACTACTGCGAATAAACCTATCTTCACAAGGGCATATAGGCACCCATATGCCCAGAAGGAAGAAATACGATCACAAATAAACGAACTGTTAAAAAATAAAATAATCCAACCCTCCAACAGCCCATGGAGTAGTCCAGCCTGTATAGTTTCAAAAAAACTAGATGCATCAGGCAAACAAAAATTTCGTATGGTTATTGATTACAGAAAACTAAACCAGATAACAATAGACGACAAGTACCCAATACCAAATATAGAAGAAATTTTAGATCAGCTAAGCAATTGCAAATATTTTACAACTCTCGATCTAGCCAGTGGTTTTCACCAAATAAGTATGAACCCCAAGGATATAGAGAAAACGGCTTTTTCTGTAGAATTCGGGCACTTTGAATACTTAAGAATGCCTTTTGGCCTGAAAAATGCGCCGAGTACCTTCCAACGTTTAATGAATAATATCCTAAACGGACTACAGGGGCAAACTTGTCTATGCTACATGGACGACATTATTGTATTCAGTTCTACCTTAGAAAGACATATAGAACATTTGGAAAAAGTATTCCAAAGATTGCAAACCGCGAACCTTAAAATTCACTTCGACAAAAGCGAATTCCTGCACGGAGAATTATCATTCTTAGGTCACATAATATCTAAAGATGGTATAAAGCCAAATCAAAATAAAATTGAAGCCATACAAAGGATGACAATACCCAAAACAACAAAACAAATTAAAGCATTTCTCGGTTTGGTAGGTTACTATCGAAAATTTATAAAAAATTTTGCAGAAAAAACAAAGCCTTTAACAAAAAGATTAAAGAAAGATGTAAAAATTAACCCCAATGATGAGGACTATGTAAAAAGCTTTGAAGAATGCAAAACCTTGTTGTGTAACAAACCAATTTTAAATTACCCCGATTTCTCCAGACCATTCATTTTAACAACGGACGCCTCAAACTATGCTATAGGCGCAATATTGTCCCAAAATCCTAACGACTTACCGATTAGTTATGCTTCTAGAACTCTCAATAAAGCAGAAACAAACTATAGTGCTACAGAAAAAGAACTGTTAGCAATAATCTGGGCAGTTAAACACTTCCGTCCGTATCTTTATGGAAAAAAATTCGAGATTGTTACAGATCATAAACCATTACAATGGTTAATGAACTTAAAAGAGCCGAATTCAAAACTTGTCCGCTGGAAACTCAGATTAGAGGAATATGACTATACGGTAAAATACAAAAAAGGAACAGCCAACGCGAACGCAGATGCATTATCTCGAGTAGAGATAAATAATTCAAATTCATCAGATACTGAGATAGAAAATGAGAAAGGGCTTTTTCCAACAACGGAAACTAAGCTAAATCATTTCAAAAAACAAATAATATTGAAACAAAACAAAGAACTACAAGGCAAAAATTTCGATGTAGAATTCAAAATAATACACACAACAATGACTAGACATACGATCACAGCCAAAGAATTTACAGAAAACATAGTAAAACAAATACTTTTAGAATATGTCAACCCAAAAACCCTCACAGGAATGGCTTGCGAATATGCAACCCAAAACATAGTTAAACGACTTTTACGAGAAACATTAAAAGGGACAAAATTCAAATTACTTAGATGCAAATATATTGTAGAAGACATTGAAGACGAAATGGAACAAATAAGAATAATAAAAAACATACATGACTCAGGACACAGGGGTATAACAGAAAACATTTTGAAAATTAAGGAACAATATTTTTTCCCCAAAATGAGGAGCTTAACAACAAAATATATCAATAAATGCGACATCTGCATGCAAAATAAATATGACAGACATAAACCCAACGTAGAATTACAGGTTACGGAAACCCCGAAACGACCGTTAGAAATAGTGCACATAGATGCATTTCAAATATCACAAGAAAAATATCTAACAATAATAGACAAATTTACAAAATTTGCCCACGCGTTCGAAATAGAAAACCTAACATCACCAATAAAGTTGAAACTTTCTTAAATTATATTGGCCTAAACGGAATACCAAAAAAAATAGTAGCCGATAATGGAGTAGAATTTAAAAGCAACGCTTTTAAAGATCTCTGTAATCTATATAGAATTGAACTACATTTCACAACCCCTAACAATTCCACAGGAAACTCCCCTATCGAACGACTACACTCCACATTGATTGAGAGACTTGCAGAGTATTAACTGCTCAAAATCCTACAGATCCTCCTAAGTGCATAATGCAAAAAGCAATAATTGTATATAATAATACTATCCACTCATCAACACAAAAGACCCCTTTTGAAATGAAAATGGACATTGTTTCGACAAACCAGAAATATTCCCAAAAAATAATGAGAAAAACTTACACGAATATATCAAACGGCATAAACAAAAATATGACCAATTATGCAGCCTAATAGCAAGAAGAAATAGGGAATTTAAAGAAAAGAAAATTAAAAAATTAAATACACTTAGATTACCACCACCAACACTAAAACAAGGCGAAATAGTATACAAAAAAAGAGACAGAAGAACTAAAACAGAACCAAAATTTAGCAAACAAATAGTACAGAAAGATCAGGGAATTACATTCACCAACACTTTAGGCAAGAAAATTCATAAGAATAAAATAAAAAAAAATAAAAATATAACATTACAGGTTAACAACAACTAACGGACAAGAAATAGAAATTCACGATTACACTGAAAACAATGGAATAATCCCAATACAATCAGGAGACGCAAGGATAATTTTAGACAACATAAACATACTACATATAATTAACATATCAAAATTTCCAATCATTATTAATGAATTATCGACAACCGTAGAAAAACAACTCAAAATTGTAACAAATAACAAGAGAATGGAACCTTTATTTAAAGGAAGAGTAGAGATTACCAGACGCAAAATTGCAACGCTAACAGAAACCTTGAAACACATCCTACCCAGACATAAAGCTAGACAAAGACGAGGAATCCACATTATATTTGGAGACATTACACAAACCGACACTACTGAAATACAAGAAGCAATCAATAAAATAACAATAAATGAAAATACAATAATTAATAAAATTAATGAGCAAGTGTTAATAAATAGCCAAATGATAACTAGATTCAGAATTTTAGAAACAGATATTGAAAAACAAAATAAAATAATATGCTACTATTATTGCATTGGACAATTTCAGAAATTCAACACTAGATACATATGAAGTTATTACTTTCGAATTATTTATTCACGAAACAGAATTTACAATTGACACTCTACAAAAACATTTAGACGAAATACTAAGTTCACTAACATTGGCAAAACAAAATTACATATCGCACTACTTAATCAACAAACAGGAAATTGAAACAATAGCAAACTTATTAAATCACCAAGGCGTTACAATAACATCAGAATATCAATTATACCAATTTTTAACAGTATATACCTTATTTAAAGAACCGTTCTTAATATTTTCGGTTTCAATTCCAAAATTATCAGAAGAAAAATTTAAATATGTTCTGATTACACAAGTAACCATTAACAAAACATTTTCCATAAATATCCCTCCTTCCCAAAACATCTTTTATAACGACCAAACAATATTTTATCCACATAAACAATGTAATGAAATCGAGAAAACATACTACTGCAACGAGAACGATGTAGAGAAGACCAACGATCAATGCCTACACAACATACTTCTAAATAAACCAGCATCGTGCAAAACTTTACCAATACCCGCACGAGAATTAATCAGCAAAATAAAAAACCAATATATAATAATTAATACGGAAAACCAAGAGGAATTCAACACAACCTGCGGAATACAACAAAACAGAAAACTTCCAAAAGTCGCTTTAATAAAATTCAAAAACTGCACAATATCAATTAACAATACAACAATTTCAAATAAACAAATATGGTATGAAGCAGATACAACACATTTGAAACCATTCCACGAAATAATACCAAAATTAATAATAGAGCCAATAAAAATTTCACAATTAACTAACTGGACAATCCAAAATAACAAAAAAATAAACAATCTAAAGAATATATCGATCCCGACACACCATCATCAAGCATTTTGGTCATTAACGACAATAATAATTACTACCATAATTATATATTTAATAACGCTAAGATATTGTCCAACATGCACACCTTGCGCTTGGTACAAGTCAATCAAATCTTCCAGAGGTCAACCAGACGTTGAGGACAACGCCAATTTAAAGGGGGAGCAGTTACGTATCCGGGATACTACACCTTCCGTTGTGAAACCACCGTCAGCACCTATATTCCCGATTCTAACCAATCAATAATTATTGATAATAATACGACTATTATTACTATGTATTTAATTAAGATCAGTTTAGATTCAAATCATACAAATTATATTTTATTTATACTTACAAAGTAATACATTTATTGACGAGTAAGCAGAATAAGTAAATAAACCCAAATACTTAATATTTTAGATTATCTTGCATTAATTCCAGTTTCTTATCTCACTTTATATTTTCTTTATTCTTGCATAGAAACCAAATACATAGATTATAAAAAAAAGTTAGAATTGTAAAAATCAGAGTATTGGAAACGATTGAAGAAGTAACATCTAAATAAGTTTGTTACTTGTAATAAAGTGTTAAAAATAAAAGAAAAGTGACTGCATTTTTTAATTAAGAACCTAACTCGTAACTCGCGCTCGATAATACTGAGCATACTCGAATTGAGTCTAGTTTTGAGAAATCTGGAAGATACCCAACAAGGTCTACTGGACGTGGTTTACGACGCTCATCATGGAATTATACATCCCGCCATACTTACTCCAACACAATTAAACAGAGAGCTACAGTTCATTCGCCAGCACGTGCCAGCCTCCATTACCATCCCAGGACACAATCTTTACGATCTCACTCATGTGTATAAAAGCATGAAAACACGAACTAGGGTAACACAACGGAGTGTAATAATTGAAATCACATTACCGCTTGCTTTCACGTGGGACTATCGAGAGCATTTCGCAACTTTAACAAAAGAAGACGTGAACCGGTGTCAATTATTCCAACCAACTCGATTCCTATGCAAACTCTCACCAATTTACAATACAATGACTAACCAAGGACAATGCGAACTAGCCCTATTGCAGCGGAAAAAGGAAGTCGATATGGCATGCAACAGCCAGACAATAAATGGAACCAACCACTGGATCAAGCTTCACACTCCGAACCAGTGGATTTACGCCATACCCAATGAAACGATAGTTGACGTTATATGTGACTCCACTATTCAACCGCATAAGTTTCAGGGATCCGGGCTAGTCGAAATAAGCCCGGGATGTATGCTAAGGGATGCTGAGTCGTTAATCATAGCGACAGGAACAGCTCACAACAACATCAGAAATGCACTTCATAATTCACCGATTTTATTACACGAGGGAAATCATCTAAGAGATTTTAATGCACGAGTCCAAAACAAAATGAGAGAAACTCAGCAGGTCAAATTGTTGACTGCGCCAGTAACAACTGAATTGGAAAATCAAATCGCGACGTTGGAGCAGAATGAAACTTTTCCGCCGAATCAGAGCGTACACCATGTGCATCACTATGCAATGATCCATCTAATATGTTGGAGTGGCATACTAATCATAGGTATCTGGGGCATAAAACGACTGTGCAGAAGAAAAACATCAACCAGTCCCAGGCCACCATCACCACTACCACCGGTAGAAACGAGCGCTGTATAATCTCACCACCAACAACCAACCCCTCTAACACCTGAAAATTATACAACCGCCCGGGAGTATGTTTAGTTCACTAAACAGGTCATTCAGGTTTATATAAAATAATATTGTAAATATCATATTACATACATTTCGTACACATTTTGATTTTATATAAAAAACACAATGTATAGTCAAAATGCTGAATGTACACAAAATTAATTTAATTTTGCTATATAAGCCGAATTTATGTATTTAATAAATCAGAATTAAAATTATTATTCAAATTGATGTTTCAATTCTCGCGATTATTAAGACCTCACCCGTAGTAATCTTAACAATCGCTTCAACCAAGTTTTAAGCAGAGGCTAAAACTTTACAATGACTCATGAACTTGGGAAACTCATTACAATTATAATTATGTACTATATATATATCATTATTAGGTTTCCACTTTTAATAAATAATAAACAAATAAAATGAATATGTATGTGTAAAATTGAAATTATGTGTCGTGACTAAAATTTATTGTTGTCAATGGTTATATCTTGATTCTTGATTGTGCGTAATACATATATATATATATATATATATATATATATATATATATATATATATATATATATATATATATATATATATATATATATATATATATATATATATATATATATATATATATATATATGCGGCCAGTTTCTTTTATATCGACCAGTTTTTACCTAAATTATGCAGTTAAAATGTTTGTTTATACATTCATGTTTTTTAATGATTGTTACGAGTATTATCCTCTCACTAAAGAGTACCGTGTACATGAAATTTTTGTCATAGCTACTTTATTTCTATATAGATATTTAGCAAAATAATTAAAAGTACGCTAATAGGCGTACCTTCGATTTAAAAATTTGGCTTAAATAATTTTAATTATTTATTGAAATGTTGAAATTAATTTAAAGATTAAAATTAAACCAGTACACCGACAAATTATTATGATTTATATAATCAATTTAAATTCAATTTTATTACCGATAGTTGTTAAACAAATTTATGACTAATTTACTAAGCGCATGTGTACTGAAAAATCGGGCTTTTATGCTATAGATTAGATCAATTATATTATTTTCAATGCTCGTTTTATCACTTTGTGTGTCACTGGGCTAAGCAGTTTGTAAAACGAATTAATAATTATGTTTGTTGTGATCATGTCTTAATTATTTATGTGAATTTTAATTTAATTTTTTTTGTACATATATATATATATATATATATATATATATATATATATATATATATATATATATATATATATATATATATATATATATATATATATATATATATATATATATATATATATATATATATATATATAAGTTTTGAAATTGCACTGTCTAGTTCGGTATATTGTGATTTTTTCTTGAAATTTACAGCAGTCGGATGAATCCATTGTCATAAATTATGATAAAGTCGATTAAAAAATATAATATATAAAGTCAATTTGGGTCTATTTTATTTGAGTCAATTTTAAACTGCAACATTAAAATCAAGTCAGCTGATTCCATTGAGTCATCAGAAATAAAAAATAAATAGTTTATAAAATATCATAATTATATATATTTAATCAACTTATCTTTAAAATTTTCTATTTAAATGTACTTGTATATTTAATTTGCATCGAAATTTTGGTTGGAAAATCCATTTAGCGTAAGAATTAACTAAAATTAGTCAGTAAATTTATGAAGCAAAGAATTTTCATCTAAGAATTTTAGTTCTTATACAAACTTTATTATGTTCAATTAGAAATTAAGCAGCGCTAAAATTTAACTTGGGTCAAGTTTTTGGGTCAAGTTATAAATGGGTCCTAAAACAAAATTAACAAATTAGTATGCGCATATGTGTTAGGGTGAAAGTCTCGTTATAACGAATTTTTCAGTTTTGTAGTAAAATTAGGAAAATTGTATTTTAGTTGGCAAGTCATTATTTTGGAAAAGTATGAAAATGTTAGCAATTAATTCTAGTCCTTACTCATAAAATAAAAATAATTAAAAATTTCCATATAGGAAAAGAAAATCATTCAATCAATCAGTTTTCTAGACCATTGTTAGCAGTACTTAGGCGAGAGTTTATATAAATGTCAACTATAAAACTTATATATATAATGTTTTGAATAAGAAGTGATAATCAAAACGATGATGGCGTGCGCGCATGACAAATATTTAGGTTGTTGTTGTTGTCAAAATAATTTAATTCAAGTTTATTATATAAAAAGAAAATCCATTTGATTGGCTTAGCTTCTGTTTTCTTTTATATTCTCATTGGATACGGCATATTTTGATACCGGTTATATATTATATGTGTATACATACGTAATTTAATTCGATGATGGCATGTGTGCGTCAGTAAATTTATTCGTAAAATTTGTTGTTCAAACTAGTTAGTAAATTTAGAAAATGTAATCATTCTTTATTATATATAGCCTGATTTTATAATGAAACTAATTTACGATTTTCAAATTTACCGTACATATATAAGTAGGCGAGAAAATAGGTATACAAAAGTTATTTTTGTTTTCCATGAATTGCGTAATAAATCGCGCATTTCCGCCAATTTTATTTGTTTTTCTAGAAACAATAGAATATAACAATAATTATAAGTTATTTAGATATCTGCGTCATACCACAGCCGGATACTTCATATATAAAACTATAATGTTCATTTATATACACATATTTATAGCCAAAACATATAAATTCCAAGATTAACGATCTTATAAAAAAAAAAACTTAAGACTTATGCTAAATTTTGATTTTATTACCATATCATAATCGTTATATTTCTGTTGTTCATATTTCTATATGTATGTGTAAAAATTATGCGGCATCATACAAATTTTTTCGAAAGAACAGAATAAGACTATTGTATATATGTTATATAATAAATGAACTCGCATGTGTCATCGATTTCACACCATTCTCGATTTTTTTTGTAATTTGATCCGTGTCGTCTATACGTATTTTGAACGATATACAAAACCGTTTTTATGTTTTCGAAAATATTGATATACATACTCGTATATGTAAAAACTAATTATTTTTTTTTAGTTTATTGTTAAGCGACATAATTTTATCGATTTTTTTTTTTAAGAAACAAAGATTTTTGTTATCTAAAATTCTTACGCAGCAAATCGTTATAATATACACATAATATTTAATTTTCTTGTTTAATAGTTTTCACTTTCTCTAAGACGTTTGAAATTTGAATACAATTAATTATATTGTCAACCAGAAGTTTTTATGTGCATATAGCATTAAAACGGTTTATGGACATATATTTTATAATTTATGTATTTATGTATACAAATACATATATGGATATGTTATAATAAATCTGATTTAGAAGTATACAGCTAAAGGAAATACAATTTTAATTTAGACCTTAAATTTAATTTAATTTTAAATTTGACCTAAACTTTTATATTCTTACAATTTCATTCATAATTGAGAAGTCATATATATATATATATAAATTAATTTTCATGAATATTAGAATTGGTCTTTGAACTTGAAATTTTGTTCTTGTCGATTGTATAGTTTAATTTCTGTGTTCGTATACACATTTGAATTGTTCCTAGAATTTACATAACATTTTAATGCTTAATGATGAATAAACACTTCAGACTTAGGAGTTTTGACCTTTTTAAGGCGTTGGATTGATATAGCTATATATATAGAGGAAAATGAAATCGAATTTAAAATTGATTTTGATCTTTATAATTTAATTTTAACTTAAACTTACACAGTAATAATCTTAACAATTTATTTAGAATTGGTTTTATAAGACTGGCATATGAAATATTGAAAATATAGTTGCTATGGTTGAGTATTGATATATAGGTATATAGGTATAGTATTGAATTTAGAACTAACATATAGTTTGCTATTTTTTCGTCGAATAAGATTTACAATTAAGCGATATTACATATTATTTAGATACCGAATTCGAGAGCATTTATAGTAAAGATTTTAACGTAAAAGTGAGGAAATTTGACTGAGCTAAACCAACCAGTGCATTTAGAATTTTTACAATGCTCTGTGCACTGGCTTAACACAGAAACAAATTAAGTCCAGGATAGATATTTTTTATTTTATTCAAAATCTCATTTAATTTGATATACGTCGATTTATATATAGATAGATACTTTCCTAAATTTTTGAATTTTTTTTTATAGAACTGAACCTATAAGTATATACCCAAAACAAACAACTTGTGCCTATATAGAGAGGGGATCCCGGGAAATGATATAAATTAACCGACGGGAATTTTAAAAGTATAGACGCATCTAATGCGTTAGTTGATATTCCTGCATGAAATTCATTTAGCCATAACAGATTTATTGTACAAAATCGCTGAAGACAAGTTGAATATACATATCTGAAGAAACTGATTTGATCACATTTGATAGGTTTAGTAAGGGTTTTTGGAATTACAATTAATGCGATGGAATATGAAAAGATTTTCTAACACATTTATGATTCTACTAAAGATGCACGAAATAAATAAATAGACATTATGTCGATTACGTTAATAATGAATATGTACAACAAGCAGAAGAAGTTGATTACGTGATAAGATTTCAAAATTATAGTCATCTTCTACAAAATTAAAAATATATATGACAGAATTAGAATTAGGGATATTTAGAATTTTTTGTGGCCCTGTACACCGGCTTTACACAGAATAAAAGTTAGGCCAGGATAGATTTTTTTATTTTATTCAAAATCTCATTTAATATATACGTCGATTTATATATAGATAGATAGTTTCCTATATTCAAAACGAAGATTTTATTGTACGACATCATGAAGTTGGAATATTCCACGGCTGAGTTGCGTACATCTATTTACCAGATAAAATATAGTTTGGTAAATTTTAGGATTTTTTTTTATAGAACTGAACCTATAAGTATATACCCCAAAACAAACAACTTATGCCTATATAGAGAAGGGATCCAGGAAAATGATATAGATTAACCGACGGGAATTTTTTAAGTATATACACGAAATAATGCGTTAGTTGATATTCCCGCATTGAAATTCATTTAGCCATAGCAATAAATCGTATAAAACCGCTGGCGACAAGTTGAATATACATATATCTGAAGAAACTGATTTGATCAAATTTGATAGGTTTAGTAAGGGTTTTTGGAATTACAATTAATAAGATAGAATATGGCATAGAACCTGTATGCTATGAAGAGATTTTCTGAGACATTTATAATGCTACTAAAGATACACTAAATAAATAAATAAAAATTACGTCGATTACGTCAATAATTAATATGTGCAACAAGCAGAAGAAGTTGATTACGTGTTAAGATTTCAAAATTAATTAGCGCTATAATATTTATAATTTTGTGTTTTCTTACTGTGTAAAATCAGAATTTCACCGGCAAATCCCCCTTTACTTGTGCCGTTCAGTCCTAATAGTTATAAATTATTTGAATTTGTCTATAGAAAATTGAAAACTAAGGTGTAGTGACTATTAGCTCACATAACCACACTGTCTTCAGCCTATTCTTCATCGTGAAAATCCGCACTTCTCTTTTAGTTCTAAGTTAATTATCTGCCATTCTTGCACACAATGTCCCGTTTTAATCTAATTTGGCATTATCGAAATTGTCACTACAAATAATCCCATAAATTAATCCCCGCACATAAGATACATATATTAAACCCACTTAACAAACGAATGTGAAGTTTTCGACAAAATAACAAAATTAACAAATCATATACACATACGAAATTTGTTAAAATAACAAAAAAGTATGATTGTATTGGTAAAACAGCCGGTAAAAGCAATTTTAGAGAATTATGAATGGTTGGATTTTTGGACAAAGCGCAAAATTAAAATCAAATAAAACAAGTAGCAAAAAAAATTAATTATATAGATAAAAAGTACTGAGAAATTTAGAAATAGGTATCTAAACTTTTTTTATTGACTATAAACACAAAAAACGGTTATATGTGGTTCACGGTTTCTCGTGTTGGCCAGCTCACAGAGTTTTCCAACGGACATGACATATATCAATAATTAGGCAGGAATATACCGAATCAGAAATATATCAGTCTATGACCATACGATGGGGTTAACCGATTTGTTATTGACCATAAACACAAAAAATAACAAAAAATGGTTATATGTGGTTCACGGTTTCTCGTATTGGCCAGCTCACAGAGTTTTCCAACGGACATGACATATATCAATAATTAGGCAGGAATATACCGAATCAGAAATATATCAGTCTATGACCATACGATGGGGTTGACCCATTTGTTATTGACCATAAACACAAAAAATAACAAAAAATGGTTATATGTGGTTCACGGTTTCTCGTATTGGCCAGCTCACAGAGTTTTCCAACGGACATGACATATATCAATAATTAGGCAGGAATATACCGAATCAGAAATATATCAGTCTATGACCATACGATGGGGTTGACCCATTTGTTATTGACCATAAACACAAAAAATACCAAAAAATGGTTATATGTGGTTCACGGTTTCTCGTATTGGCCAGCTCACAGAGTTTTCCAACGGACATGACGTATATCAATAATTAGGCAGGAATATACCGAATCAGAAATATATCAGTCTATGACCATACGATGGGGTTGACCCATTTGTTATTGACCATAAACACAAAAAATAACAAAAAATGGTTATATGTGGTTCACGGTTTCTCGTTTATTCTCGTGCACACAATATTTAGATATTTACACACACAATATTTAGATTTGGTTAGTTCAACAGACTTAGAACTTTATCAAAAAGGTAAAACTCAGGACATGACCACCCCCGCAGTATTGAGAAAAATAAAATCTGAGTTTTTTAAAAAAGATGATGTTGTTCGGGATTGTGATTTGGTTGATATTTATTATCAATGTTGCTTACAACCAAAATCAAATTCTTATATATATTCTGTGACAGAACCCCTACAAGTGGTTCTATTGCGAAAGGAACAAATTTCACTCTTAAAACAATGGAACATTAAAGCAATTCATTTTGATGCTACTGGTGGTATTGTTAAGATTCCGACATGCCATAAGGAACATATGTTTAAAAGAATTCTTTATTATGCTTGTGTAATTAAAGTAAATTTTAACATTATTCCAATAGCTGAATTTATATCGTGTCAACATGATGCTTGGACTTTAAGTAAATTTTTAATTGATGTTAAAAAAGAAATGGAAATAAACGTGAAACAATTGAAAGGACATTACTTCGTCGTTGACTGGTCGTGGGCATTAATAAACGCAATTAATAACACTTTCAACTTAATGAGTATGACTGAATATCTTCAGTATAATTTTGAATTGATAGAAAACAGGATGCCATCAAAAAAACCAATTATACCAATATTTATATGCTGTTCACACTTTGTTAATATAATTACTATACAAATAAAAAAGAAATTGCCTAACATTGATGTAAACCACAAAAATTTACTATTAGATTTTTTCTGTGCTATGCTGTCCGCCGAATCTTTAAACTGTGTGGACGAATTATTCCGACAATTTTGTTGTATCATGTACTCACCCAAAACTACCAAAAGTAGCAAGTTTGCTTATAAAATGTTCACGGAAAAATTAAGTAATTTATATAATACCCAATATTCTAACTTTGAAGCTTCTAAGACAGAAGAAGAAATCAATCTTAGCATCAACATTTGGCCAAACAATACCACAAATCCATTTTACCTAAAATATTGGTCAATTTATCAAGAAGTGCAAAAAACAATTCTTACAGAGCATGGTGCAAAAGCAAATAAATATTACTGCGACAATTTTGTACAATTTTTAATAAAAAAATATTTTTCGTATGTCATATTATGGGCTAATTTCTGTTCCAATATGTTTGGTGTCAGCGGCAATATATCTAACGCCGCAGTGGAAAATTGGTTTAGTGCTGTGAAAAACCATTATTTAAGAAATAAAAGAATGAAAATTGGTCGCGTTGTAAATATTTTAAAACATAGAGTAGAGCAAAAGTTAAAGTCTTTGAAAATGCCAGAACCGTTAGTTCCAACCTCGAAAGGTACTAAACGAAAGTGTGAGCCAGACAATATGTGCAACGAAGAACAGTGGAACAAAAAGATTAGACGATTGGATAGGTGTCCAAAACATTTTGGAAAGAACGTGCTAAACAGATACAAAAATTTCAAATTATTTGAACCTGTTCTAAAAAATGAACAAATAATTAAAGGTTTTAATGCCGAAAATGTGCCTATATTCAAAAATGGCTATTCTAAAGTATACGGTGGGGAAAATATAACAGTTTTCAACACATGTGGCTTTGATTCTCTTACCCAAATTTTTGTCTCCATGGGTGTCGACAGTGAGATTTTAAAAATAAAATTTAATGAAATAAAATCAGATTTTTTTGCCTTTATCTCTAAAATTTTATTATCTAAGAACTTGTCGTATGAAACATACGATATGCGCACGGATATATTATTCGATGTATTTGAAAAAATAAACTGTGTTCAACAGTTTGAAAATACCACTAAACTAGATGCTGAATGTCAAATCACATATTTAATTGATAAATTAATACCCCAACCAACCTCGGTATATCAAAAATGTGTTGATGAAAACTTAATTCGAATAAGAAATTCGCACAGTTGTTACCTGCCATTTGATATTTTTACAGTAAATGAGAACACACTTCGGACTGTAGAGCAATCAATTTCGTTCGGGACTTTAACTTGTTCCGGATGTGGGGGAAATTTAATAATAGAAAAAATTATTAGCCGTTATGGGATTGCAATAGCAGACGTACAATCATACAACAACATAAATTACAGTATTAAAATTAGTGAAATTCAAGCAGAAATTAAATTAGATATGGAAGATTTCCTTTTAAAAGCTATGATAAATTACAATCAAATATTAAAACATTGTACTGCTATAATAAAAAGACCTAACAATATTTGGGAAATTCATGATGACTTAAAAAAGTTTTCCTTTATAACAACAGACCAGCAGAATGTTAATCCGGTGATATTGTTTTATAGTAAAAAATAAACTTCAAAACAAAAATAGTATGTCAAATATTCTAAATATGTATATATGTATGTATTTTAATTTGTTGCTTGCTCCAGAAAAGAAATTTAATTCAATAATATTGTCAGATTAACATAAAACATATGGGCTCCTCCTATGCAATTGCACCATTTTATTATTTGTTTTTTTCTATCCAGCCAGTCTGGTGCTAACCGATGATTTTTTGCTGTTTTTTGTGTTTATGGTCAATAACAAATAGGTCAACCCCATCGTATGGTCATAGACTGATATATTTCTGATTCGGTATATTCCTGCCTAATTATTGATATACGTCATGTCCGTTGGAAAGCTCTGTGAGCTGGCCAATACGAGAAACCGTGAACCACATATAACCATTTTTTGTTATTTTTTGTGTTTATATGGTCAATAACAAATGCGTCAACCCCATCGTATGGTCATAGACTGATATATTTCTGATTCGGTATATTCCTGCCTAATTATTGATATACGTCATGTCCGTTGGAAAACTCTGTGAGCTGACCAAATCGAGAAACCGTGAACCCCAATCAGTTTGAGGCAAACAAAAAAAGTTTTAGTTTAATTGATACTAATTTATTATGTTTGTATTTAATTTTTTTTATAAGTATTTTTTGATTTTGTTCATAATTGTCTAATTTCGTTTTAACAAATTCCGTAGACGTGTATTATATGGATTGTTAATTTTGTAATTTTGTGAAAGACTAAATAACATTTTTTTGACCGACTATAATACAATCTTCTACTAATACATATAAGCTTTTTGGTATTTGTCGAAATCTTCACATTCGTCTTAACAATCATTTTTATCAGCTTTTAGGAATACTGTGGGTCATTTTACTAAATAATGCGGTTGTTCTGGGCAAAATGTTTCCGATATTTCGCACTATTGTTCCTAGGTAAGGTTAAGCTTCCAGCGCCTTTTGCACGAAGAGCTCCAAATGCCAACATATATCGGCTCAGCATATACTTTAATGTCTGTCACTTACAAATTGTTCATCAATAACTCAATGTTGAGATTTTCGCGCCTATATATCTTAATCGAACATATTAACGAACCTGACCTACTTTCATATTTTAAGGTATATGTTCTAAACGCTTTTTGGACGATCTAACTGATTTTTACACATCTATACAATTTTGGTGTGAAACTAAATTATAATTGAGAATTTATTGTAAACTGAACGAAATTATATCACGCTAACTATTATTTTCTGAATTTTCTGAAAACTGAATTGTTACATATACACATAATATAACAACTATGCTATTGCATCTAAATTACGAATTTTAAATTTCTATCGGATATAAATTACCAACTTTACCTATTCTTGGCCTAAATTGATGCAGGCCAACTCATCACTTGATTCTCCGTGAAATACAATTTTAATCTAAATATTTAGAAATATAAAGAGCTTTCCAAATAAAAACTACCATGTTATAAGTCATACTCAACGCAATTGGATCTACATATATTACGGATTTTAGACTTATCGACCAAACTTTCTGGCTATTTGACGCCACACTACACTTTAGTTTTTAATTTTTTAGACAAAAACAAATATTTCTGTGTATATACGAACAATCATTTGATGTAATTTTGGTTGGAAAATTAGATTTTAATTAACAATAAAATATTACTTTCTGTTACTTTTTATAATTTTAAATTACGTAAAATTAAAACAGAATTATTTTTTTTGTCAATATTTCCTCCATCGAATACGGCGTAAGTGAAATTTCTAGAAACGCAGTGATTTTAGATTAGTTTGCCAAACTTTGAAATTCTTAATGAAGTGAAATTGTATGCCAAAATGATGTGGAAATAATATAGGCCTTGAAACACAGCAAGCCACGCATTAAGGCCACACCACAGGCCACGCATTAAGAAATCGTAACCGTAAATCTCATAACTATATAAAACGATTTAATCCGAAATATTATCAGAAATAAACTAGAAATATGTTTAAACACTCACCTCGGTTTCAGTTTACCTTCCAGAAGAATGCTCGTGGTTGGCTGTAAATAAAATAGATTTTAATGGCGTATTCGGGTTATCGAAATAAAACCGCGGTACTCTATTTGCATGCACACCTTTAAATTTTGTTGGTCAAAATTATTAGTCGCAAATAATTTCAAATAAAATAAATAAATAGAAATTGAAATGAATTTATAATTAAGCTAAATCCAAAATAAATCCCGGGACTTTATTTAAAGGCTTGAAAATTAATTGTGTTTCGAGGTAAATTCGGGTATAAATTATTCTGCTTTATAACAATATATTTAACTTTAAGTAATGGTTGAAATATAATGATATAGGAGTTGTTGTTGAACTATAATGGTATAGGATCGGAAAATTTAGCTTTAACTATTATGTTCTTTGAATGTTCTGTAAAATGAATGGCCTATAGTTTAAACATTTATTTAAATAAATATGTGTACAAATTTAATCAATTATATGGTTTTTGTGAACAAATTATTCGTTTAAAAAAACTAGAACTATATATGTTCTATAGGTGTACATATATTAGAATAATTGTGCGATGGGTCGCAATTTTTCAACTTCATTCCTTATTTCATAAAAATATATTATATGTTTGAAACTCTTTTGGATGAAAATCATAAAACTAATAAAAGAGACATTTAATTTATACATTCAAATCTAGGATGCTGGTTATTTAAATGTCTCAAATTATAAATTAATATATTTTAAATTGTAAAACTAACTAACATGAAAATATTTAAAATTATATATATACATATATATATATATATATATATATATATATATATATATATATATATATATATATATATATATATATATATATATATATATATATATATATATATATATATATATATATATATATATATATATATATATATATATATATATATATATATATATATATAATATATAAAACAAATTAAAACAAATTATTGTGTTAAATTAGATATGGAAGATTTCCTTTTAAAAGCTATGATAAATTACAATCAAATATTAAAACATTATACTGCTATAATAAAAAGACCTAACAATATTTGGGAAATTCATGATGACTTAAAAAAGTTTTCCTTTATAACAACAGACCAGCAGAATGTTAATCCGGTGATATTGTTTTATAGTAAAAAATAAACTTCAAAACAAAAATAGTATGTCAAATATTCTAAATATGTATATATGTATGTATTTTAATTTGTTGCTTGCTCCAGAAAAGAAATTTAATTCAATAATATTGTCAGATTAACATAAAACATATGGGCTCCTCCTATGCAATTGCACCATTTTATTATTTGTTTTTTTCTATCCAGCCAGTCTGGTGCTAACCGATGATTTTTTGCTGTTTTTTGTGTTTATGGTCAATAACAAATAGGTCAACCCCATCGTATGGTCATAGACTGATATATTTCTGATTCGGTATATTCCTGCCTAATTATTGATATACGTCATGTCCGTTGGAAAGCTCTGTGAGCTGGCCAATACGAGAAACCGTGAACCACATATAACCATTTTTTGTTATTTTTTGTGTTTATATGGTCAATAACAAATGGGTCAACCCCATCGTATGGTCATAGACTGATATATTTCTGATTCGGTATATTCCTGCCTAATTATTGATATACGTCATGTCCGTTGGAAAACTCTGTGAGCTGGCCAATACGAGAAACCGTGAACCACATATAACCATTTTTTGTTATTTTTTGTGTTTATGGTCAATAACAAATGGGTCAACCCCATCGTATGGTCATAGACTGATCTATTTCTGATTCGGTATATTCCTGCCTAATTATTGATATACGTCATGTCCGTTGGAAAACTCTGTGAGCTGGCCAATACGAGAAACCGTGAACCACATATAACCATTTTTTGTGTTTATGGTCAATAACAAATGGGTCAACCCCATCGTATGGTCATAGATTGATATGTTTCTGATTCGGTATATTCCTGCCTAATTCTTGATATATGTCATGTCCGTTGGAAAACTCTGTGAGCTGACCAAATCGAGAAACCGTGAACCCCAATCAGTTTGAGGCAAACAAAAAAAGTTTTAGTTTAATTGATACTAATTTATTATGTTTGTATTTAATTTTTTTTATAAGTATTTTTTGATTTTGTTCATAATTGTCTAATTTCGTTTTAAAAAATTCCGTAGACGTGTATTATATGGATTGTTAATTTTGTAATTTTGTGAAAGACTAAATAACATTTTTTTGACCGACTATAATACAATCTTCTACTAATACATATAAGCTTTTTGGTATTTGTCGAAATCTTCACATTCGTCTTAACAATCATTTTTAATCAGCTTTTAGGAATACTGTGGGCCATTTTACTAAATAATGCGGTTGTTCTGGGCAAAATGTTTCCGATATTTCGCACTATTGTTCCTAGGTAAGGTTAAGCTTCCAGCGCCTTTTGCACGAAGAGCTCCAAATGCCAACATATATCGACTCAGCATATACTTTAATGTCTGTCACTTACAAATTGTTCATCAATAACTCAATGTTGAGATTTTCGCGCCTAAATATCTTAATCGAACATATTAACGAACCTGACCTACTTTCATATTTTAAGGTATATGTTCTAAACGCTTTTTGGACGATCTAACTGATTTTTACACATCTATACAATTTTGGTGTGAAACTAAATTATAATTGAGAATTTATTGTAAACTGAACGAAATTATATCACGCTAACTATTATTTTCTGAATTTTCTGAAAACTGAATTGTTACATATACACATAATATAACAACTATGCTATTGCATCTATATTACGAATTTTAAATTTCTATCGGATATAAATTACGAACTTTACCTATTCTTGGCCTAAATTGATGCAGGCCAACTCATCACTTGATTCTCCGTGAAATACAATTTTAATCTAAATATTTAGAAATAAAAAGAGCTTTCCAAATAAAAACTACCATGTTATAAGTCATACTCAACGCAATTGGATCTACATATATTACGGATTTTAGACTTATCGACCAAACTTTCTGGCTATTTGACGCCACACTACACTTTAGTTTTTAATTTTTTAGACAAAAACAAATATTTCTGTGTATATACGAACAATCATTTGATGTAATTTTGGTTGGAAAATTAGATTTTAATTAACAATAAAATATTACTTTCTGTTACTTTTTATAATTTTAAATTACGTAAAATTAAAACAGAATTATTTTTTTTGTCAATATTTCCTCCATCGAATACGGCGTAAGTGAAATTTCTAGAAACGCAGTGATTTTAGATTAGTTTGCCAAACTTTGAAATTCTTAATGAAGTGAAATTGTATGCCAAAATAATGTGGAAATAATATAGGCCTTGAAACACAGCAAGCCACGCATTAAGGCCACACCACAGGCCACGCATTAAGAAATCGTAACCGTAAATCTCATAACTATATAAAACGATTTAATCCGAAATATTATCAGAAATAAACTAGAAATATGTTTAAGCACTCACCTCGGTTTCAGTTTACCTTCCAGAAGAATGCTCGTGGTTGGCTGTAAATAAAATAGATTTTAATGGCGTATTCGGGTTATCGAAATAAAACCGCGGTACTCTATTTGCATGCACACCTTTAAATTTTGTTGGTCAAAATTACTAGTCGCAAATAATTTCAAATAAAATAAATAAATAGAAATTGAAATGAATTTATAATTAAGCTAAATCCAAAATAAATCCCGTGACTTTATTTAAAGGCTTGAAAATTAATTGTGTTTCGAGGTAAATTCGGGTATAAATTATTCTGCTTTATAACAATATATTTAACTTTAAGTAATGGTTGAAATATAATGATATAGGAGTTGTTGTTGAACTATAATGGTATAGGATCGGAAAATTTAGCTTTAACTATTATGTTCTTTGAATGTTCTGTAAAATGAATGGCCTATAGTTTAAACATTTATTTATATAAATATGTGTACAAATATAATCAATTATATGGTTTTTGTGAACAAATTATTCGTTTAAAAAAACTAGAACTATATATGTTGTATAGGTGTAAATATATTAGAATAATTGTGCGATGGGTCGCAATTTTTCAACTTCATTCCTTATTTCATAAAAATATATTATATGTTTGAAACTCTTTTGGATGAAAATCATAAAACTAATAAAAGAGACATTTAATTTATACATTCAAATCTAGGATGCTGGTTATTTAAATGTCTCAAATTATAAATTAATATATTTTAAATTGTAAAACTAACTAACATGAAAATATTTAAAATTATATATATATACATATATTTATATATATGTATATATATATATATATATATATATATATATATATATATATATATATATATATATATATATATATATATATATATATATATATATATATGTATATATATATATAATATATAAAACAAATTATTGTGAACAAATTATTCGTTTAAAAAAACTAGAACTATATATGTTGTATAGGTGTACATATATTAGAATAATTGTGCGATGGGTCGCAATTTTTCAACTTCATTCCTTATTTCATAAAAATATATTATATGTTTGAAACTCTTTTGGATGAAAATCATAAAACTAATAAAAGAGACATTTAATTTATACATTCAAATCTAGGATGCTGGTTATTTAAATGTCTCAAATTATAAATTAATATATTTTAAATTGTAAAACTAACATGAAAATATTTAAAGTTATATATATATATATATATATATATATATATATATATATATATATATATATATATATATATATATATATATATATATATATATATATATATATATATATATATATGTATATATATATATAATATATAAAACACGTTTGAACACGATTTAATTTTACTTACCTAAACTACGCAATGTGCAGATTACATTATATTGTAAATGATTTTATCACTTTTTCACTAAAACTCAACACAATAATTTGTTAGAAAAATTACATATTTACACAATAATATATTTATATAAATTTAAAAAAAAATTAAATAAAACCAACTTAATTATAATTTAAACACAAAAACTGAATTTTTTTATAATTTGTACAACGAAACATGTTCACAACAAGATAATCAGACTTGTACTAAAAATGAAAAATTTAGTATCTACATTGTACATTCGGTAACCATCGTATACTCGTATAAATAATACATATACAATTGTTGATATGCATTCGGATTTCGGATTACATAGTGATAGTATACATGATTTTCGTAACATGTACATAGATTAATATTTTTGTATATACATACATAGTACCCATAACATTAATGTTATATATTTCAACAACCAGTAGAAACTCGTCTACTAGCTGTGTTGAGATAATTTTTATGAAAGTATGAGTTTTTTCCATGTTTATATAGGGATTTTGTTGTTGTTAAAATAAATTAATCCAATTTTGTTAAATAAAATCCATTTGATTGGCGGTTCTTAGTTTGGTTTTTATTTTATATATTTTTATTGGATTAGGGAAAAATTGCAATTGATTGAATACATCTTTGTAGTATATAAAATATATATATATATATATATATATATATATATATATATATATATATATATATATATATATATATATATATATATATATATATATATATATATATATATATATATATATATATATATATATATATATATATATATATATATATATATATATATATATATATATATATATATATATATATATATACATATATATGTATATATATATATATATATATATATATATATATATATATATATATATATATATATATATATATATATATATATATATATTATATATATATATATATATATATATATATATATATATAAATATATATATATAAAGATGTATATATGTATGTGTGTAAAGAGAGTAAAGAGAATAACAATTTAGTTTTGTGTTCGATAAAAATTGCAATTAATTATATACATGTATGTGTATATGTATATATGAACGTATAAGTAAAATGGTAAAATGGGCACAGGTCATTGCCGCCAATTTTAATTAGTTTTCTATATATAAACAAAAGTCTTGTTAATAACTTTATTGCCAAGCATATGGAATCCTAATTAGTTTTGGTTATTATGAATATTGCGTCATGCCACAGCCGGATATTTCACATTAAACTATATAATGTGCATAACCAAAACATATAGACATATACTTATAAATTTCATATAAGTTTTTAACGTTCAAATATATAAAACGTATGCTAACTTTTGATTTTATTACCATATCATAATCGTTTTTTGTTCATATTTCTATGTGCATAAAAATTATGCATCATCATACAAATTTATTACAAAAGAATAAGAATAAGAATAAGACGTATATGTGTATATGCTATATATATATATATATATATATATATAAATATATATATATATATATATATATATATATATATATATATATATATATATATAAATATATATATATATACATATATATATATATATATATATATATATATATATATATATATATATATATATATATATATATATATATATATATATATATATATATATATATATATATATATATATATATATATATATATATATATATATATATATATATATATATATATATATATATATACATATATGCATACACGTTCTTTTTGCATGTTTTCACACCGTTCTCCCCATTGTTTTGAATAATTTTTATGCGCGTCGCCTATATAAATAAATATGCTGTATATGTATACAATCATGTTTATACATAACATCGTTATTGTGTTTTCGAAAATATTTATTTCATTTATCAAGAAACCAAATTAAATAGTTTTATTGTTTAATTTTTAAGGCGACATAATTTTATCGGTTTAATGCTTAATTATGTGTTTTCGAAAATATTAATTTCAGATATCAGAAATCTAATTAATTTTTTTTAGTTTTTATTATCGGCGACATAAATTTATCGATTTCCTGTTTTTAAATATAAACAAAGAATTGTATTTTGTATTTCTCGAAAACCCTTATGCAGCAATTAATTAAAAAATATAGTTTTGACCATATTTAAAACTTTGAGTACAATTAATTGTATTATATCAACCAAATATTTTTAAGTACGCGTGGACCCAATTTAATTCTTATTCAGTTTTTTATAGTTCTTATTTATATATCTTCATAAACACGATTTAGATATTTCTTCATGTTTTAAGACTATATTTGGTTTTCTTTTAAAACTATTACTACATATAAGACAGGTGTAAATAGGTGCACCTAATTCTGCATCTATTTGCATCTGTCTTATCGTATATGCTTAATATTTATGTTAATGTAACATATATGGTAAAATGTTAACTATATACTCTAATCTAATTGTTTTTGATGTTTTACAGTAAAAATATTTTAAGTTATTTGATATGGGAAGTCACATCATTCAGCGTTTGTTTTATCTGAAGAAAATTGCATGTATATCATATAAGGTTTCTAATAAGAAAGTTATATATATATACATATACATATATAATATATGTATATATATATATATATATATATATATATATATATATATATATATATATATATATATATATATATATATATATATATATATATATATATTGTATATATATTATATATATATATATATATATATATATATATATATATATATATATATATATATATATATATATATATATATATAAATATATATATATATATATATATATATATATATATATATATATATATATATATAAATAGTATATATATTTCTTTTAATTTTTATACGGATAGGAAAATTTTCTCGGAAAAATTCAGAACGAATTTAACGATTGACAATTTTTATACCATTTTTGAAAAATTATGAATTTTCACAATTTGTATATTTGTGTTTAGTTTTGTAGCATTTATTTTCTCGCTTTTTTAAATTGAATATGCGTATATATTCGATTTAAAAAAGCGAGTAAATAAATGCTATAAAACTAAACAGCAAAATGCTAAAAATTGTCCGTCGGGAAATTTGAACCGATTTCAAGAATATTTATTCTTGAAGTCTGTGAAAATTTATTTATACAATTGTTCAAAAAATAAATCGTTAAATTCCGTGATCTGGAATTTTCCGAGAAAATTTTCCTATTCATACTAAAAGAAATGTCCTTTTGGGTACAATAATACGTTCAGAAACTAGCATATACACAGTTTAATTTTAAATTATGCAAACTATAGTTATAGTAAATATATATATATATATATATATATATATATATATATATATATATATATATATATATATATATATATATATATATATATATATATATATATATATATATATATATATATATATATATATATATATATATATATATATATATATATATATATATATATATATATATATATATATATATATATATATATATATATATATATATATATATATATATATATATATATATATATATATATTAATATATTTGTATACATATATATTTGGATATATATATATATATATATATATATATATATATATATATATATATACAAATATATGAAATCGTTTAAATCTTTTACAATATGATGAAAATTGCCCAGGTTGATGCTTTTTTACCACCAGAATGGTGAAAAAAAAAGATAAAAACCATCACTACAGGACACACAAGCCGTGAAACAAATATATTGCTATGTGACAAATTTTCCGGCCGCATCTTATTTCACGTTATGAATACATAAATTAGCCGTCTATACGCGAAAGACAAAATAAACGACAAAATTCCAAAAACAACTGATACGCTCATTGACAAAAGGGACCCTATTTTTGGAATCGGTGAAAATTTCATTATACGCGGAGTCGTTATTATTAGTTTAAATCACGTGCGTTCTGGAATTCCACTCGACGAAATTTTCATATTCATATACTTATGGAAATTTCCAATATCAGATATAGATGAAAATTAATATATACGTGCAGAAACCACCGAACGATTGAAGAACGTGAAAATTTCCATATATGTTAAATTACGAAAAATAAATCGTTAAATTACGTGTTCTGGAATTTTCCGGGAAAATTTTCGAAATCATACTGAGGGAAATTTTTTATTGGGTATTATACATGGAAACATTTTCGAACATTTTTGAATTGTTTGAACGATATTCCTCGATGGGAAAATTTTCACCAATTTTAAGAATATGGATCCAGAGCATATAAGGAATTCCTTGTAAAAATTCAACCGTAATGAAAACTTATTCGGAGAAACACCCTTTATATACATATAGTACCAATATATTTTAAGAAAATTCTGTTCAACATTTTAACAACGGGTAATCAGTAAAAAACCATATAAGCAAAAAATTAAAAAATAATGATTAGCTATGATGATATGTTCAAAATTTAAAAATTAGAAATTCTCTAAAATTTACCCCCGCACAAGATAGTTGTCTAGGCCTGAAAGATAATATTAGCGCCATCGGTCGCATATAAAGCCTCAATTGTCTAACAACGTAATGACATCGTAAAGTTTTAAATTTTTAATTTTTAAACATTTTTAATTTATATTAAACTATCATTTATAAATACAGATTTTAAATTTAAATTATTTTAATTTTCAATTATCTAACGATTATTTTAAAAAGTAAAAATAATCAAGATAAATAAAATTAATTAAAATAAATCGCCAGTGAATTTAAATACATATTATATAAGCTGATTAATTAGTGTGAAGTATTTATTATGTATATATGAATTATAAAATTAAAAATTAGAAATTTTTAAGTCGCTTGTGGGCTTTTACCCAAATTTTTTTTTTTTTTTTTGACCAAAAATTTTAATTTACTAGTATTTTTAGAAATTAAAATTAATAAAATTAAATGGTTTTTAAATTAGTTTTAACTTTCAAAATATTGTAATTTTAACTTTGTAATTTTTAATGATTGAACAGTTTAATTTTTTTTACATAACATGTTAGAAAAATTTCTCAATTGATAGTTAAATAGAGTGTGATTATACGAAATGGAGCCGCTTACGGTCATTTACCAGATATCGTATGTCCACATTTAAGGGTTTAATTTTTAATTTCTTATTTTTAAATACTTTTAATCATTTTATAATTTTTAATTTTTAATATTTAATTTACTTAAGTACGAGTATTTACCATTTCAAAAATTTAATTTAATTAAAGTATTTTGTTTAAGCCAAATTATTAAGATTTCAAAATTTTAATTTGTTTTATCGAGTGATGTATACTTCAAGAATTCAAAGTTGCATTGAAATAGAAGGGGACCATTTTCAAGACGTAATTTTTAGAAGCGAATTACTACAAAAATTATATAATAAATTAAATATACATAGATGTAAGTTTGGAAAATAAATTACAATTAGTTACCTCACATGACAAATTTTAAAAAGGTTCCACTGAATTTTTATCGAACATTCTGTAAATAGCAAAAACTTACCTATATACTTATCACAGTGCCTGGATTCGTTCTCCCTAATTATTCAGGTTTTTATTATATGTAAATAATAACATTAACATGTTTACAATTAAATAAAATGTTTTTATTTATCATTATATATATTAGTCTCAAATAGAGAAAATTATTTCCTATCTTCTTAAAACTATTTTCTAGCGGCTAAGCTTTTGCCATTAAACTCCACACATCCATTTTTCTGAGACACAGAAATAAGGTAAGGATTTATTTGTTTAATTTTTATTATTATGACATGAGATTGAAGATCATTTTAATTAATTCCGTATATTATAAATTATTATGAACTTATTATTTTCATAAAATAATCATTTCATCTTTGTTTCTATACAAACACATATAAACTCTTTAGGTAAGATTGATTTTTGGTGGTGGATTAAGTAATTTTAACTATCGTTAATGATGTTAACCACAGTGTTGTACTTGCGTTTGAAACTCTTCTCTATTTGAATACAATTAGCGTCCGGTTATAGTTTGTGAATTAAGAAGATAATTATTTTGATTTATTTATTTTTAAGTATAGCGTTTAATTTATTTCCCCTATTATTGTTAATTTTTAATTTCTTATTATAAATTTATATATTTTTTAACATTTTTAGTTTAACTTAAGATATTAAAACTATATGATAATTATAAATACATATATATAAATAAAATACAATAAATCTTATTTAAATTAATTAATTCTAATATTATTACATATTTAAAATTTAATGTGCATAAAATTGATACTTAAATTTAAGAAAAAATATTTTATACAATTTTATTAACAACTCTAATACATTTGTTTATATATAATTCAATTGATAAACGGTGTGAAAAGCTTATTGATATATTATTCAATTTATAGAGCATGTCGAGAAAATCAAAAGTATTTTCGAAAAATTTTAGAAATTGCATTCAAATTAATTTATCATATAAATTAAATTTCACGTTTATCTATATCCGCTAAAATTATCGCTAAATAACCAGTGCCTACATAAAATGAAGGTGTGCAACTGAGGCAACGATATAATCAACAAAAAGTGAAGTCGAGGACTACAGGACACACAAGCCGTGAAACAAATATATTGCTATGTGACAAATTTTCCGGCCGCATCTTATTTCACGTTATGAATACATAAATTAGCCGTCTATACGCGAAAGACAAAATAAACGACAAAATTCCAAAAACAACTGATACGCTCATTGACAAAAGGGACCCTATTTTTGGAATCGGTGAAAATTTCATTATACGCGGAGTCGTTATTATTAGTTTAAATCACGTGCGTTCTGGAATTCCACTCGACGAAATTTTCATATTCATATACTTATGGAAATTTCCAATATCAGATATAGATGAAAATTAATATATACGTGCAGAAACCACCGAACGATTGAAGAACGTGAAAATTTCCATATATGTTAAATTACGAAAAATAAATCGTTAAATTACATGTTCTGGAATTTTCCGGGAAAATTTTCGAAATCATACTGAGGGAAATTTTTTATTGGGTATTATACATGGAAACATTTTCGAACATTTTTGAATTGTTTGAACGATATTCCTCGATGGGAAAATTTTCACCAATTTTAAGAATATGGATCCAGAGCATATAAGGAATTCCTTGTAAAAATTCAACCGTAATGAAAACTTATTCGGAGAAACACCCTTTATATACATATAGTACCAATATATTTTAAGAAAATTCTGTTCAACATTTTAACAACGGGTAATCAGTAAAAAACCATATAAGCAAAAAATTAAAAAATAATGATTAGCTATGATGATATGTTCAAAATTTAAAAATTAGAAATTCTCTAAAATTTACCCCCGCACAAGATAGTTGTCTAGGCCTGAAAGATAATATTAGCTCCATCGGTCGCATATAAAGCCTCAATTGTCTAACAACGTAATGACATCGTAAAGTTTTAAATTTTTAATTTTTAAACATTTTTAATTTATATTAAACTATCATTTATAAATACAGATTTTAAATTTAAATTATTTTAATTTTCAATTATCTAACGATTATTTTAAAAAGTAAAAATAATCAAGATAAATAAAATTAATTAAAATAAATCGCCAGTGAATTTAAATACATATTATATAAGCTGATTAATTAGTGTGAAGTATTTATTATGTATATATGAATTATAAAATTAAAAATTAGAAATTTTTAAGTCGCTTGTGGGCTTTTACCCAAATTTTTTTTTTTTTTTTGACCAAAAATTTTAATTTACTAGTATTTTTAGAAATTAAAATTAATAAAATTAAATGGTTTTTAAATTAGTTTTAATTTTCAAAATATTGTAATTTTAACTTTGTAATTTTTAATGATTGAACAGTTTAATTTTTTTTACATAACATGTTAGAAAAATTTCTCAATTGATAGTTAAATAGAGTGTGATTATACGAAATGGAGCCGAGCCGCTTACGGTCATTTACCAGATATCGTATGTCCACATTTAAGGGTTTAATTTTTAATTTCTTATTTTTAAATACTTTTAATCATTTTATAATTTTTAATTTTTAATATTTAATTTACTTAAGTACGAGTATTTACCATTTCAAAAATTTAATTTAATTAAAGTATTTTGTTTAAGCCAAATTATTAAGATTTCAAAATTTTAATTTGTTTTATCGAGTGATGTATACTTCAAGAATTCAAAGTTGCATTGAAATAGAAGGGGACCATTTTCAAGACGTAATTTTTAGAAGCGAATTACTACAAAAATTATATAATAAATTAAATATACATAGATGTAAGTTTGGAAAATAAATTACAATTAGTTAACTCACATGACAAATTTTAAAAAGGTTCCACTGAATTTTTATCGAACATTCTGTAAATAGCAAAAACTTACCTAGATACTTATCACAGTGCCTGGATTCGTTCTCCCTAATTATTCAGGTTTTTATTATATGTAAATAATAACATTAACATGTTTACAATTAAATAAAATGTTTTTATTTATCATTATATATATTAGTCTCAAATAGAGAAAATTATTTCCTATCTTCTTAAAACTATTTTCTAGCGGCTAAGCTTTTGCCATTAAACTCCACACATCCATTTTTCTGAGACACAGAAATAAGGTAAGGATTTATTTGTTTAATTTTTATTATTATGACATGAGATTGAAGTTCATTTTAATTAATTCCGTATATTATAAATTATTATGAACTTATTATTTTCATAAAATAATCATTTCATCTTTGTTTCTATACAAACACATATAAACTCTTTAGGTAAGATTGATTTTTGGTGGTGGATTAAGTAATTTTAACTATCGTTAATGATGTTAACCACAGTGTTGTACTTGCGTTTGAAACTCTTCTTTATTTGAATACAATTAGCGTCCGGTTATAGTTTGTGAATTAAGAAGATAATTATTTTGATCTATTTATTTTTAAGTATAGCGTTTAATTTATTTCCCCTATTATTGTTAATTTTTAATTTCTTATTATAAATTTATATATTTTTTAACATTTTTAATTTAACTTAAGATATTAAAACTATATGATAATTATAAATACATATATATAAATAAAATACAATAAATCTTATTTAAATTAATTAATTCTAATATTATTACATATTTAAAATTTAATGTGCATAAAATTGATACTTAAATTTAAGAAAAAATATTTTATACAATTTTATTAACAACTCTAATACATTTGTTTATATATAATTCAATTGATAAACGGTGTGAAAAGCTTATTGATATATTATTCAATTTATAGAGCATGTCGAGAAAATCAAAAGTATTTTCGAAAAATTTTAGAAATTGTATTCAAATTAATTTATCATATAAATTAAATTATCACGTTTCACGTTTATCTATATCCGCTAAAATTATCGCTAAATAACCAGTGCCTACATAAAATGAAGGTGTGCAACTGAGGCAACGATATAATCAACAAAAAGTGAAGTCGAGGACATAGCTCTATACATAAGGTATGTATTACATAGAGGGAATGTATCCCAAAAATTTAAAATTTTATAGAAAACAATAATATTCAAGAAATCGATACAGAACCTTAATTAAAGCCAGTTCTAATATTAAAATAGCGTAGAATATCAAAAATATAAATCTCAAAGCTCCAGAGTTAATAGCATTAATATAGCTGTATAAAGTGTGAAAACCTATAAGATATACGAGTAGTAACAACTGCAAAACATAGTAACAGACAAATTAGCAAAAAGGCAAATTATGAATTTTTTAAAATATTAATTAATTAACAGACTAGAATTACTCAACATCGTCAGTATACAATAAATAATAATAATAATTAAGTTAACTATAATTATACACGAATAGAATAACATTTCAAACTGAAATTATTAGTCAAAAATGTAAAAGCAGGGATAGGAATGAAGATGAGGAAAAGAGAATGGTATTCACATAGCAAGAAGTAACCACAGGCAACCACAATATATAAGCTCACTGGTGTATATATAGAAGATATCCTCTTGATTTAATCACATAAACCAGATGAAAAATCACTGAATAAATTCAACGAAAAATACAATCATTCAAGGTTTAAAAGAGGCAGGTTGGAAAAAGAAACAAGCAAGTTGCTATAAAAGATGTAGACAGTCAAGTAAAGAACCAGAGGTCGTTTTTAATAGTTTTAAGATTTTAACACATAATCGAGTTTTCATATTAATTAATACATTAACCTTCGGTTTCCCAGAGGTTTTTGACTACGTCGTTTAACAATACCCACCCGGGTGACCACCGTATATTGTGTTTTGTTTTTTTTTTGTTTTTTTGTTTAAAAAAAAAATTTTTTTTTTAAGTTTTTCAGAAACAGTTCGATAATTTGGTTAGAGAAATTAAAGGATTTTTAGATTCAATAAAAGCCCGCTAGGTTATTAGCGAATAAAAATCGAAATCGTCACCCGGGTGGGTATTGGTAAACCGAAGGTTTTAAACTGACAAACTCAGACGATATATATATACCGGGTGTTTTTTTTAAACTGAGACGATCAAATATCTCGAAAAATAGCCACTCTACGGAAAAAATGTCCATAATCAAAATTTAATCATACCGCGGGGGAAATACATTAGTGCAAAAAAAAAAGTCCCCCCACCCCCGCTTTGTAGGTGGGGCGGGGGTAACTTTTAAACTAAGATAGGAAGCCATATTTTTTATTGCAGATACGGATTCTACGACTAAAAGTACGTATGATTTGAATAAAATATTTTGTTCGGTTCATGATAGATGGCGTTGCAATCGACGAAATTCAATTTTTTCTATTTTTCCTTCTTAGAACACACGCATTCGATTCTGTAATACGTTTGCAATAAAAAACATCACGTGTTCATTGGAAATACTCGAAATTCGTCATCAAAACAATTTATTCAGTTTTGTAAATCACATTTAACGTTTGTGTTATTTCTTATCTTCATGTTTTTCGTAATTGCAAAATAAACGACAAAATACTTTAGAATGGAGCGTTTAACTGTGCCAGAGAAAATTGAAATGGTTCTGGTTTATAGAGAAGCTGGCACAAATCTTGAAAATGCTGTTGCTATTTACGTTCATCGTTTTTCGGATAGGATTCGTTCACGTGCTTCATTTGTTCGTACTATCAAACAATTTATTACTGATGGAAATGTTCAACCGAAAAAGATGACCCGTAGAGCAACAGTCACTGGAGAAAATAATGAAATTGCTGTATTGGCAGCAGTGGCTCATTATCATCATATTAGTACACGAGAAATAGTTCGCGATTCCGGATTGCCCCTCACCAGTGTTTGGAGAATTTTAAAACGGCACAAGTATCATCCATATCATGTGTCTTTACACCAAGATCTTCGTGGCGTTGATTTCCAAAATCGGGTAACTTTTTGTCAATAGGCACGTGAACAAATACAACAAAACCCCAATTTTTTTCGTTGCGTAATGTTCTCCGACGAATCGTCTTTTAAAACCATGGAACGGTTAATCGACACAACATGCATTATTGGAGTGTTACAAATCCGCACTGGCTTCGTCAAGTTGAACATCAGCGTCCTTGGACTGTCAACGTGTGGTGTGGAATAATTGGCAACAAACTCATATGACCCCACATTATTGAAGGCAACTTGAATGGTCAAATGTACCGAAACATTTTGGAAAATGAACTGCCAATATTACTTGAAAATTTGAGCTTAGAAGTGAGACGGAACATGTGGTTTCAACATGATGGTTGTCCTGCACACTATTCGTTGTTGGCACGTGAAATACTTGATCGTGATTTCAATGGTCGCTGGATCGGTAGAGCTGGTCCAATAAATTGGCCCGCCAGATTACCATATCTTACTGCGCCAGATTTTTTTTTGTGGGGCTACCTCAAAAACAAAGTTTACACACAAAAACCAACAACCCGTGAGAACATGATTGAGCGAATCAGAAATGCGTGTGCTGAAATTCAACCAGACACACTTCTGAGTTGTGTACAATCATTTGAAATGCGGATTAATAAGTGCATTGAAGTCGCAGGCCATCATTTTGAACACTTATTTTAGATTTACAAAACTGAATAAATTGTTTTGATGACGAATTTCGAGTATTTCCAATGAAAACGTGATGTTTTTTATTGCAAACGTATTACAGAATCAAATGCGTGTGTTCTAAGAAGGAAAAATAGAAAAAATTGAAATTCGTCGATTACAACGCCATCTATCATGAACCGAACAAAATATTTCATTCAAATCATACGTACTTTTAGTCGTAGAATCCGTATCTGCAATAAAAAATATGGCTTCCTATCTTAGTTTATAAGTTACCCCCGACCCACCTACAAAGCGGGGGTGGGGGACTATTTTTTTGCACTAACGTATTTCCCCCGCGGTATGATTAAATTTTGATTATGGACATTTTTTCCGTAGAGTGGCTATTTTTCGAGATATTTGATCGTCTCAGTTTAAAAGAAACACCCGGTATATATATATATATATATATATATATATATATATATATATATATATATATATATATATATATATATATATATATATATATATATATATATATATATATATATATATATATATATATATATATATATATATATATATATATATATATATATATATATATATATATTAATATTATATATATATATATATATATATATATATATATATATATATATATATATATATGGTGAAAAATACAATAACACACAAATTTCTAGAAATTATATCAACATTTTATGTTTTTTTTTTTATTGTTTAGTACTTAACTAAAGAAAATTTTTATGAAAGACAATGTTTTTTGTTATTGTCGTAACTCGTACCCCTAGATACAGGATGTCAAATATTTGGAAAATGCGCTCGACATGGTAATGTATTTCTGGCTCTAAAATAAAAAGTAATTATCGGATAATTATGATAGATCGCTGATTTTTAAGGCCTGCAATTAAGACCAAAATATAAAAGTTATATCATCATTAATTTTCTCTTAACGTATATATTTTTTTAGACCATTTTAATTACATATAGCAAAAAATCAGATCCGCCTATTTTAAGTTTAATCTATTATAACGGCTTAACCGTAACGATTTTGAAAGTTTTGTAGAACAATTGTTTCTTAGAACTTAATGCTCTACAAAAATATCCATTGAGAGAAAATGGAAAAATAAAATGTTCACGAAAATTTTTACATGGAAAAGTTTAAAGATGATATAATTTTTATATTTTTGTCATAATTGGCACACTTTTACCTAACAAACGAGCCATCTATCATGACTATCCGATAATTACTTTTAATTTGACCGCCAAAAATACATTACTATGTACCTGGATTTTTCAAATATTTGAGACGTTGTATCTTGGGGTACAACAACAACAACAAATATGCTTCTTCACCTGCCGAAGCAACTAGCTTGATTGATCACGAATTAGTTGGTCCTAAGCTCTATGTGAAACCTGTCATACACTGTTAAACAGCAAAACAAAATCCTCTAAAGTCTTTAATAACTATATAATAGATTTCATGGTAATAAATTTAAGCGAATAAAGCGAGGGTTTATTGTTGAAGAGCAATATAGTTAATACAACAACTACTACGGAATCACAACAAATGATAATACTATTACGTTATACCAATAATATGATTTCCTTATTGAATAATCATTATTTATGATTTGTATTCATTTATGACAGCGTTAAATGATGAGCTTCTTAAATAAAAATTAACTTATATACAGTTATGAATTCCATACAATAAACTTAATATGTATATAATATATAAATAAAATATAGATGACAGGGCAAAAGGAGAAAAGTCATAATTATTATCATTAATCTGATCATAAAGGTTAAAATCATATTTTAAAAAAAATAAAGAAGTAAGGCTTTCAGAACAACATGTTCTGAGGGTAGATTTATAACCATCAAGAATTATAATTCGCGAAAAACCGTACTTAGTAAAAATAATTGAAATAATTAACAAATAAATTTGAAAATTAAATCTACGAATAACCACAATAATAGTATTAGTAATAACAAAACTATTAAAAGTTCAGAAATGTATATTATATATTACTGATTATAATAAATATAATGTATAGTAGTTTTCAAATCTCGCTGGAATTCTGACAGTTATCGCGCAGAAAGAATATGGCGGATACACAGTGATGTATTAAGTACAATAATTCATGTTTATTGTTTACATTTTTATGTTGTATTTGTATTTAAATGGAAAAGGAACGTTTTTAATCACAAAATGTTTTTATAATTTAACTTATAATCACGGACACTTTTGAAATTAATATTTAATTCGATAAATTAAGAATTAAATTGAAAACTAATTTTTCTTTTTATGTTGTTGTGGTTTTGTTCGATATGAATGTCATTTGGTCATTTATTTTCCTTAGTCCGTACCAAAATTAAATGTTGACATTGTTTCTCAAAGGCGTGTAATTTTTTTTTGACCTATTAATTTTCACTTGAAATATGATTGTAATAACATAAATACATAATCATTCTGAATGTTTTGTGTATTAAAACTGAAATATAATTCTTTTTATTGGTTATTTATTATTTTATTTAAGTTTACTACCTAAGATAAATGCGACCCATCAAAATTGTTATAATTTTTTTTTCTACATCACTGAAAGCTGCGCAGAACAATTAAAAAAAAGTTTTTTTTAAGATCTGAATAGGACTATATGTGTGTAAAGTGAAAAATAATTAATTATTAAAAGGAAAAATGCAAACTAAGTTATAAATAAAAATTAAGTTTCATTCAGGTTCAAAAAAAATTTACAGAGATATACAAGGAACAATATGCACAAATCGATACGATCAAAATGTCCAAAATGTTAAACAATCTATAAAACTTTATATTGTCAAAAATAATACATTTTACAAACAAAAACATGTTGGAATTAAAAATGTTGAAGTAATAACATAACCAGTGGTAAAACAAGTAATGAGAAATAATAGAAACAACAACAATAACATAATTTGGAAAAATTAAACATATCAAATATATTCTCAAACTTAGAATTAATATGAAGGATTAGCATGTTGCAAAAACATGTTGATCAACATATGTTGAATTCCAAAATAAAGAGAAATTATCGTTAGGACAATTACAACCTAGTCAATAGTCATAATATTGTACACAATATAAACAATAATAATTCTAGTAATAACAATATGATAGTGACATATACACCCAAACACACTAATAACAGCATCAAAAATCACAAAGTATTTATTAACTATAATAGAATGAACTATATACAATAGTAATAAATTTGGCATAGAACAAGCAAAGGATAGACAGATAAAATTAAACGAAATTAACATGTTGATCAAAACAAGTTGAATTTAAATTTTACCTCTAGTCCACCATATATATGTTGATATATATACATTAAACGTGTTAGTTCAAGTAATACCTACAGTCCTAAACAGCAGAAAATGCCCTGAAATAGCATTAATCAAATGGCGATTCTCTTAATAAAGATTTCTCACAGAGATCATCAGAAAGTAAACAGAGGTTACTCTAAGTGACCTTACAGCATAAAAATTAAACAAGTTCAATATCGGTCAGGTTAAAATTGGAGTGGTGCATCACCAATGCATCAAATCACAAATAGGCATAAAATAAGTGACAATAAAAACAGAAAGAGCAAAGGAATATCTTGTTCAATCATGTTGAAAATTAGATATAAAATAAAAAAATTGGGTTCGCTGGTGGCTTTAGTTTGCTATAAACGTCCGTCATATACACGAACCGATCACCACCGTCCATACAATTAATGATAAAACTAAGTAAACTATAAATAAGTAGGAAGATTGAGAATAATTATATTTCAACAAGAAAATCATGCAAAATTTATAAAATCAATCAAGTCGATTCAAAACAGTGAAATAAATAATAAATAACGGGCAGGCCAGCCAGTTTTTTATGTTAAAATAAGGGACATAGCTCTACATAAGGTATGTACGTATTACGCATAGAGGCAATGTATACAGTTATTATTTATTTCCATATAATACATGTATAATATGATGAACATAAATGTTAAACCTATATTTAAAAAAATTAGGAATTACGCCTTTTGGGACAATATGTCATAAAAGGAGATTTATAACTAATGTCAATTGTATTACACGAAAAAATCGTGCTTAGTAAGAATAATTGAAACAATTATATAATAATATATACGTATATATATATATATATATATATATATATATATATATATATATATATATATATATATATATATATATATATATATATATATATATATATATATATATATAAATATATATATATTTATATATATAAATATATATATATATATATATATATATATATATATATATATATATATATATATATATATATATATATATATATATATATATATATATATATAAATATATATATATATATATATATATATATATATATATATATATATATATATATATATATATATATATATATATATATATATATATATATATATATATAAAATTGAATTGAATCCATTAACCAAAATAATAGCTACTGAACAGGAAGTATATTTTTCTTACACAAAACATGTTGGCACTAACAATATTTATTAAATACGATAAATAATAGCAATATACTATCATAATAATAACAACATAATTTGGAGAACATGTTGGTATGAGCAATATTCATTTAAAAAGACAAATAATAAAAATATTGTACTAATACTAGTTTTAATCATAATAATGATAACATAGACATAATTTGGAGAAATTTAATATTACAAATATATTCTCAAAGAATTAATAAAAAGGATCAGCATGTTGCAAAAACATGTTGATCAAAGCATGTTGAATTCTAGAATAAAGAAAAATTATCGTTAAGACAATTACAACACAATACCTAGTCTTGATATTGTACACAATATAAACTATAATAAATTTACTTTACTACTATTGTATAGCATACGTATTTCTAAAAGTGCAGATTTTAACGACCACAAAAACGTCGAAAATTATATTTAATAAATTAAAGTAAGAATTAAGCCTATGGAACAATATGTTATGAGAAGAGATTTACAACCACTGTCAATTATATTGCAATTGTTACAGAATACATTACATATATAACTTTGTCCTGGACTGTATATGATGTATATTCTTCCGAAATGTAAAAACAATAATTGAAATAATTAACAAATAAATTTGAAAATTAAATCTACGAGTAAAGTAACTATCATTAACATTTTGTATCAACCATTAATGATTAATTACAACAATAATACAATAGTAATAATAATAAAACTATTAAAATTGCAGAATTATATATTATATATTAAAGAGTAATAAAGTGGAATATAACCAAAACTCATTGCATGTTTACTCTCAAAGCAAAAGTAATGTCCGATGAATTCAAAGGTCAAATAACAAAATTATCATGAATTAAATCCATAAAGAAACATTTTGAAAAGTTCATGTAAGTTCCTTGGGTAAAAAACTACGTTAAGAAAGATTATTATTTATTGAAGGTTCTTGTATAGATTATTTGAAAAACTAATCAGCAGAGGGTTACAATATATTCGTATGGAATATATTAAAACTGCGCCATTCTATTACAACTTGTACGAAAATATTCAGAGGAATAAAATTAAAAGCGTTGAGTGTTTTAGGTTGAAGTTATCAGTTAGTTTACCCAAAAATTGAAAATTTTATAGAAAATACTAAAATTTAAGAAATCGATACAAAACCTTAATTAAACCAAACTCAGTTCTAAATTTAAGTTAACTATAATTATAAACGAATAGAATAACATTTCAAGCAGAAATTATTAACGAAAATTTAAAAGCAGGGCTAGGAATGAAGATGAGAAACAGGAATGGAATCCACATATCAAGAAGTAACCAGCAACCACAAAATATATATATATATATATATATATATATATACATATATATAAATATATATATATATATAATATATATATATATATATATATATATATATATATATATATATATATATATATATATATATATATATATATATATATATATATATATATATATATATATTATATATATATATATATATATATATATACTGGTCTATATATACTATATATAGAAGGTAACCTCTTGATTTAGTCGAATGCATTAAATGAAAAATCACTGAAAAAATTCAACGAAAAATACAAACATAAAGTTTGACGCATTCAATAGGTTTAAACAAGGCAGGCTCCAAAAAGAAGCAAGCAAGTAGCTGTAAAATATATATTGTCTATTATATTGAACCTGCTAAATAATAGATGGCACATACCCAGCTCCTTACAATATCGAGATCAGAGATCTGATGAAGATCCCCGATATTGTACATGAAAAAAGATCTCAGCGAGTACGCTGGCTCGGTCACGTTCTGCGTGCTGATCCGGAACGAATTATGCAGCGATCTCTGAAAAGAGAGCCATCATATGGTAGGCACACAGGTCGTTGCAGGCGATGATGGTTCCACGGTGTAGAGAATTACTTGGCTTCTTCAGGTTATCTAGGACAGTATGAAGACCAAGCCCAGGATATAAACCGTTAGAGCCTAACAGTTGTAAGGGCCAGTAAAGGCCTTTCAAAACTGATTTATATATATATATATATATATATATATATATATATATATATATATATATATATATATATATATATATATATATATAATATATATATATATATATATATATATATATATATATATATATATATATACATATATATATATATTTATATATATATATATATAAACGAATTTTTTTTTTTTTTGGTTCAAATCACAGTTTTATTTCAATCTACATACATATAATTATTATAATACATATGGTAGTACAAATCACTGATTTCATTTAATAAAAAACAATTCAAATAATTAACTTATACGTATGTAGTAAATCACATATTCATAAATTCGTACATTTGGAATATGTACATATGTACTGTACATGTACATTTTTCACGTATTCAGACTTAAGCTTATGTACCTAAAATATACATAATTATTGAGTATAAAAATCGGTTAGTTTGGAATGTAGCATATTCTTAGTGGTAGTTTTCATTATAAAATTTTCAATGGCCTGAATGTTTTGAAATGCTTCCTCGGGAGCATTATTAACTGTTGACAAATAAAACTTGACATCGGTTAAACAATCCAGAGCTGTAGAAAAACACATTTTGGTTTTATTTATAGGTTCTTCAGTAGCATAGCTGTCACTATCGCCGCTTTCACGTGTTAATCCCACTGAATTAGACGCATCTTTAACACTCTTCATAATTTCGTCATTAGTTAACTCATGTGAAATTAGAAGATGATTATCGACATCCACATAATCCTGAAAGGTGATACCAGGCGCATCGACTAATTTCCACAAATCTTCCAATTCAGGATTAACGTCATTTTGCTCTGATTCACCATCAATGAATTCAGTTTCAATAGGGTCAGCTGATGATTCAAAAAGTTGGGTTTTAAGAAAACATTTCAGAATGGTTGACTCCCGAACATCCCACCAAGCCGCTGTTAATAGCTCACAACCTTGTTTTACATTGAGTTTGGTATCACTTAATAAATTTAGGAGCAATTTTTGAACTAACTTTTTTCGAAAATTAATTTTAACTGCCTGAATTATTCCCAAGTCAAGGGGTTGTAAAACAGCTGTGCAGTGAGGTGGGAAATAGTTAACATTGACATTTGTCAACTGACAATTTAAGTTATGAGCCGAACAATTGTCGATGAGCAGCAAAATTTTACGTTTATTTTTTCGCATTTTTTTGTCAAGTTCGACAAGCCACTCGTTGAAAATGTTTTGTGTCATCCAAGCTCTTTTATTGGCACGGTATTCACAAGGCAATGACCGGATATTTTTGAAACATCTTGGTTTCAGTGATTTTCCAATTACTAGTGGCTTCAATTTTTCCGTTCCGGTGGCGTTATAACAGAACAATGCGGTAAGCCGCTGTTTGGACTTCGTTCCGCCTTTACAAGAATCGCCTTGTAATGTGAAAGTTTTATTAGGCAGAAGCTGATAAAATACACCTGTTTCGTCCGCATTAAAAATGTCCCTATTGTCATAAGTTTCTAAAATTGTTTGAATTTCACCTTAAAAGAGTACACATGGTTTTCACATTGCCATAAATATAAAAGTCAATTTGTATTTACCTGCGCGCCATTCGTTCACTTTATCCAGTGGTACACTTTTTTCTTCACCGCAAATAATTTTAAAAGAAATCCCAAATCTCTCACGAAAACGATTTAACCAACCGACACTAGCATGAAAATTACCATTTGGAAAATTCTAAGGCCTTTTCACGAATTAGAGGGCCATTGATAGGAATGTTTCTCGATCGCACTTCTTGAAACCACTTAAAAACAGCCTTATCGACGTCTTCAAATTTAGCTGTTCTAATTTTCTTTCGTTTTGGGCCAATAGCGCCGTCTCTAATTTGATTTTCAATTTTATGTCGATCTTTAATAAACGTAGATAACGTTGACGGAGCGATATTAAATTCTTTCGCCACACAGTGTTTTGCCTCACCAGAATCAATTTTTTCAAGAATTTTTAATTTCTGTTCTAACGAAAATTGTTTTCGTTTATTACTCATTTTAAATAAACAGTGATTTCCCGTATTAAACAAATACGAACAACTCACAACATGTACTAAAATATTGACTGTCAAAAATATATCTAAGGAAATTGTACTAGATGAGGGAATTTACATGTATTTACATAAAAAAACTGCATGTAAACTGATTTTATCTTCATTTTAATACTTTTTTTTTTTTTTTCGTTATACTGAATTTATAGTTCGCTACAACGGAAATTTTGTATTAAGGAAATGCACTGCGGCCAACCAAACAAGTTGAAAAAGTTCGTTATACTGGAAATTTCGTTAAAATGGTATTCGTTATAAGGAGATTTCACTGTATATATATAGTTATGGGTTGGTTGCGGATGCAACGGAAGGTTGTATTTAAATAATCATAACACATTTATTTTTTAGGTAGGTTTCAATAGATCACTATGAATGTTTTGTATTTTAATTACTTTATAATAAAATTAACTTAATGGCAACTAACTATATAATAATAATCGGCGCGACTATACATAGAGTATTTATACTCTTTACAATAGTGATGAGTAATCATCATGTATATGTTGTAATTAGCGCACGTAAATTCAAAATGCATTGAACTTATGAATATTGAATATTGACTTGCTGATTTAGACTTTTAGCCAGGTAATACTACTGTTGTTGGTGCATACATTGAACTTATGCAAAATGAATATTATTTGCTGATGTAGACTTTCTGCCATGTAGTACTACTGTTGTTGGTGGATTGTATGTTGTTGTGGGATTTGCTGATGTACCGGGTATAGTACATAACTCCTCCCTTCGAAGATCGAGGCTTCCACGCCGAGCCATGGGTGCTTTAGCGACCCTGTCTTCATTGCATTTTATTGCTCCTTGATTATCATGATATAAATTGGAAAAAATACTTCGGATTTTTCTGTGAAGTATAAATAATATGATTAGAACAATAAATATAATAATTATGGATGTGATTCCATAAGAATATTGGATGTTTCTGGAGCTTCTGTGTTCCAGTGAGATTTTATCCAAGTTTTGAATTGTTTGCTTGGTTAGTAACGGTAAATCCAATAACTCTGTCATTGTTATGTTGACATCAATATTATCCATGGGTTGAATGATTGTCGGCTTCTGACGGTGGACAATTTTCGTATTTGTGTATCTCGTATTTTTAATGCTGATTGAACATTGATCAAATTTAATTAATTTGGTTCCCGTAATCCTTGCTTCTTGGTTTGACGCACAGGTTGTTGTAATCGTAGTTCCTTTAGGTGACGAGATGTAGATGTAACCTGGTTCTATTTGTGTAACTTCTTCCTTTGGTTGTATTTCCTGAGTATGACAGCTTGTATTTTTGTTTTGTATCAGCTCTGGTATACATTGACCCTTTGATTGGTAGATTTGTAGTTTTTCACAGATAAAAACTTGTTCCAGTGTTGGACAAATGGTATTAACGATCATATAATTTTCGGTATTGGAGATTAAATAATTATAGTTTTGGATAATAATTTGGTTATTAACAGGATAAGTGAGGATTTTATATAGGTAATATGGAGTGGGCTCGTTAGTAAACTGAGGAATTTCCACTAATACTACTAGATCGGTATTATTATAAAAAGCTTTTATTCCTAAGAGACTGTAAATTTGCTCTTCCGAATGAAACTTGATATTATCTTTATAAAGTTCCGTAGTAACATATTCTATTTCAGTGTTGTCCAAGATATGTTTGGATATCACGTTGATTTTTGCAAAAGTTAAGATTTCGTGGATTTCGTTAACTTGATCTTGTACAATGCTGATAGCATCCTCGATTCCTTTAAAGATTCCGTTAAAATATGTCGCTTCAGCCACTTCTTTTTCAGTGTTTCTAGCGATACTGGTCCATGTCTGTACTTGTCTGGTGACTTCGTTGACTTGATCAATAATGTCTTGATTTTGGTTGATTAGCTGTTGGTTTAGTTTTATTTGGTCATCAAATTTTTTTAAGACTTCGTAACGTCCGTCATCTAGTTTTTGGATTGAATTTTTTGTTTCGACGTAGTCGTTTTCATCTAGATTACCAGTAATAGCTTTGATGAATGTTCCAAATGGATTAAATAATCCTCTTTTTTGTCTATGTTTATACGTATTGGGCATAATGTTATGTAAAGAGTTTTCCAACTTTGTTAATTTACGTATCAAGATTGTCATTTCAACTTTGTTTCGTATTTTCAGAAAGGTCATCATTTCTGCCGTTTCTTCCAATGTCGCGCTAATAGTTCGAACATTGGTTGAAATGCCTTCCAGATTAATAAGATGAACTAGTTTAGAGTATCCTTCGATAACTCTTGCATTACCTAATTGTAATGCTAACACTCCTTTCCCTTGGGAAAGATCAAAGTATTCAAATGTTTGGGCTGATAATTCCACAGTCAGCCTGAAATGATAATTTCATTCTAATTAGAATTACTTTGTAAAAGAGAAATTAAAAAAAAATATTATTGGGTGTTACTACAATCTGAGCTAGGTCCAGGTTGTATTGTTTTAACGAAAGGTTGCAGGGATGAATTTTTCTTTGTTTGGCGGATTCGTTTCTTATGAACTTTTCGCTTATTAGACTGTAATGTTGCATCACCGTCTAATGTGACTGTGTGCTGGATATACTTCGGGACAAGTTTATCTCTTGTCGTCGTTTTCTCGTATATTGTTTGTCCTGGAAAAAATTCTTTAGGATCCTGTTTTCCTTCATTGAGTTTTGAAATATTCCTGGTTTTACTTTGCAGATTAGCTTCTGCAATAGTTGTTGCTATTTTGCAGAAGTTGCTTCGTAATTCCTGTAGGTATTCGTCTAGATTTTCTGGACTTTTATTTTCGGGAATATTTGTTATAGTTATGTGTCCTCGATGTAGCCCAAAGGGTGTAATACCCGTTGATGAGTGAATGGATGAGTTATATGCAAACGTTGCTTCCTCCATTAATTCCGATATTGACGCTTTATCGTTTTTGTGTGCTAATATGCGAGTTAGCTCCGTTAAGGTGCTATGACATCGTTCTATAGGACTGTTTCCTGTAGAGCTTTTTGCTGATGTTGTATGCATTTCTATTCCGTAGAATTGCATAAAGCTTTGGAAAACTTCTGAGTTAAACTCCGTTGCTGAATCCAAAACGATTTTTTTTGGAATGCCCTCTCTAGAGAAAAATGTTTTAAATTTCTTGATAATCGTCTCTGATTTTCTGTTTGTTAATTCAAAAATTGAGAGGTATTTGGAAAATTTATCAACAATGGTTAAAAACGTTTTTGACCGAAGTACAAACGTGTCACAGTGCAATGTTTCCATTGGTCCCTTTGGGGTTTCGGTAATTTTAAATTTTTGGTTCACTGGCCGTCGTTCATATTTGTTGATTAAGCACTCATGGCAATCGTTAATGAATTTCGCAATTTTAGTTCTCAGATTTGGGAAAAAGTATTTTTGTTTTATTTTCCCAAAGTTTTCTTGTATACCCCTGTGGTAGGGTAAATGCACATTTCGAATTATTTCGAGTTGCTCATCGCCGTTCACGATGTCTTTTAACAGAACCGTTGACCGGATAACTTGGTGATTATCTCTGGATCGCAAGTGCTCTTGAAATAATTTAAATGTGTTGTCATCGGTGTATAGTCCCGTGACTTTAGTATCAACATATTTGTTACATATACGTTCGATGTCTGATAATTCGAATAGTTTTTTTCGAAACGTATATTGTTTATATGTTTTGAACTTAATAATAAATTTTTCATTCAACTCCTCAATGTTGTCGTCGACTACAACATAGATTTGTCTCTTGAATGTATTTATTGGTGTTAACGTTTCGGCTTGTTTTTTCCGTACCTGATCTGGTAAAACGTTAAAATTAATGTTAGCGAGATCTTGAATAAATTCATTCATATTGATTTCGTTACATTCGTTTTGCTTGTTATTAACACAAAAAATTTTATTATTTGTATGCATACTTTTGTTTTTATTGACTTTGCTGTCAAAATGTTTGCTGACTTTATTGTCACTGATTTTATTGTCTTTACTGACTAAAGAATAAATATCGGTGCTGCCATAGCTCTCCGTATTTGAAACAAGTAATTTGGTACCGTCTTGTTTTAATTCTTTAAATTTTGCAGATAATGAATCTATTGTTTCTGGGAATTGGAGTAGTTTGGTTTCTAACATCTGGTTTAATTCTAAACGAGATAATGCGTCTGCATTGGTGTTGGCGGAACCTTTTTTATACTGTATGTCATAATCATATTCTTCTAGACGAAGTCTCCAACGTACTATTTTTGAATTATGATCTTTTGTATTGAATAACCAAATCAGGGGTTTATGATCTGTTATAATACTGAATTTTCTTCCATATAGATATGGTCGAAAATATTTAACTGCCCAGATAATCGCCAGTAATTCTTTTTCGATGGTAGCATAGTTAGATTCCGTTTTGGACAGTGTGCGAGAAGCATAGCAGATCGGTAGATCTGAACCTATTTCTCCTTGGCTTAACACTGCTCCGATGGCGTAATTGCTTGCATCTGTTGTAAGCAAGAATGGTAAATCGAAATTCGGGAATTGTAGTATGGGTTCCGTTGTTAGAATTGTTTTGCAACGTTCCACACATTGTTTGTATTCTTCATTGATAACTATGTTTGCGTTTTTCGATAGACATTTTGTTAGTGGCTTTGTGATCTTGGCAAAGTTTTTTATAAATTTGCGATAATACCCAATCATTCCCAAAAATGATTTTATTTGAGTAACAGTTTTAGGAATACTTAGTTGTTTTATAGCTTCAATTTTGGATGGGTTCGGTCTAACGCCGTCCGATGAAATTATATGCCCAAGAAATCCAATAGATTTTTTGCAAAAGTGAGTTTTATCAAGCTGAATTTTTAAATTTACTTGCCGAAGCTTCTCGAATACTTTTGTTATATCTTGTGAATGTTCTTGTAAGCTTGAACTAAATATAATAATATCGTCCATGTAACAAAGTACGTTATTTCCTAAAAGTTCACCAAGAACGTTATCCATGACCCTTTGAAAAGTCGCTGGAGCGTTCTTCAACCCGAAGGGCATACGAGTAAATTCGTAATGTCCTGAGTCTATTGAAAAAGCTGTTTTAGAGATGTCTTTGGGGTGAATTTCGATTTGGTGAAACCCCGAAGCTAAATCTATGGTAGAGAAATATGTTGCTCTACCAAGTTTATCAAGAATGTCGGAAATATTCGGTATTGGGTATTCATCGTCGATCGTTTGTTTGTTTAAACGACGATAATCTATATACACACTCTATACAATTTATTACCTTCCGAATCCGGTTTTTTCTTTACCACAATCACTGGGCTTGCCCACGGCGAATAACTTTTCTAATTAACTTTTTCTAATTATGCCTAATTATTAAGATAGTAATTTTCCCATCTGATTAGCGATTTCCTGTTTTTGAACTGGGTCTTGTCTGTATGCTTTCATATATACAGGTTTTTCGTTTTCGAGATTTATTTGATGTTTCTGAGTGTTTGAAAACGATAATTTTTCATTTTGTTTGAAAAATAAGTCTCGATATTTTTGACATAGATTTAGTACAACTCTTTTTTCTTCCAGAGTTAATTCATTAAGTTTGAGTTTTTCCTCGAACTCATCTGCGTGAAAAGGGTTACTTTCCACAATGGAATGAAAATTGAATTCAGTAAATTCAGCAGAAGGAACAACCTCAATAGGCTTGTCCAGAAAAAATTCTTTTTGCTCGTCTGATTCATTTATTATTTCAACACAGGCTTTGTTTTTACTGCTGGTTTTATAGATTCCTTCTTGTATAGATAATTGGTCTTGTAATTTCGTCGATTTGAGATATAATTGACCAATTTCCATATTGATTGGTATTTCTACTACGATTTTCGTTTTGGGGGGGATAAAAAAAGGTTTGATACATGAAGTTATTTGATCATGTATTGGAATAAACAGATTTGGTCCGATTAATCGTTTCGATTTGAGATTTATGTTTGCTTGAAGCTCTCTCATCGTCTCGTATCCAATTAGACCGTCAAATATTTTATGAAATTTTAGAATAAAACATATAATTGGTTTATCAAGTTCTTCAAATTTTACACTAGTTTTTTGATTTAGTTTTTTTTTGTTGAAAATGGTTTCTATTTCTAGATTTGTTTCTTCAAGTGAGTCGGAGTTGACTATATCAGGATTGATATAATTTTTATTAGCCCCTGTATCAACTAAGAATTTTAAGCTTTTGTTGTTAAAAGACAATACAATAAATGGTAAATTTGAATAACTATTAATTTTAAAATGTTCGATTTTTCCGAGGCCAGCTAAGAAAAATCCTGGTCCGATATCTTGGACTGGATATTATGAATTTCTTTAGTTCTATTCGGTATATATTTGCCGTTTGAATTCCCGTCTTTTTCTTCTTTTTTTATATTTTTGTAATCTACAAATTTATTTTTAAATGTATAGTTATAGGAGTAGAGGTAGAAGGTTTATTTTCACTATCGATTTTGGTCTCTGTTTTTTTGAAATTAAATTTTTGGAACTTTGATTTTTCTTGGGGATTTTTGGATTGGTTTGAGGAATTTTCTTTTAATTTTCTGATATTATTTTCCTTCGTTACTATGTCCATGGCTTCCTCCAGACTATCTGGGTTAGATGCTCTGACACGGGTTCCCAATGGATCTTGTAACGCGGACTGGAAAACTGTTAATCCTAGATTTTGGTAATGTTTGATCTGATGGTCGATTATGTTACTATCAGAGTAATTTAGTTTTATTTGTGAAGTCAATAAAGTCAAGATGTGTACTATATTTTCGTATAGTTTTTGAGGTGTTTGATTGATTTTAATTTGTTGGAATAGTTCCATTTGCAAATTAGACTCATCTCGAGTGTCTGCGAACTTTTTTATTAGATGTGATTTTATTTTGTCCCAATTATTTGAAGGGATGTTATTAGTGATTAGCGAATTTGATGCCTTACCGATAATTTTGTTTCTAATATTCAACAAAATAATTTCTAGGTGTTCATCTTCGTTCGTTAATTTATCACAAATTTTTAGTATTTGTTCGACACTTTCAATAAATCTTACTAAATCTATTCTTGAACCATCGTATGGTTGAATATTTTTCGTGATTTTATCAACTTTAAATAAATCTAAAATTTTATCCATTTCGTTAATTTTTTTTATTTTTGTAAGTTTTATCCTAGGTGCTTTTTCTAGACGTGAGGATTCTAATAATTCCGATTGATACGTAGAATTATTACCTTTGTCTTCACTAAGTGAATTTGAAAAAGTGGAGGTTTTTTGTAAGAAATCCCTTGCCGTTAAGACGTTTTCCAATTTTTTTTGTTCGATTTGAAAATACTGTTTTTTTGAATTCAGATCTGAACTTTCACCGATTAATTATATAAAATTACACAAAATTTCATGTGATTTTATATGTTATCATTAACCTTTATTTGTTGAATAGTACGTTAATGACCTGTTAATATTTGATGTCCAGTTTTATACACCAAATCTTAACTTTTCTACTTGTTACTACAGAATTTGATATAGAACTTTCGAAATTTTTATCTTTATATAATTCGTACCCGAATAAAAGATTTTGAATTTTTTCACACGTTTTTCGTTCGTGGATTATTAAAGTCAGTATATAAAAAGGATTTGAAAATTGAAAGGACAATATATATGAAAGTTCTTACCTTAATGTCAAAATCAATGTTAAAATTCTTATGAACATTTTATTGATTGATTGATTGATGAAAAAATTGCTTCGTTAGCTACGCGAATTAATTTTTTTTATTTTGACACTATTTTTTTATAAATTGTTCTTTTAATTTCACTTTTTATTATAAAACAAACTATCTTAATGCGCTTGCCACTGGTGGGGGCTATGACCATTAATTAGTATTGATTTTTATAGTAATTTTAGTTAACACAAAACACTATTTGAATTTATCACTATTTTGCACTAATTAACTGCGCCAGTTATGGGTTGGTTGTGGATGCAACGGAAGGTTGTATTTAAATAATCATAACACATTTATTTTTTAGGTAGGTTTCAATAGATCACTATGAATGTTTTGTATTTTAATTACTTTATAATAAAATTAACTTAATGGCAACTAACTATATAATAATAATCGGCGCGACTATACATAGAGTATTTATACTCTTTACAATAGTGATGAGTAATCATCATGTATATGTTGTAATTAGCGCACGTAAATTCAAAATACATTGAACTTATGAATATTGAATATTGACTTGCTGATTTAGACTTTTAGCCAGGTAATACTACTGTTGTTGGTGCATACATTGAACTTATGCAAAATGAATATTATTTGCTGATGTAGACTTTCTGCCATGTAGTACTACTGTTGTTGGTGGATTGTATGTTGTTGTGGGATTTGCTGATGTACCGGGTATAGTACATAACTATATATATATATATATATATATATATATATATATATATATATATATATATATATATATATATATATATATATATATATATATATATATATATATATATATATATATATATATATACATTAAACATGCTAGTTCAAGTAATACCTACAGCCCTAACAACAGAAAAAGCACTGAAACAGCATTAATTATCTATCGACAATTCTCTTAATAAAGATTTCTCCTAGAGATCATCATCAAAAATCAGGAAGTAAACAGCGTTTCCTCTAAGTAACCTTACAGTATAAAAATTAACAATTTATCTAAATATTGAGTGATGCACAAATGCATCAAATCACAAATACGCATAAAATAAGTGACAATAAAAGCAGAAAGAGAAAAGGCATATCTTGTACAATCACGTCGAAAATTAAATTTAAAATTAAAAAAACTGGGTTCGCTAATCACTATAAGTGGATGTCATACACGAACCTAAGTCAAGTACTAAACAATAAAAAAAAGAAAAAACATACAATTTCGATATGACTTCCGGCTTTACATATTGAATTTGTGAGTTGACGTATTTTATACAAGAACAAGGACGTTGTAACTCGCTAAGGAGTGTGTAACAACTCACCTGCCGAAACAACTAGCTTGATTGATAACGAATTAGTTGGTCTTAAGCTCTATGCGAAAGCTGGCATACACTGTTTAACAGCAAAACAAAATCCTCTAAAGTCTTTAATAACTATATAATAGATTTCATGGTAATAAATTTACCATAAAAAGCGAATAAAGCGAGGGTTTATTGTTGAAGAGCAATTGTTGAGTTAGGGTAGCACTCTCAAATTAAAACAATTATTTAAACACTTAATTATAGAATATGGTATAATTTATTTTAATTATAAGTTATTTATTTTATTTATATTTATTTGTGTGGTCTAATTGAATGCCACCACATAACTAAAGTATCATTCCAATATTACATTAATTGTTACAATAATTATATAATATAAAATACAATAAGGTTCAATGTTGGTGCATTGCAATCATGACACATATCGGTGTGTGTATATACAACACCTCCCTCCTTAAGATAAAAGATGAATTTTTTTTAAATGATGTCTTTTAAGGAATGTGTTATGATTGGAATGAGTCAACATTGAATGATAACATTATTATTAATAATTATTATAATATAGGTACATATATATATTCTGATATACATAAGTAAGAATTAGTATTTTATTTTGTTATTAAAATTCATTTCATTAATTTTCTTAAAAATATACATAATTTTAAATAGAATTCTACATAATTTTCAATAGAAATTTTTTTTTTTTTTTTTTTTTTTTTTTGACATTGATTATTTATGATTATAATGTTTAAGTAAATTATTATGAACTACTTTCTTTGATCTTCCAACGGTCAATTCAGAATTTTCAGAACTTATAATATTTGTAATATTGAATGGTCCAAGCCATAAAGGCGAAAGCTTTCCTTGACGTGCCTCATTTTTTAGCAACACAGAATCGCCAATACTAAACTTGGTTGGGTTTGCATTACGATCATAGTAACGTTTTGATGTTGTCTTAGAGGTAATAAGCGTGTCATGGGCGATTTTGAACGCGTTTTGTAATCTAAATCTCAAATCGGAAAGGTAATCGTCATAATAAATTGGTTCTGTATTGGATGATAAAGAATGGGGTATAACAGGTTTAAATCCAAACAGAAGTTCAAACGGCATATATGTAGTAGACGAGTGAGGAGTAGTATTATACGCAAACATCGCATAACTAAGCCAAGAATCCCAGTCTAGCGGATCGTTTAAAGAATAGTTTCGGAGATATTCACCAATGCCCTTGTGCGAACGCTCCAGTGCTCCGTTGGTTTGTGGGTGGTAAGCTGTTGCATTAAATTTTTCAATTTTGAGAAGTTTGCATATTTGTTTAAATAAATCAGACATAAAATTTGAACCTTGGTCTGTTAAAATCGATTTAGGGGAACCAAATGTACAAATAATACTTTCCACAAAAGCTCTAGCAACGGTCTCCGTTTCTTGATTGGGTAAGGGAATGGCGAATGAATATTTAGTTAGATCGTCTTGTACTGTTAGAATATATTTGTTGTAAGCGTGACTACTTGGAAGTGGCCCGACCATATCGAGGAACAATTTTTCGAATGGATGTTTTGACGTAGTTGTAATTTTCATGGGCATTTTTGTATGCAATGAGTGTTTATTTTTTTGACAAGTGTCACAAGATTTAATAAAATTTTCAATTTTTCGCATCATTCTAGGGAAATAATAGTATTGTTTCAATCGCTTATATACGTTCGAATTATGCCCTGATGGCCACCCAGTGGAGTGATGTGGAATTCTCTGATAATAGATTGGATGTCGTCGAAGTTTTCCAGTGTTTTGATCGTTTTGTTAACAGAGGAAATTTCGGGTTCCGATAATACGGTTTTCTGATTTGGATGATTTGAATTTGAAGGTTCAGGTGTTAAGGTTTGTTGAATTGTCTGAAGTGAATTGTTAGGGTTTGGTACAATGAATTCCCGATTTGATTGAATTGAATTTGTAGGTTTTTGCAGTGTTTGTTTCACCTGTGCTCGAGTTAGTACGTATGTATTAGCATTAGCATCATTTTCTTCAGAAACACTATCTGAAACGTTACAGTTAAGGCATCAGCAATACAATTTTTCGAACCAGGCTTGTGGATGATTTCGTACTGATATTCATCAAGCTTGATTCTCCATTTCAATAAACGGGATGTTGGATTACTAACCTTCCAGAGCCAAATTAGAGGCTTATGATCTGTATAAATTTTAAATTTATTACCGTATACATATGGACGGAAATGATTTACGCTCCAAACAATAGCGAGTACTTCCCGTTCGACTGTTGGATAGTTTCTTTCAGCTTTGTTAAGTGTACGGCTAGCATATGCGATTGGTAAATCAACATCACTATCTATACATTGGGACAAAACGGCACCTATAGCAACATCACTAGCATCTGTAGAAATTATGAATTCTTTAGAGAAGTCTGGGTATTGTAAAATAGGTGGACTTAAAAGATTTAATTTCAGTAGATTAAATGATTCATCGCAGAATGCTGACCATTGAAACTTAGCTGATTTTTTTAATAAATTTGTTAAAGGACTAGAGATTTTCGCAAAATTCGGGATAAATTTTCGATAGTATCCGACAAGTCCTAGAAAGGATTTGATCGATTTAGTATCCTTTGGGGTCGGATAATTTTGAATCGCTGTTACTTTGAGCTGATCAGGTTTTATTCCAGTAGCAGAAATGATATGTCCGAGATAAGTTAGTTCCTTGCGAAGAAAATTACATTTAGAAGCGTTTAATTTTAGATTATTTTGCCGTATGCATTGGAATAATTCAGTCAATCTTTCGTTGTGTTCTATAATATTTTTACCATAAATCACTATATCGTCGAGGTAAACAAAACATTTAATTCCATTTAGCCCAGTGAGAATTGTATTCATAAGCCTCTGGATTATCCGCTGGCGCTCCCTTTAAGCCAAAAGGCATCCTTAAAAACTGGTAATGTCCAGTGTTGGTGCTAAATGCAGTTTTCTCACGATCAGCAGGATCCATAAGAACTTGGTGATATCCGTTTGATAGATCAAGAGTGCTGAAGTACTGTGATTTGCCAAGTTGGTCGAGAATTTCAGTTATGTTAGGTAAAGGAAACACCTCGCCAATGGTCACATCATTCAACCTCCTGAAATCAATAACGACACGCCAATTCTGTTTTCCAATTGCTGATTTTTTTGGAACTACCAATAAGGGAAAGTTCCATGGACTAGAACTTGCTTCTATTATTTCGTCATTAAGCATTTGTTCAATTTGCAATGAAATCTCAGGTTTTAAAGCTTCTGGTAAACGATAAGGTTTTTGATATGTTGGAGGAGTATTCGGCATAACGTTAAGTTTATGTTTAATTCGGTTCGTATAAGTCAGTTTGTCTCCCTTTAAATGAAATATGTCATTAAAATTTCGGCATAGTTCTAGAATTGAATGTTTTTCTTCAGAATTTAATTCTGAAAGATTTAACTGAGCTTCCAGTAGTTGTAGACGATTGACTACGGTATTACCATCATCCTGAATTTGGAAGACTTCATAATTTGTTAAATTTCTGGACTAATGGTTAATTCTTGAAGTTCTATTAATTCTTCATTTGTGTTAAGTAATCCAAGTGTTGTAATACCATTGAAAATATTGATTAAATTGTTACCGACATAAACGCCCGGAGAGATTTCTTCAGAGTGACAATAATAATCACCATCTGATGTATTACTTATGGGGATACTCACAATTTTTTCACAGCGAGGAGGTATTTTTACCTTTGAATTTAGTTGTATCTTAAAAGTCAATTCACGATAAGGAATTTCAAGGGTTTTGGATGGGAAATTTATTGTACAGTTATTTCCTATCAAGAAGTCTTGACCAATAATACCATCGAATGGAAATGAAAAATCAGAACCTATTATTTGAAAAGAATGACGAATGATTGGTTGGGTATCTAATTGGATATCACAACTACATTGAGCTAGGGTTTGAATTGGTTGAGAGCTGTTACCACTAAGGTAGCATTTAAAATTTGGGAAACAAAATACGTCATCTTTTAAACAATCAACCTTTATCAGGGAAATTTCAGCACCCGTATCGACAAGAAATGAGACGAAATAAGCGAAATAAAACTATGGAAACTAGCTGTCGAAAAAGAAGTAGTATAAATTTTATATGAAAGATTATTCGGGTCCGATTTATTGCTGTTATCACTGCAGTTAGATAATTCGGAATTTACTGTATTCGGTTCGGTAATGTTATTAATGCTAGAGAATTCATGATTTTTATTGTTTGAACACATTATTTCTTTAATTCCTGAACTCGAACAGGCGTGTTCGAAGTTGATTGCTCGAGTTCCTTCACGTTTCCCGACGGATTGGTAGAAAATTGGGACCTACGTGAATCGTTATATTGTTTTTTTCGACACTGCGATATATGATGACCATAGAATTTGCAATAAGAGCAAATAATTGCTTTTCTTGAGATGAAACTTGAATTGTTATTACTCGATGATGAACTAGGTTGAGGAAAAGACGCAGTTCGACGATATGCTCGATTTGAGAAATTTTCCGAGACTTTGGTCGTGGCATGGTTGAGAATGCTTTCTTCACTACAAGCCCTTTCGACGGCACTATTTATTTCAGAAAAATTACAAGCTTTAACTAGTAATTTGATTGCATGGTTTTGGATCCCCTCTTCAAAAGCACGTAACCCGATTTTATTATTTAAATTACTAATTTGCACAGCGAAGGCGGTTCCTTCACTTTGAACACATGCATCGTTTAGTTCCGAAATAAGCTTGAGGACACGAGATGCGTATGCGCGTATGTCTTCCGATTTGGTTTGCCTTACACCTGTTAATTCAAACTGAATTTGTGAAACAGTTCGACAATCACCAAATTGAGAATTTAATTTAGTTTTAAGTTCCTTCCAATTTTTAAATTCATTATATTTTAGGAGTTTTCTCCTAATTAAAATATATTCACTTATTTTAATTTGTTGTTTTTATATATAATGTATTTATTTATTATAAATTTTATGTTTTATATAAATTTGGTAATTGTTATAAATTATTTATTTTAATATAATTTAATTATTAATTTTTGTATTATGTAATTTTGTTCATATTTTAATTATCACTTAATTTATTTATAAATATATTTATTTAAATTTAATTGTTACATATATATTCATCAATAAAAATATTTAATAATTTTGTACATATATGTATGTTTCACCACCATTAGATTGCGTTGTCTTGAAATTGGAAATCCAAAAAGTAATGGACGACTTGTTTGTTGTTTGCGTTGTTGTTGTATAAGTTGTGATAGACGTGTTGTCTATTTGCTGTTTTGTGTTTGACTGTGTGACGTCGCCTTCGTGTCCAAAATACATGTCGTATTTTGGAGAGGGAACAGATGCGCCGGCGACGGTCGACATTGCACTTATGTTAAGTGCAGTGGATTGTTAGTCGAATTGGTAAGGCGACTTAATAATTGGATAATTGGTTCGGCTATTGGATGTGTGATGGGGTTAGTAAATTCTCAATTCAAATAAGTTGATTTATATTTGAATTTTACTAATTGTTTTGTTTGTGGCAGAATCGAATATCGGTGAGTCGAATATTCGAGCTGCTACAGTACCCCCTCTCCAGATGAGAAACCATGGGTTTTGAGACGTTATACGTTGAACCGGACGGTTTTATATCGTTTGCTGGCTGATATCTGATCAGCCGTGTTGAGAATACCGTACGCCGGTTTCAATCTGTCGATTGAGATTGAGTGGTGTTTGTCTTTGATTGAGACAATGAATTGCTTGCGTAAGCGGCGTATAACTTTGTATGGCCCATCGTATGGAGATTGTAATCCAGTACGAACCTTATCAACCCGGACAAAGACGTAATCGCAATTGTTGAGCGATTTAGGAACGAATATGTTGCTTTCATTCGTTGGTCTTGTTGCCGTGGGGATAAGATTTTGCATGGTGGTGCGGAGTTGGTCGATGACTGTGTCGGTTGTGGATGGAGACGGTAGAGGATGTTCGATGAAGAACTCACCGGGTAGCTTGATGGTTTGACCGTAAACCATTTCAGCTGGTGATCACTTCAAATCTTCTTTGACCGTTGCTCGAATACCAAGTAGAACGATTGGTACTTCGGAGCTCCAGTGAATAGTGTTGCCTCGGGCCTTGAGAGCAGCTTTGAGCTGGCGGTGGAAGCGTTCAACCATGCCATTGGCTTGCGGATGGTAAGCCGTTGTACGTATACGATGTGAGCCGAGGAGTTTCGTTAACTCCGAGAAAAGTTTCGACTCGAATTGGGTTCCTTGATCTGTGGTGATGTCAAGTGGAACGCCAAATCGTGATACGTAGTTTTGCACGAATGTGGTGGCAATGGTTGCTGCAGACATGTCGCTCATGCAGTACGCTTCTGGCCATCGAGTGAAACGATCGACACAGGTGAGTAAGTATGAGTATCCATTGGATGGAGGAAGTGGTCCTACGACATCCAAATGAATGTGCTCGAATCGACCAGGTGGAATTGCGAATTGTCCAAGAGGCGATTTTGTGTGCCGCTGGACTTTCGATTTTTGGCAAGATAAGCATGCTTGTGCCCAATGGGTCACGTCTTTGTTGATGCTTGGCCAAAAGTATCGAGCAGTAATCAATTTACGAGTTGCGCGGACACCAGGATGTGAGATACCGTGTAGTGTGTCGAAGATGGTTCGACGTAGTTGCTCTGCGATGTACGGGCGGTTTGCACCCGTAGATGTTTCGCAGTAGATTTCTAGGCCAGGTAGTGTGAAAAGCTCCAGTTTCAGTGATGAACTGGCGTGACAAGCAGAACCAGAAAGTAAATTCTGAAGTTCCAAGTCTGCTTTTTGCGCTTGTGCGATCTTGTTGCAGTCGAAGTGAGTCTCGACTGTGGCCGTTTCGTTTGCTGTTGTGCGCGAAAGTGTATCCGCGACAACGTTTTCGGTACCTTGAACATGTTGGATGTCCGTGGTAAATTGACTAATATAATCCAAGTGGCGTGCTTGCCTTGGATTGCGTTCAGTTTTAGACTGAATTGCTCGAGTGAGAGGTTTGTGGTCGGTGTAAATTGTGAAGTCCCGACCCTCGACAAAATATCTGAAGTGTTTGATTGCTAGATATATTGCGAGTAATTCCCGATCGAATGCAGAGTATTTCTTTTCGGCATCCGAGAGCTTCTTTGAGAAGAATCCCAGGGGCTCCCAACACTTGTCGTTGTACTGTTGCATGACTGCTCCGACAGCAGTGTTTGATGCATCAGTAGTTATGCTGAGCTTTGAGTCACTCAGTGGATGTGACAAGAGTGTTGTGCGTGCCAATTCAGCCTTGAGTGACGTGAATGCGTGTTGACATTCGTCAGGCCAAGAGAAGTTCTTGGCGGATTTGGGCTTACGTAGTAGTACTGCCAGGTGGCTGTGAATTGGGTGGAGTATTTCAGCGAGCTTTGGTATAAATCGGTGGTAGTAGTTTACCATGCCGATGAATCGTTGAATACTCTTGATTGAGGTTGGAGCTGGGAATTCTTTAATGGCATTGATTCGGTCTTGTGACGGAAGGATGCCATTAGCGGTGATCTTGTGGCTGAGGAAATCAAGAGTGGATGCGCCGAAGACGCATTTTGAGCTCTTGATGTGGACATCAAACTCGACAAGTCGTTGGAAAAGTGTTTCCAGATGGAGTTTGTGTTGTTCCTCAGTTTGAGATGCCACAAGAATGTCGTCTATGTAGACGAAAACGAAGTCGAGATCTCGAACGACTTCGTTCATGAAGCGCTGAAACGTTTGTGCGGCATTGCGTAATCCAAATGGCATTCGGGTGTATTCGAAGAGGCCAAATGGTGTGGTGATTGCCGTTTTGAAAAAGTCTTCAGGGGCCACGGGAATGTGGTGATAACCTCTGATGAGATCAAGTTTGGAGAAAACTTTGCAGCCATGCAAGTGCATGGTGAAGTTTTGAATGTGGGGTATCGGGTAGCGATCCGGTATCGTAACCGTGTTTAAACGCCGATAGTCCCCACATGGCCTCCAGTCTTGATCTTTCTTCTTGACCATGTGTAGTGGACAAGAGACGGAAGATGTCGATGTTCGACAAATCCCTAATTCCACCATGTGTTGAAATTCTGCTTGTGCAGCTTTGTATCGCACCTGATCTAGTCTGCGTGGTCTCGACACGGGAAGATGGCCTTCTGTGACGATGTGATGAACCACGTTGTGTCGGACTGGCATTTTGTAGTTCGGCTCTGCTGTAAGTAGTGGGTACTTTTTGAGCAGAGTGCCGTAGCCGTTGTCGATGTTGAAATGGATCGGTGTTGGTGTGTTAACACGAACCATTGTGGCGTTTATTGACAGCTTTGTAGCTGGGTCAATCAGCCGTTTGTGTTTGACATCGACAAGAAGTCCGAATTTGCTTAGAAAATCGGCGCTAATGATCGGACGATTCACTGCCGCTAGTATGAAAGCGTGCGTGAAGGTTCGTTTGAGTCCGATATCCACGTTAAGCAATTTTGTGCCGTACGTGTGGATGATTGAACCATTGGCAGCCGATAAGACTAGATTTGAATTTCGATTAGCTAATGTATAATTCATTTTGAAATTCATAGCTGGAATAACCGAAAGGTCAGCGCCAGTGTCGACTAAGTAGGTGAGTTTGTTGTGTCTATCGTACACAAACAAACGGGACGTATAGGTTGGTGTCAGGGGAGGTGTGATACTCTCAACCCGTGACTTTAATAGTTTTTTTGGTCGTCAATGTCCATTCTTACGGCGGCCGCGGACGTCGATGGTTGCGACGTGATGAAATTGCACGGTGGCGTGCATTTTCTGGCGGCTTTTCCAAACTTTTCATGGAACCAGCATTTACCTTGTCGGTATCTGTTATTGCTGGGACTGCGGGTTCTTGTTTGTGAGGGAGCTCGTCGTCCACGCGAACGGCTTCGACCTCGGAGAAGCCCGTCGAGTCTGGACTCAATTCTCGACAACCTTGATTCGAGTGAGTTTGTTGTTGTTGTGGAACGGGGAGTTCTGTCTCCACTGCGTTCCCTTGATTGCCGGTATGGTACATTGACCTGACTGACGCTTGGTTGGTTGATGTGTATGACATCATACATTTTGTCGTCAATTTGTTATAATTTTTTTAATAGTGAGAAAAATTATAAGGCGGAATGGTTACCGTGTAATTACGTTTGAAGGCCGGGATGTTCCTTCGGCTTAACTCCCTTGTGACGAGATACCCCCGAATATGGAGTTCCTTGCGTCCTACCTTATTATGGGGGGGGCTCGTTGGAATTTAACAACAAAAAAAATTTTGAAAGCGAATTGTTTGAAACGGCGGGTTTTTAGTCACCGTTGTGGTTGTGGTTTTGAGAAAAACCTTTTTATTATTCTTTTTTTATTTAACCACAGCGGTGATGGCGGGAGGACTGGCAGCGAGATTCGACCGGGGTGTGTGAAATATTTTGGATGGGTGGCAATGTGGTGGTGAACAATATATATATAAAATTGTACAGAAAAAATGATTCTACGTTAAATTCTTATAATTAAAAAGTGATTCTACGTTAATAAATGATTACGTTAAAAAAATTAAGAAAAAAAATGATATTACGTTAAGAATTAAAAAATGTCAATTTGAAAGTACAAGAAAAAAAAATTTTGTATACAAAAAAAAACTATGTACCGGTTTTTATTGTTGTTTCTGCTGCTGTTGATGGATCTGCTGCTGTTGATGGTGAGGGTGGATCGCTTCACCGTTTATCCCGCGTTGCGTGTGTGGGTCGTCCCCTACACCACGTTTTTAATTTTTTTTTTTGTAATTCGTTCCCGCGTTGCGTGGGTGGGTCGTCCCCTACACCACGTTTTTATTTTCCTACGCGGATGCGTGTTTTTTTTTTTGCTGCGGTAAAAACCGCTATCGGAGGTCACCACTTTAGGAGTTTTCTCCTAATTAAAATATATTCACTTATTTTAATTTGTTGTTTTTATATATAATCTATTTATTTATTATAAATTTTATGTTTTATATAAATTTGGTAATTGTTATAAATTATTTATTTTAATATAATTTAATTATTCATTTTTGTATTATGTAATTTTGTTCATATTTTAATTATCACTTAATTTATTTATACATATATTTATTTAAATTTAATTGTTACATATATATTCATCAATAAAAATATTTAATAATTTTGTACATATATGTATGTTTCACCAGCATTAGATTGCGTTGTCTTGAAATTGGAAATCCAAAAAGTAATGGACGACTTGTTTGTTGTTTGCGTTGTTGTTGTATAAGTTGTGATAGACGTGTTGTCTATTTGCTGTTTTGTGTTTGACTGTGTGACGTCGCCTTCGTGTCCAAAATACATGTCGTATTTTTTCAAGAAAATGAATTTGTCAAGAGATACGGATCGACGCGTTTTTAATTTAATTATTGTTCGTTTGCGCAAAAAATGAAAATCGTCATAGGAAGCGGACATAAATTAGTTTTAAAAAAATATAAATATATATATATACTAAAATAAAATATATATATATATATATATTATTTTTTTGATTGAAAATTAAATAAGTAACGTTCAAGTTAATAGAATTAAACAATCGTCAATGTCATGAAAAATTTGTTTACTAACCTAAAGATGTTTGTTGTAATTGTATTCCGGTACTCCCGATGATGACCCTCTCTCGATAGATGTATCAGCTGATGTTGATGAGTTACTTGAAGTATAATCCAAACATTGTATACTGGTACTGCATCGGTTGTTATTATTTTATTTTTGATGATGACACTCTTTTCTGAAGTGTAGTACTGGTATATGTAGAGTTATTTAATTATAGATAACACACCAAATACGGAATTAACTCTCTCGTTGAATATTTAACATCATGATTTTGATGTAACGTTACTAATAAACATCATTGTCCACGTTATATTAAATTTTTTTTTTTTTTTTTTATTAGAGTTATTTAGTTGTAATTTTGACAAAATTATAATTTTAACAAATTGATTTTGAATTTAGCGTTAAAATTTAGTTCTATTTTTTTTTTTTTTATTATTAGTTGTAATTTTTTTTGGATGTTACAATAAAGATTTCACTTTTATAATGTTACATTATAGAATAGAACACTGTTAGACCACTTTAATTAAGCATGGCTTGTTTAATTTAACAGTAATCCTTAGCACGTTTTTTATAATATCTTACTGAATTAAGATCAACGGCACTTATCACGTTTTACACCTACTGTTAATTGTAATCAGTAATATTATTTAATGATATTAATTTTTTTTTTATTTTTATTTTTTTTATAATTTGAAGGCAATTTTATATATTTATATAAGTTATATAAAATTTGATTGATTTTAATTATTTTGGGATGTCTTGGAATACATCACAAGACAATACCCCACATCTGACACCAAATGTTGAGTTAGGGTAGGACTCTCAAATTAAAACAATTATTTAAACACTTAATTATAGTATATGGTATAATTTATTTTAATTATAAGTTATTTATTTTATTTATATTTATTTGTGTGGTCTAATTGAATGCCACCACATAACTAAAGTATCATTCCAATATTACATTAATTGTTACAATAATTATATAATATAAAATACAATAAGGTTCAATGTTGGTGCATTGCAATCATGACACATATCGGTGTGTGTATGTACAACACAATATAGTTAATACAACAACTACTACGGAATCACAACAAATGATAATACTATTACGTTATACCAATAATATGATTTCCTTATTGAATAATCATTATTTATGATTTGTATTCATTTATGACAGCGTTAAATGATGAGCTTCTTAAATAAAAATTAACTTATATACAGTTATGAATTCCACACAATAAACTTAATATGTATATATATATATATATTTAAAAAAATAAAGATTTTCACGAAGATAGAGAAGGAACAATTGTGCACAAATCGATGCGATCAAAATGTAAAACAATCTATAAAATTTTATATTTTCAAAAATAATACATTTTACAAACAAAAACATGTTGGAATTTAAAATGTTGAAGTAATAACATAACCAGTAGCAATACAAGTAACGAGAAATAATAGAAACAAAAACATAATAACAATAACAACAACAGCAACAATAATAATAACAAAATAACATAATTTGTAGAAATTAAACATAACAAATATATTCTCAAACTAAGAATTAGTAAAATGGATCAGCAAGTTGCAAAAACATGTTGGTCATAGCATATGTTGAATTTTAGAATAAAGAAATATTTTCGTTAGGACAATTACAACACAATACCTAGTCATGATATTGTACACAATATAAACAATAATAATTCAGGTAATAACGATATGATAGTGACATATACACCCAAACACACTAATAGCGGCATCAAAAATCCAAAAAGTATTTATTAACTATATAACAAAATGGATTACATAGTAATAAATTTGGCACAGAACATGCAAAGGAAGACAGATAAATGAAACAGAATTAACATGTTGAATTTTAATTTTAACTCTAGTCCACCATATATATGTTGATATATATACATTAAACATGCTAGTTCAAGTAATACCTACAGTCCTAAACAGCAGAAAATGCGCTAAAATAGCATTAATTAAATATCGGCGATTCTCTTAATAAAGTTTTCTCACAGAAATCAATCAAAAATTAGAATGTAAACAGCGGTTACTCTAAGTGACCTTACGGTATAAAAATTAAACAAGTTATAAAAACATTGAGTGGTGAAAATAAAACAATTGGGTTCGCTATAAGCGGCCGTAATACAAGAATCGATCACCACCCTCCGTACATTTAATAATAAAACTAAGTAAACTATAAATAAGTAGGAAGATTAAGAATAATTATATTTCAACAGAAAATTATGCAAAATTTATAAAATCAATCAACTCGATGCAAAACAGTGAAATAAATAACGGGCAGGCCAGCTATTTTTTTTTATAAAAATACAGTTATTATTTTCTTTGTCCTGGACGGTATATGATGATGTATATTCTCCCGAAATGTAAAAACAGTAATTGAAATAAATAACAAATAAATTTGAAAATTAAATCTACGAATAACCACAATAATAGTATTAGTAATAACAAAACTATTAAAAGTTCAGAAATGTATTTGATATATTACTTATTATAATAAATATAATGTATGTGTGTAAAGTGAAAAATAATTAATTATTAAAAGGAAAAATGCAAACTAAGTTATAAATAAAAATTTAGATTTCGTTCAGGTTCAAATTCGGCAATAACAACTATATTTAAAAAAAATAAAAAAAATTACAGAGATATACAAGGAACAATGTGCACAAATCGATACGATCAAAATGTCCAAAATGTTAAACAATCTATAAAACTTTATATTGTCAAAAATAATACATTTTACAAACAAAAACATGTTGGAATTAAAAATGTTGAAGTAATAACATAACCAGTGGTAAAACAAGTAATGAGAAATAATATAAACAACAACAATAACATAATTTGGAAAAATTAAACATATTAAATATATTCTCAAACTTAGAATTAATATGAAGGATTAGCATGTTGCAAAAACATGTTGATCAAAATATGTTGAATTCCAAAATAAAGAAAAATTATCGTTAGAACAATTACAACCTAGTCATAATATTGTACACAATATAAACAATAATAATTCTAGTAATAACAATATGATAGTGACATATACACCCAAACACACTAATAATAATAACAGTGTTAAAGGCCATTACTGGCCCCTTACTGAATCAACAATCTGGCTCCAACGGTTTCGATCCTGAGCTTGGTCTTCATACTGTCTTAGACAATCTGAAGAGGCCAAGTCGTTCTCTACATCGTGGAGCCATCGTCGCCTGCAACGACCTCTGCGCCTACCATATGGTGGCTCTCCTTTCAGAGATCGCTGCACAATTCGTTCCGGATCAGCACGCAGAACGTGACCAAGCCAGCGTACTCGCTGAGATCTAACTTCATGTACAATATCGGGGATCTTCATCAGATCTCTGATCTCGAAATTGTACAGAGCTCGGTATGTACCATCTATTTCGCGTTTAGGGCCGTAAATCACACGCATGATTCTTCTATCAAATGTAAGGAGCCATCTCTCGTACTCATCCGTCAGCGCCCAACTTTCACATCCAAACACACTAATAACAGCATCAAAAATCACAAAGTATTTATTAACTATAATAGAATCGACTATATACAATAGTACTAAATTTGGTATAGAACATGCAAAGGATAGACAGATAAAATGAAACGAAATTAACATGTTGAACAAAACAAGTTGAATTTAAATTTTACCTCTAGTCCACCATATATATGTTGATATATTACATTAAACATGTTAGTTCAAGTAATACCTACAGTCCTAAACAGCAGAAAATCCCCTGAAATAGCATTAATCAAATGACGATTCTCTTAATAAAGATTTCTCACAGAGATCATCATCAAAAATCAGAAAGTAAACAGAGGTTACTCTAAGTGACCTTACAGCATAAAAATTAAACAAGTTCAATGTCGGTAAGGTTAAAATTGGAGTGGTGCATCACCAATGCATCAAATCACAAATAGGCATAAAATAAGTGACAATAAAAACAGAAAGAGCAAAGGAATATCTTGTTCAATCATGTTGAAAATTAAATATAAAATAAGAAAATTGGGTTCGCTGGTGGCTTTAGTTTGCTATAAACGTCCGTCATATACACGAACCGATCACCACCGTCCATACAATTAATGATAAAACTAAGTAAACTATAAATAAGTAGGAAGATTGAGAATAATTATATTTCAACAAGAAAATCATGCAAAATTTATAAAATCAATCAAGTCGATTCAAAACAGTGAAATAAATAATAAATAACGGGCAGGCCAGCTAGTTTTTTATGTTAAAATAAGGGACATAGCTCTACATAAGGTATGTACGTATTACGCATAGAGGGAATGTATATTTAAACAAATTAGGAATTAAGTCTTTTGGGACAATATGTCATAAGAGGAGATTTATAACTAATGTCAATTATATTACACGAAAAAATCGTGCTTAGTAAAAATAATTGAAACAATTATATAATAATATATACGTATATATATATATATATATATATATATATATATATATATATATATATATATATATATATATATATATATATATATATATATATATATACATATAAGTATATATATATATATATATATATATATATATATATATATATATATATATATATATATATATATATATATATATATATATATATATATATATATATATATAATTATGGGTTGTGTCTTTACGCGAACATAAAAAAATATTTTATTTTCAATCTTTTATTTAAATTTTAATGTTACACGTTTAATTTCTAAATTACAACTGAACTTTTCTTTAATCTTAATTCTATTCTTTATGTTCTACATATTGCTTACTTTGCTAAATAATAAAAATGTGTTTTCTTATACTTGTAACTAACTGCGGTTCAGGTTTCCCGACGGTTCTTATTTTATGATGATGTATGCTTTAAAGTGTGGGAACAGTGTGAACATGATATTGGAATGTTGTTTGATCTGTGTGACTATGATAATGTAACTCCTCCCAGGGGTGAAGAAAGGGCGTCCTCGGTCTTCGGTTTGATCCCATATTTCCTTAATATCTCTGAACAACTTGTAGTTTGCTCTGGGTTTGGTTTTGCTACTGGTGAGTTTTGTATCGTTAATTTTGTCCTTCTTTTTTGAATGCCGATAAAGATTATTAACAATATGATGCCAATTGATGATGTGGATATTCCTCCTGTCAGTGTCCAGATCCAGGTTTGATGACTTGCCTGTCTCATATATACGTGTTCTATTTTCTTCCTATTCTCTATGTTTTCCTGTTGGATCACATCGATGTTTAATTCGGGAATTAGCTTACGAGTTGCTTCTACATTGTGTAGTGCATCTTGCATGACTTCTATTTCGCTTCTTATCTCATAGGAGTGAAATTTTTTGTTGTTAAAGGTTATTGTACAATTCCAAAAATTGATTATGAAGTTGCCTGTTATTGTTCGGTTATTTGGCCCACAGTCTGAATATAACTTTTCGTTCTTGGCGTTCTTAATCAGGATTTTGTCTTCGGCAATGTATTGTATTGTTGTTTCCGTTTCTGTGGTGACATTACAAATGCTATTGGTCCCCATTATTAGCGGTTTTATACATTGGTCTCGAAATTCTTTTATATTTGAATGTTTTTGAACAAAACTATTATGGTCCGAAGTTATGAAGAGTTTTTGGTTAGATTTCACAAGGTGTTGTGGGTAGTTTCTGATGACTGTATTATTTATAACTAATGGCATGATAGTCATTATTGTTGACTCTTCCTCTTCTAGTTTAGGTATTTGTAGTATGTAGAGAAGTGTATCTTTGTTTGTAGCAATCTTTGGGATTACGTATTGGAGTGCTTCATCTGGCAAAGTGATATTGATGTCTTGGCTGGTTAAAATATCTTTGATCATAATGATTTCTTTGAGTGTTAGGATTTTGTTGCTCGGGAGTTCTAATTTTGTTTTGATAATTGCATCTTGAATGTCTTCTAGTATCGTATTAATCATGTCCAAATTTATTATTGTTGCCATCATCTCGATTTCGGTTAGGATAACTCTGTTGGCTATAGTGGTGTTGATCAATGCTCTGTTCACTGTATCTGTGATAAGTTGAATTCGTCTATTGATCTGCTCGTTTATCTTAAATTGTTGGTTATTTTCGTTTATTAAATCGTTCATTGTTCTGTTAATTATATGAAGATCTTGAGCGTCTGGGTTGCCTGCTAACCATTTCCAGGCTGAGCCCAATTCGTCCCAACGTTTGTGCCTTGTCTTTTGAGTTGGCTTTATTTGATGAAGGTTGTTGACTAATTTTATGTACTTATGTTCTATTGTATTATGTAATTCTAACTTATCATTTAGTTTATTCTTAACAATTTTATTAAGTGATTTTATAGTTAATTCTAAATTACTTATGTCAATAGGGTGTACAATCTTTATGCTTCCCGTTTGAATTTTACATGGTTTTGTTTTAATTAGTAAGATAGGATCTTCATATAGATTCTTGATTTCTAGTTTTTGTGCATAACCGAGGAGAGTTAAACTGATTATGAGTATTAAATTTAGGATTAACTTGAACATTTTAATTGTTTGAGATAAAAAATTTTACTTTATTTTTACAATATTAATTTAGGTTCTTTTTTTGTATGAAGTATAATTTGTTGGAATTTTGTTTGGTTCTTCTGAAAAATAATAAAAGAAATTTGTAATTATAATGTCTTAACTCTCTTGATCTTATTCTTATTTCGTTTTATTTTTCTTTGTGTTTCAAATGTCTTAAAGGCTACGTTTGTTATGTTATGTTTAACTCCTCTAGGTTGCATTTTGGTTCGAATATTTGGCTTAAGGAACACTGTTTGGTTTTCTACCAGTGTTGGTGGTTCCTCTTTTCTAATATTTTGTTTTTCCATTTTTTGGATAGTTTTTTCTAATTTTAAGTTTACGCTGTTAAATATTTCGTTCGCTTGTTTTTGGATTTCATTTGGGTCAACCATATTATTTTGGTTGAAAATAATTTCATTTGGCGTGAAGCCAGTAGATGAGTGAACTGTGTTATTGTATAGTGCTACTGACAACTCTATGCCAGTTGGGGTGTAGGAGTTAGGGAGTTTGTACTTGTTAGTGTTAAGGATTTCGATTATTGTTGAATGAGTTTTTTCTATCTGTCCGTTTGATTCGGACGATGACGCGTATTCTAATTTGACGTTAAGTTTTCTTAGATATTCCTTAAATTGGAGAGATTGGAATGTAGTCTCGTGATCTGAGACTATTGTGTTAGGAATTCCGAATATTGTGAAATATTTAGTTAATGCATTAGTTGTGTCAATTAAGTTTTTTGTAGGAATTTGGATCATTTGTAGATGTTTAGAAAAGGAGTCTATTATGGAAAGGAAATTGGTGTGGTTGATATTGAATATATCAATATGTACTCTCTCTAGTGGCTTTGTCGTAATAGGCCTTGGAGAGATTTTGATGTTGTACGGCTTCCGTTCGTACTTGTGTGTATTGCAGGTATTGCATGCATTTATGAGGTTCTTTATCTTTTTCACCATATTTGGGAAGAAGTATGCTCGCTTAATTTGATTTTCTACTTCCTGTATTCCTCTATGGGCTCTCTCGTGTTCTTTACTGATAATAGCACTCTGCCTATTTTCACTGGTTAAGTCTTCGACCATTTTGGTGGCGAAAACGAAGTGGCCATTTTGAGAAAGATTTTCTCGAAAGCTTTCTTGTATTATACCGTATAATATTTCAGGGGCTAGTATTGCTGTCTGTTTACCATTGTGGAGGTTTTTTAGGTAATTTGTAATAGCCGCCTTCGTGAAATTCTCTTTTGCAATTATTGTTCTGTTATAATTTGAGAATATCTCTTCAGTGATCGTAGTATCAAGTGTGGCAGAAACCCTGAATATTAATTGGTTTCTATAATAGTTTATTGGACGGTCAGAGAAATGTATAAAGTAGTCGTCTGAGGTGTTAGCTGAGTGGATTGTGCTTAGCTCTCTAGGGTCGTTTAATTGTTCTACTAAGGTACTTGTTGATTCACGTGGAGTGATTTCAGGTACTTCGTTGTTATTTATTTCTTCTGTGGTGGGCATTCTGCTTAATGCATCTGCGACCACGTTTGCTTTTCCCTCTTTATACACTACGTCATAATCATAGTTTCCTAATTCTAATCTCCATCTTAGGATTTTTGAGTTCTTTTCGGATGATTTTAGAAAAGTGAGTGGTTTGTGATCTGTTATCAATGTAAATCTGTTACCATACAGGTAAGGGTGGTATTTCTTTACGGCCCAGATTATCGCGAGTGCTTCTTTTTCGTATGTCGCATAGTTAATTTCCGTTTTGTTCAAAGTTCTTGACGCGAAAGCTATTGGTCTTTCTATACCATTTTGTATTTGTGACAAAACCGCTCCCAGTGCGTAATCTGACGCGTCGGTAGTTAGAGTAAAGGGTTTCGTGAAGTCTGGGTATGTTAATATTTGGTCTATCGCGATTAATTGTTTTAGCGTCTCGAAGGACTAGATGTATTCCTGATCTTTGAGATTTAGTGGTATGTCTTTTTTTAAGAATTTTGTCATATTTTTGGTTATTTTTGAATAATCTTTGATAAACCGTCTATAATATCCAGACAGTCCGAGGAATTGCTTAATTTGTTTTGGCGTCTTTGGTAGTGGCCATTCTAATATTTTTTGGACTTTATCCTTATTAGGCTTTACACCATTTTGTGTAATAGTGTGTCCTAAAAACTGCGTTTCTTTTTTTAAAAATTCACACTTATTCAGTTGAATTTTTAAATTGAATTGCGAAAGTCTTCTCAAAACCGTATTAAGGTTCTTTATGTGGGTGTCTAGGTTTTCTCCCACTATGATGATGTCATCTAAGTAAACATGACATATTCTACCAATTAGACCATGTAAAACGTTGTTCATTGCCCGTTGGAAAGTCGCTGGTGCATTTTTTAGCCCGAACGGCATTCGACAAAATTCGAAATGCCCCTTGTCGGATGAGAATGCTGTTTTCTCTTGCGACTGGGTTTCCATTGGTATCTGGTGGAATCCAGATTTTAGGTCAAGGGTGGTGAAATATACCGATTTTCCCAAGTTGTCCAATATCTCCTCAATTTGAGGGATAGGGAACTTGTCGTTTATCGTTTTCTCATTGAGTTTCCTGTAATCGATAACGACTCTTATTTTGCGTATTCCAGATGCGTCTTCTTTTTTTGGGACAACCCAGATGGGTGAGGAATACGGGCTACTTGAATTTTTTATTATTCCGCTGTCGAGCATTTCTTGTATTTGATTTTCGACGTCGCTTTTAAATTTGTGTGGATATCTATAGGTTTTGGTATAGATTGGGTTTTCGTCTACTGTTTGAATTTTGTGTTTAATGATTGACGTTGCTGACAGTTTTTCGTCCAAGCGTAACAAAACTGATTGATTTTTATGAATAAGGTCGATGAGAGTTGCTGTCTCTATGTCACTCAGGTGATTCGTCCTTATTAAACTTTTGATTTCTTCCTTGCTAAGGTGGGAATTTCCAGAAATAGGTATTGGGTTTAGTGTTTCGAAATTATTGCATTTTAATTTTAATTTTGGTAATAATTTTGGGGGTTCTGGCTCATTGGTAAGAATGTTGACAGCTGTTTTGTTTTGACTAGCTCTATATAGTCCTGGTTTGATCGTTATTTTGTCATCTAGTTTATTGAAGTCTGAAACTAGCCAATCACCGTTTTGATGGGTGTCAAATGTGACTGTGTGATTGTAGAAGTTATCATTTGGATAATATTTGAAAAATTTAAATGTTTTATCTTTAAACGAAATTGTATTTGTTTTGTAGTTTATTTTAGTGTCTGTTTCTGCCATATATTGTGAGCCTAGGATTCCGTCAAAAAACTTGTGGAATTCTAGTTCGTGAAAAGTTTGTTTTGGTATTCCTGTACCTAATAAATTTATTCTACATTTTTTATTTGACTTATGGGTGCCTAGAATATTTTTCACATTCATTTCATGTGGTTCTAGTAGGTGTTTTGGTATGATACCTGGCCTGATGATATTCTTGTTGCCACCAGTATCTATAAGGATTTTTATGGAGTTATTTAGAATGAGAAAAGGAAGAAAATTTAATCTTCTGTGTCGGATTCGTGGTCCTTCTGAAAATTTATTTCTTCCGAAGTTGGTTCTTCCGAATTCTCCGGTCTTTCTGTGTCCTCTTCATTTGAACACAGTTCGTGATTGTAAATTAACTTCTTATTATATGTTTGTTTTGTTCTTAGGGACGGGTCGACTTCCATTGGGGTTGGCATCTCTTTTTGTTTCCAATGATTCTGCTTCGAATTTGAAACACTGTTGAATAATTTTGGTCTTTCGAATGCATTTGGAATATTAGGTTTAGTTTGAGTAACATATTGTTTCCTCGAATTACTAGATATGATTTCATTCGAATTAAATTTACATAGAAAAGCGTAAGCTTCTTCTATGTCCTTGGGCCTTGCTGCTTGGGCATAGCCAAAGTATGGCTTCCTTAAGCCTGATAAGAAGGCTGCCAGTGCATCTTCATCGATGAAGGTGCAGATGGCTTGCCATGATTTGTTGTAAATTTCTTTCTGCTTCGCCAGCGTCTTAATATTTTGTACAATTTCTTTTGTTTTATTGTAGAAATTGTGTATTGACGTGGTATCAGTCTGTTTATTTGCCCAAAGTTGGGACTTATAGAAGGATAATTCTTGCTTGTCCCCTAGGGTATCAAGAAGAATTTGTTTTACTTCCGTGAAGGATTCTGGGTCACCAGCTAGACAAACTATGTCCCTAGCTTTCCCTTCTATTTTGTTCTTTACGGCTCTCCAGTACATTTTGAGCTGTTCTGGTTGGACTAACGGTTCGAACATCCTTAATGTGTCCTCTGCCGTTCTAAGCCATGCTGTGACTTGTTTTTTATTCCCGTCAAATGTCGGTATCGACTTTATCGGGTCTGGGATTCGGAAGAGGTCGACAACTGGTTGGTTGACTTTGACTTCTTCTATGGGTGGTGGTGGTTGAACCTCCACCTTTTGTCCGAGGTACCTCAGTATCTCGTCTTGTTCATTTTGTTTTTGAACTAAGTTGGTTAATTGTACCTTTATTGCGGCCAATTGGGCGTTTAGTTCTTCCGTCATTTCTTGGCGGGTTTCTTCAAATATTGCCTCTATATTTCTATTAGCAATAAATGTATTTATGTTTTTCTTTCCCTTTATAGAACTCGTTTTGTTCGAATTACTATGAACTTGCTAAATTATTTCAATTTAATGCAATTAGGAAGGATTATAGTTTGCTATTATTAGTTTGTTTTTTTCGCACCTATCTCGTAGTATGCGAAGGTAACGTACCCTGGGTTTAATTATTCTGATTTCTTCACTTTATGTGTCTATCTTGTAGTGCACGTGATTGGAAACACAAAAGAAGCTTGGATTTCCAGAAAACAGAATTTTGTTCTTTTCGCGTCTATCTTGTAGTGCGCGGATTAGCTTATTTGATAAAATTTCGTTTTAAATTTAAATTAGGAATTTGGTTTTGGTCATGCCTATCTAGTAGTGTATGCCACAAACCAATACGCGAAAATTTTAAAAAGAAAATCTTACCTTACTTTTACAGTCGATGGAAGCTGGTTCAAGATCAGTTGCGGTGAAAAAGTGGCGGAATCTCGAGTCTGCTAACGGTATACACCTTCAGTTAGAGATGTTTCACTTATTCGTCACGAATTATTGTAGTTTTTCACTAAGATTTCGTTGAAACTGTTAATTTTTCACTAAAACTTCGTTAAAACTGTTGATTTTTAAGACAAGTGTTAAGGATTCTCTAAAAATAAGCTTTTATTCACTTATTACTGCACTTTTTACTTTTACACTAAACTTCACTTTAACACTGCGGCTGCGCCAATTATGGGTTGTGTCTTTACGCGAACATAAAAAAATATTTTATTTTCAATCTTTTATTTAAATTTTAATGTTACACGTTTAATTTCTAAATTACAACTGAACTTTTCTTTAATCTTAATTCTATTCTTTATGTTCTACATATTGCTTACTTTGCTAAATAATAAAAATGTGTTTTCTTATACTTGTAACTAACTGCGGTTCAGGTTTCCCGACGGTTCTTATTTTATGATGATGTATGCTTTAAAGTGTGGGAACAGTGCGAACATGATATTGGAATGTTGTTTGATCTGTGTGACTATGATAATGTAACTATATATATATATATATATATATATATATATATATATATATATATATATATATATATATATATATATATATATATATATATATATATATATATATATATATATATATATATATATATATATATATATATAATTGAATTGAATCCATTAGCCAAAATAATAGCTACTGAACAGGAAGTATATTTTTCTTACACAAAACATGTTGGCACTAACAATATTTATTAAATACGACAAATAATAGCAATATACTATCATAATAATAACAATAATAACAACATACTTTGGAGAACATGTTGGTATGAGCAATATTCATTTAAAAAGACAAATAATAAAAACATTGTACTACTACTACTAGTTTTAATCATAATAATAATAACATAGACATAATTTGGAGAAATTTAATATAACAAATATATTCTCAAAGTTGGAATTAATAAAAAGGATCAGCATGTTGCGAAAATATGTTGATCAAAGCATGTTGAATTCTAGAATAAAGAAAAATTATCGTTAGGACAATTACAATACAATACCTAGTCATGATATAAACACAATATAAACTATAATAAATTTACTTTACTACTATTGTATAGCATACGTATTTCCAAAAGTGCAGATTTTAACGGCCACAAAAACGTCGAAAATTATATTTAATAAATTAAAGTAAGAATTAAGCCTATGGAACAATATGTTATGAGAAGAGATTTACAACCACTGTCAATTATATTGCAATTGTTTCAGAATACATTACATATATAACTTTGTCCTGGACTGTATTGGATGATGTATGAAATGTAAAAACAATAATTGAAATAATTAACAAATAAATTTGAAAATTAAATCTACGAGTAAAGTAACTATCATTAACATTTCGTATCAACCATTAATGATTAATTACAACAATAATACAATAGTAATAATCATAAAACTATTAAAATTGCAGAATTATATATTATATATTAAAGAGTAATAAAGTGGAATATAACCAAAACTCATTGCATGTTGATACTCTCAAAGGAAAAGTAATGTCCGATGAATTCAAAGGTCAAATAACAAAATTATCATGAATTAAATCCATAAAGAAACATTTTGAAAAGTTCATGTAAGTTCCTTGGGTAAAAAACTACGTTAAGAAAGATTATTATTTATTGAAGGTTCTTGTATAGATTATTTGAAAAACTAATCAGCAAAGGGTTACAATATATTCGTATGGAATATATTAAAACTGCGCCATTCTATTACAACTTGTACGAAAATATTCAGAGGAATAAAATTAAAAGCGTTGACTATTTTAGTTGAAGTTATCAGTTAGTTTACCCAAAAATTTTATAGAAAACAATAAAATTTAAGAAATCGATACAAAACCTTAATTAAACCAAACTCAGTTCTAAATTTAAGTTAACTATAATTATAAACGAATAGAATAACATTTCAAGCAGAAATTAATAGCGAAAATTGAAAAGCAGGGCTAGGAATGAAGATGAGAAACAGGAATGGAATCCACATATCAAGAAGTAACCAGCAACCACAAAAAAAAAAAAAAAAAAAAAAAAAAAATATATATATATATATATACATATATATATATATATATATATATATATATATATATATATATATATATATATATATATATATATATATATATATATATATATATATATATATATATATATATATATATATATATATATATATATATATATATATATATATATATATATATATATATATATATATATATATATATATATATATATATATATATATATATATATATATATATATATATATATATATATATATATAAATATACTGGTCTATATATAGAAGGTAACCTCTTGATTTAGTCGAATGCCTTAAATGAAAAATCACTGAAAAAATTCAACGAAAAATACAAACATAAAGTTTGACGCATTCAATAGGTTTAAACAAGGCAGGCTCCAAAAAGAAGCAAGCAAGTAGCTGTAAAATATATATTGTCTATTATATTGGACCTGCAAAATAATAGATGGCACATACCCAGCTCCGTACAATATCGAGATCAGAGATCTGATGAAGATCCCCGATATTGTACATGAAAAAAGATCTCAGCGAGTACGCTGGCTCGGTCAGGTTCTGCGTGCTGATCCGGAACGAATTATGCAGCGATCTCTGAAAGGAGAGCCATCATATGGTAGGCACAGAGGTCGTAGCAGGCGATGATGGTTCCACGGTGTAGAGAATGACTTGGCTTCTTCAGGTTATCTAGGACAGTATAAAGACCAAGCCCAGGATATAAACCGTTGGAGCCTAACAGTTGACTCAGTAAGGGGCCAGTAAAGGCCTTTCAAAACTGATTTATATATATATATATATATATATATATATATATATATATATATATATATATATATATATATATATATATATATATATATATATATATATATATATATATATATATATATATATATATATATATATATATATATATATATATATATATGTATATATATAAATCTATAATAAATATAAGTTTAAAAATAAGTAATGTATGTATGTAAAGTGAAAAATAATTAATTATTAAAGGAAAAATGCAAACTAAGTTATAAATAAAAATTAAGATTTCGTTCAGGTTCAAATTCGGCGCTAAACAACTATATTTAAAAAAATAAAGATTTTCACGAAGATAGAGAAGGAACAATGTGCACAAATCGATACGATCAAAATGTAAAACAATCTATAAAATTTTATATTTTCAAAAATAATACTTTTTACGAACAAAAACATGTTGGAATTAAAAATGTTGAAGTAATAACATAACCAGTAGCAATACAAGTAACGATAAATAATAGAAACAATAACATAATAACAATAACAACAACAGCAACAATAATAATAACAACAATAACATAATTTGTAGAAATTAAACATAACAAATATATTCTCAAACTAAGAATTAGTAAAATGGATCAGCAAGTTGCAAAAACATGTTGGTCATAGCATATGTTGAATTCTAGAATAAAGAAATATTTTCGTTAGGACAATTACAACACAATACCTAGTCATGATATTGTACACAATATAAACAATAATAATTCTAGTAATAACAATATGATAGTGACATATCCACCCAAACACACTAATAGCGGCATCAAAAATCCAAAAATTATTTATTAACTATATAATAAAATGGATTATATAGTAATAAATTTGGCACAGAACATGCAAAGGATAGACAGATAAATGAAACCGAATTAACATGTTGAACAAAACATGTTGAAATTTAACTTTACCTCTAGTCCACCATATATATGTTGATATATATACATTAAACATGCTAGTTCAAGTAATACCTACAGTCCTAAACAGCAGAAAATGCCCTGAAATAGCATTAATCAAATGGCGATTCTC